>JAMPIV010022395.1:0-349323 GCA_024509875.1 Oreohelix idahoensis | reverse complement strand
TTTGGATGGTGGTGGTAGTAAGGGTTTGTTGAAAGAGGAGTGAACTTAGAAGAGGTGTTTGAATGGTAGGAGTGGGTGGAGTGGTGGGGGGTTGGATTAGTTGGGGAGGGAGATGTTGATTAGGGGGTGGAAGGGTTTGGGTAGTGGGTAGAATATTATTAGGGGGGGGGAGGGGAGGAGTGAAGGGAGTGAGGAGGATGTGGATGGGAAGGGGGGAGTTGGAGTTAGTGTGGGGATGGGGGCTATTGTGGTATTTGGAGTGGAGAGTGGGGTAATTGTGGGGTGAATGGAAGGGGGAATGGGGGGGTTAAGGGGTGTGAAGGGGTGGGAAGTGGAGGGGGGAAGGGTTTTTGGGTGATATGTTGTGTGTTATGTGGTTGAGTAGTGATTGTCATGAGTGTAGGATTGAAAAATGTGGTGTTGGATAAGATTGGTTAGAGGGTTTTTGTTGGCTGTTTTAAGTGGTAGGTTAATAGGGTGATTGTTATGAAATTATTGGGTTGAAAAATGTATATAATATATTAAGATTGTTATGGGGGGGGTTAGGATTAATTTAGGGTGGTTATGGGATAAGGGTTGAAAGAGGGGTAATTTATGGGGAGTAGGGGATGTGTGTTTTGGTGGGAAATTGTGAGAGGGTGGAATTGTGATAGGAGTATAAGTTAAAAGAGATGAGGGAAATTTTTTGGTGTTAAAAATATTGGCTGAACATTTTTGGGAGAATCGTCGCTAAACGAGATTAGGTTTAGAAGCCATCGAAATATTGTTTATAAGCTGACGTGCTCAGTCAGTGAAGTCAGATGATTTATATGTATGGGCGATGCTGAGGGCTTGGCTACTGACAGTCCATTATAATATTAATCTACATGAGTGCCCATGTAACATAACATTGCAAGACCATTTATCCACGGTACTATGATGTATTATGCCAACCTGTGATTTGTCACTATCTGTGCTGTCGAGTGTGTACGTCCAATTAAACTTTAGAAAAGGTACACAGTCGTTGGTGTCGATGACTTCCAGTCATACATGAGTGTGAGAAAAGAACATTTGTCAACAACACGAACCCTTATCATCATTCGCACATTGTACACTCAATCCATGTCTACACACCACTGCGTAGGTCAAGTTGACATTCCATACACTACAGTGGAGCAAACAACACCATAGAGATCTTATCAACTGATGATGATGATGATGTCTGCTTCCATCCACTTATATCTATCTTTTGGTGGATATCATTAACGGGAATAAAAATCCAACATTATCAACCTTATCAATGATCTTGTGCTGTCAGTCAACCCCACTATAGTATTTTGGCTATAATTTGTTAATTAATAGACTATTTGCGTAACACATAACATATTCTTTGTCAGCAAGTCCTAAGGAACAAGAATATATAAGTTTAATGGGGCTAAGTGGCTTCGTTCAAAATATGTATTTTTCTGTGATAGTCGTGACTTTGCTGTTACCACCTGTTCACTTCCATACTATGGGATGTCTTCTGTACTGTCAGACTAATGTCAGGAGCTTAGACATAAAACAGTAGAATGTCAGGTTTCCCAATAAGACTTTAAACCTGTTTTCAAAACCTAACCTCGTATCGTTAGTGTTTTTTATCACTGTTTATTTGAAAAAATCAGGCCTTCATGCCTTTCGCGTGTGATTGGCGTTCACTGTTTAATCGCGAGACGACGTAGTATTATTGCTTCGCTCCGTCTATCCTTTCTCGTCTCTGCTTAGCCCGTCTGTCTTTTTAGGTCAGCTTTGTGTTTATAATTTCATTAATGTAGTATTTGTATCTAGGTCATTATGCCGTTTGCATATCAAGGTCTTCTAAGAAATACAGTACCAGTTTTATTTTTAGAAACGACTGTGATTCGCGTGTAGTTTATGCAGACAAAGTAGAAAAAGGGGATCTCTTGTTCAGCCATTATGGCGTTCCACAACGCAGGCGTACGCTATTGGGAAAGCACTGGTCTTTCACCATTCTTCTTTCTTTCTATTGTATTATTTCGTTCGGCTTTACATTTATGTTATAATTTATATATGGGTATAAGAATTTTTCACCACAATCATCCACCATCATCATCATCATTATTATCATGATCATCATCCACCATCATCATCATCCACCATCATCATCATCATCATCATCATTATTATCATGATCATCATCCACCATCATCATCATCCACCATCATCATCATCCACCATCATCATCATCCACCATCATCATCATTATCACTATTATCATGATCATCATCCACCATCATCATCATCCACCATCATCATCATCCACCATCATCATCATCATCATCATCATCATTATTATCATGATCATCATCCACCATCATCATCATCCACCATCATCATCATCATCATCATTATTATCATGATCATCATCCACCATCATCATCATCCACCATCATCATCATCATCATTATCCATCATCATCACCATCATCATCATCACCACCAGGAATAAGTTAGTGGACAAAACATGGCGAGAAAACATTTTTATTTTGCTCTTTCTGATGCACGCCCGATAACGACAATAAATTCCCACGTGATCATTTCATTCATTGTCATTTTGATTCAGATTGATGTAAACACCGAAGCAGCGTCGCACTAAAACATAGACGCCATCTGTGATGAGCAATGATATTTTCACTTAAGGCTGGAATATTTAACGATCAATTGGCAAATTTTTGTATCGATTAATTGATCAAATAAATTTTAATCCATTACTTCACTTTTAGCAATGTGTATGTTTTTTTTTTTTTTACTTATACGCGAGAACATTTGCTATGTTAGAGGTTTGTGATCTATATATATATATATATATATATATATATATATATATATATATATATATATGTGGAGACACTTATTCAATACTTACCCCAACTGCGTAACACAAATGGCTGGAAAAATTCCAGAAATTTGTCACAGAAAAGTTACTGAGACAGGAATATTTCTAAAAAAAAAAAATCCTACTGCGCCATGGAGTATATTGGGAACACGTTGCGCATTGTGTCAACAGGCGCATACTTTAGCACCTCCCCCCCCCCCCCCCCCCCCCCCAACGCGTTATGAAAAAGGTTGTATTTTTGGTGAGAAAAGACGAATGATAAATGTGACGGAGAGATAAGAGAATTAGTAGTGTTTTAATACAGTTTTCAGTATTTCACCAAACGATTATTTTAACACAATGAAGTCTCAAGACTTCTGGACTCTATACTTTCTTTTTCGCTTGCAGGCACTGGTTTTGGCCCTATGGGGTGCTCACTGCTTCTTTTATTTCTTTGTGTGCTTGTTAATGTATTATATTCCCGTTACACCCCGTCCCTGTGGGTCATCTGTGTCTCTGGGGAGACAAAGCAGGAATAAAATCACTGTCTAAGATTGCTGTAGAATCCATCACAGTAAGTTTGCATTCACAACCAGACGATACGTCATGGCCTCAAAACCCAGTCCCTGCAGTGCCAATTTAGAACAATCTCAATTAACTATGGCTTGGCCATGTCTGCAGAATGGGAGAAGATCTGCTACCACGAAAAATATGTGAAACTAAGAACCATAGATCCGGACCTCCAGGACGACCCAGAGAGGACATTAGACTATCTCTGAAGGACCGAGGACTAAAATGGAACCAGACCGGACAGACGATAAGATAGTATGGCGCAGTCTCTGGTAAACCTCAACACCCCAGGATAGAACAGGAACGACTATGTAAGTAAGTAAGTTTGCATACATGATTTGGTGCAGTCTTACACTAAGGGTATCCAACAGTATCGATAGCGCTGCAAGAGCATGTTAATGTGAGCCCGAGCTCCTTAAGAAAAAAAAAAGCAAGAAGGATGAGAAGAATTTCGTGTTTCCTATTTTTTTTTGCTAATCATTCATTCTCATTGCACACGTCTTAAATAGCTAAGGACCACTACTGCAACTGACAGGAAACCTGCACAAAAACAGTTGATGTCCTGCTGCAGTTGTGGTTGTCTTTGATGAGTTTATCCGTCTGCCCTGTGTAAATTTCCAGGGGTCTGTGAAGAAAGACCAGGACTATTGCACCCTCAGGCATGTCGTAGATGACGACTAACATGAGGTTGGGCATGAGAATAGCAACTTCAACATGTAACACAAATGGCTACAGTAACTACGGTAGGCAGGAGAAGGTGAGTACTTGATGCAGGCTTGTTGCTAGGAGACCAGCTTCAGTGGTGGCTCCATGCTTTTTAAAGGGCTCAAAGTAAAATGATGATGATGATGGTGATGATGGTGATGCTGATGATGATGATGTTCATGATGATGAAGATGTTGATGATGTAGATAATGATGATGCTGATGATGATAATGATGGTGATGATGATAATTATCATGCTGATAATGATAATGTCGATGATGTGGATGTTGATGATGATAATGATGTTGATGATAATGATGAAAATGATGATGGTGATGTTGATGATAATAATGATAATGATGATAATTATGCTGGTGATGCTAATGATGATGATAATAATGTCGATGATGGTGATGTTGATGATAATAATGATAATTATGATGGTGATGCTAATGATGATGATAATGATGAGAACGATGATGATGTTGATGATGATAATGATGATGGTGAAAAGATCGATGATGGTGATAATAATAATGATAATTATGATAATTATGATGGTGATGCTAATGATGATGATAATGATGAAAATGATGATGATAATGTCGATGATGGTGATGTTGATGATAATAATGATAATGATGATAATTATGACGGTGATGCTAATGATCAGGATAATGATGAGAATGATGTTGATGATGATAATGATGATGCAGTTATCTACCAATATTAATTGATATTTATTCTATTATTTTTACTAACACAAATGGGACAACTGGTTGCATGATTGAAAAAAAGAAAGGGTAATGGTAGCTCAATAGATACTTCAGTAAGAAGTGAAGCGTTAGTGAATTCACCCATACTAGGTCCAGCTTTATGAGATGATGGTAACCAGTTCGCTCCCTTTGTCTTCCCTAACTCAGGTGCAGACTCATGTACCCCATTTATGAGGAACAGAGAATATGGAATTTCATATGGCCGTTACCAGTAACGTTCCTGGGGGAAAAAAAACTATTCAGAGTTGTCAATAGCCTCAAGTTGACCACTGCTGTCTTTGAACATATTCAGAACCGCGACGTGCGACCTGGCCAAGGGGTGCTGAGCTCCAGCAGAAGCTATGGGGCTGCCGCGCCGACCTGGTAAAGACTGGACTTCGTCCTGGCGACAGGCCTGCAGATTTAGCATGACTACAAACTGAACGCAGAAGAAGAACATATTCAAATTAACGTCTGAAAGTTAAAGAAGAAGGTACGCCCTTTTTACTGCTGGGTAAACTGGAGTGCGACGTGAACTGGTTTTGAACCATCGAACCAAACCCCTTTGCTCCGCGAAGCAAGCGCTTTAACCAAACGCCACTCGAACGCTCTTATATGATTCAGAAACTAGAACAACTGACTTTCATTGAAGTGTGCGCCTACTTATACACAGACACACCACTTTCAACGAGCACGCATCTAAACAGCAAGATCAGAGACTGAGCTTAGAAAGATACTTGAAGTCAGTGTGAAATTAATTAATTCCAGCGTCTGTAGTTTTAAATCTAGGGAATACATACTCCCATTAACCCATTGCGTAAATAAAGCTGAACAGAAACAGGAATAAATTTTGCAAGGCCGTAACAAAGATTTGAACCCGTATCCTCATTCCATAACACTCCCTGTCAGCTAAAGATCGGTCAGTTCAGTGGGCGTGGCTGTTCATTCATTTTCGTTTTTCGCTCCGTGCGGAGCATGAAACCACCAGTACAACTGGTCCCCTTACAAGACGTCTGCACCACACTCTCACAGTAAATGGTTTCTGCACCACACTCTCACAGTAAATGGTTTCTTTGGTAATTTGTTGTACATCATGAGGTTGCCAGTGCCGTGCACATCATTATATTAGTTGCCTGGTTGGACATGCATGAGGGTACTGTAGTCCTATCTTACTTTGTCTCTCCAGAGACCCCCCGGGAACTAAAGGGGTGCGTATGGCCGTACTTGAATTCAAGTTTGATCAGAGCTATACCGAAAATCTTCGCATATCTGAATATATTGGAGGGGAAATAACTGAGAAAATTAAGGCAAGTTGCTTTAAAACTTATCTGCTTATGTCCCTTTTCTCCCCAAAGCTCGGCGATTGAACGTGATTAAAAAAAAAAAAAGGGATCGTAGAAAAATGACACCCAAACAGCACAACTTCCTCGCTCATTACGTTGATTTGTAAACAAACACTGAATATCGATCTGCTTGCTATCAGTGTCAAACATGGTCTGTGACCAAAGCGCAAGACAGGAATGTCACATCCTGTGAGATGAAAAGCTTTAGCTGAAGAAAAGCGATCAATGTTAGCAGAATGAGAATGATTACATAAAAAAAAAAAAAAATTGTAGCTACTACATCCTGCATCAAGTATATAGAGAGACAAAACATGTAAGTGGTTTACTCATCTCATGAGCTCGAAGCCCGATAAATGACCACTATATGCCTACAACAGTAACAGATTTGGTTTCATGGTATGAGGAGGATCCAGAGGCAGTTAGACAAGATCACATAAATCCTACAATAACACGGGCTCACAGCGACCAATGTGACACACGTGGCACAAGTACGCACACTTCAGCTCCCCACTACGCACAATTCAGTACCCCACTACCCACACTTCAGCTCCCCACTATGCACATGTGCTTCAGTTCCCCACTATGCACACTTAGTTCCCCACTACGCACACTTCAGCTACCCACTACGCACACTTCAGTTCCCCACTATGCACACTTCAGTTCCCCACTACCCACACTTCAGCTCCCCACTACGCATACTTCAGCTCCCCACTACACACACTTCAGCTCCCCACTATGCACATGTGCTTCAGCTCCACACTACGCACACTTCAGTTCCCCACTACACACACTTCAGCTCCCCACTACGCACACTTCAGTTCCCCACTACGATAACTTCAGTTCCCCACTACGCACACTTCAGTTCCCCACTACATACACTTCAGCTCCCCACTATGCACACTTCAGCTCCCACTACGCACACTTCAGCTCCCCACTATCCACACTTCAATTCCCCACTATGCACACTTCAGTTCCCCACTACCCACACTTCAGTTCCCCACTACGCACACTTCAGCTCCCCACTACACACACTTCAGCGCCCCACACTTCAGCTCACCACTACGCACACTTCATCTCCCCACTATGCACACTTCAGTTCCCTACTACCCACACTTCAGATCCCCACTACGCATACTTCAGCTCCCCACTATGCACACTTCAGTTCCCCACTATGCACACTTCAGTTCCCCACTACCCACACTTCAGCTCCCCACTATGAACACTTCAGTTCCCCACTACGCACACTTCAGTTCCCTACTATGCACACTTCAGTTCCCCACTACCCACACTTCAGCTCCCCACTATGCACACTTCAGCTCCCCACTATGCACACTTCAGCTCCCCACTACACACACTTCAGTTCCCCACTACCCACACTTCAGCTCCCAACTATGCACACTTCAGTCCCCCACTAAGCACACTTCAGTTCCCCACCACCCACACTTCAGCTCTCCACTATGCACACTTCAGCTCCCCACTACACACACTTCAGTTCCCCACTACCCACAATTCAGCTCCCCACTACGCACACTTCAGTTCCCCACTATGCACACTTCAGCTCCCCACTACACACACTTCAGTTCCCCACTAACCACACTTCAGCTCCCCACTATGCACACTTCAGCTCCCCACTACACACACTTCAGCTCCCCACTATGCACACTTCAGTTCCCCACTACCCACACTTCAGCACCCCACTACCCACACTTCAGCTCCCCACTACACATACTTCAGCTCCCCACTATGCACACTTCAGTTCCCCACTACACACACTTCAGCTCCCCACTACACACACTTCAGCTCCCCACTATGCACACTTCAGCTCCCCACTATGCACACTTCAGTTCCCCACTATGCACACTTCAGTTCCTCACTATGCACACTTCAGTTCCTCACTATGCACACTTCAGTTCCCCACTACGCACACTTCAGTTCCCCACTACGCACACTTCAGTTCCCCACTATGCACACTTCAGCTCCCCACTATGCACACTTCAGTTCCCCACTATGCACACTTCAGTTCCCCACTACGCTTCATGGCTTCAGCTGAACGAAAAAAGTCAAGTAAGCATAAACAACCGCTGCAACATTGAGGAGTATGCAGACAAATCAGGAAATGTATTAACATCATGTAATAAAATAGACAGCCATGTCTGGATCATCTTTAAGAAATTCATGGCAGCTACAGGACATATGACAGAATATATGTGAGACAAACACAATAACAGCATCCTGTGAGACAAACACAATGTCAGCACCCTATGAAAGAAACAGGATGACAGCACCCTGTGAAAGAAACAGGATGACAGCACCATGTGAAACCATCAGGATCACAGCACCATGTGAAACAATCAGGATGAGAGCACCATGTGAAGCAAACAGGTTGACAGCACCATGTAAAAGAAACACGATGACAGCACCATGTCAAACAATCAGGATGACAGCACCATGTGAAACTCAACAGGATGAAATCACCTTATGAAACAAACAGGATGACAGCACCCTGTGAAAGAAACATGATGACAGCACCATGTGAAACAATCAGGATGACAGCACCATGTGAAACAATCAGGATGACAGCACCATGATAAGCAAATACGATGTCAGCACCCTGTGAGACAAACACAATGACAGCACCATGTGAAACAAACACGATGATAGCACCATGTGAAAGAAACACAATGACAGCAACATGTGAAACAAACAGGATGACATCACCATGTGAAACAAACAGGATGACAGCACCCTGTGAAACAAACATGATGACTGCACCATGTGAGACAATCAGGATGCCAGCACCATGTGAAGCAAACAGGATGACAGCACCACATGAAACAAACAGGATGACAGCACCATATGAAACAATCAGGATGACAGCACCCTGTGAGACAATCAGGATGACAGCACCATGTTAAACAAACAGGATGACAGCAAACTGTGAGGCACAGGATGACATCACCCTGTGAAACAAACACGATTATAGCATCATGTGAAACAATCAGGAAGACTGCACCCTGTGAAACAATCAGGATGACAGCACCCTGTGAAACAATCAGGATGACTGCAATCTGTGAAAAAATCAGGATGACAGCACCATGTGAAACAATCAGGATGACAACACCATCTGAAACAATAAGGATGACAGCACCCTGTGAAACAATCCAGATGACAGCACTCTGTGAAACAATCAGGATGACAGCACCCTGTGAAACAATCCAGATGACAGCACTCTGTGAAACAATCAGGATGACAGCACCCTGTGAAACAATCAGGATAACAGCACCCTGTGAAACAAACTGAATGACAGCACCCTGTTAGACAATCAGGATGACAGAACCATGTGAAACAAACAGGATGACAGCACCCTGTGAAAGAAACAGGATGACAGCACCCTGTGAGACAATCGGGATGAAAGCACCCTTTGAAACAAAACATGATGACAGCACCCTGTGAAACAAATACGATGACAGCACCCTGTGAAACAAACAAGATCCCAGCACTCTGTGAAACAAACAGGATCACAGCACTCTGTGAGACAATTAGGTTGACAGCACACTGTGAGCCAATCAGGATGACACCACCCTGTGAGACCATCAGGATGACAGCACCCTGTGAAACAAACAGGACAACAGCACCTTGAGAAACAAACACGATGACAGCAACTTGTGAAACAAACAGGATGACAACACAATGTCAAACAATCAGGATGACAGCACCTGTGAAACAAACATGATGACAGCACCATGTGACACAAATTCAATGACAGCAGCCTGGGAAATAATCTGGATGACAGCACCATGTGAAACAAACACGATGACAGCACCCTGTGAAACAAACACGATGACAGCACCCTGTGAAACAAACACATTGACAGCACCCTGTGAAACAAACACGATGATGGCACCATGTGAAAAAAACATGATGACAGCACCCTGTGAAACAAAAACGATGGCAGCACCCTGTGAAACAAACATGATGACAGCACAATGTGAAACAAACACGATGACAGCACCCTGTGAAACAATCAGGATGACAGCACCCTGTTATATTAGCAATCATGTTTGGTTCTTGTCATCAGTTTTATATTAGTAATCTTGTCAGGTTCTTGTCATCAGTTTTATATTAGTAATCTTGTCAGGTTCTTGTCATCAGTTTTATATTGGTAATCTTGTTCGGTTTTTGTCATCAGTTTTATATTAGTAATCTTGTTTGGTTCTTGTCATCAGTTTTATATTAGTAATCTAGTCAGGTTCTTGTGATCAGTTTTATATTAGTAATCTTGTCAGGTTCTTATCATCAGTTTTATATTAGTAATCTTGTCAGGTTCTTATCATCAATTTTATATTAGTAATCTTGTTTGGTTCTTATCATCAGTTTTATATTAGTAATCTTGTTTGGTTCTTATCATCAGTTTTATATTAGTAATCTTGTCATCAGTTTTATATTAGTAATCTTGTCATCAGTTTTATATTAGTAATCTTGTCATCAGTTTTATATTAGTAATCTTGTCATCAGTTTTATATTAGTAATCTTGTCATCAGTTTTATATTAGTAATCTTGTCATCAGTTTTATATTAGTAATCTTGTCATCAGTTTTATATTAGTAATCTTGTGAGGTTCTTGTCATCAGTTTTATATTAGTAATCTTGTCATCAGTTTTATATTAGTAACCTTGTCAGGTTCTTGTCATCAGTTTTATATTAGTAATCTTGTCATCAGTTTTATATTAGTAATCTTGTCATCAGTTTTATATTAGTAATCTTGTCATCAGTTTTATATTAGTAATCTTGTCATCAGTTTTATATTAGTAATCTTGTCATCAGTTTTATATTAGTAATCTTGTCATCAGTTTTATATTAGTAATCTTGTCATCAGTTTTATATTAGTAATCTTGTCATCAGTTTTATATTAGTAATCTTGTCATCAGTTTTATATTAGTAATCTTGTCAGGTTCTTGTCATCAGTTTTATATTAGTAATATTGTCATCAGTTTTATATTAGTAATCTTGTCATCAGTTTTATATTAGTAATCTTGTCAGGTTCTTGTCATCAGTTTTATATTAGTAATCTTGTCATCAGTTTTATATTAGTAATCTTGTCATCAGTTTTATATTAGTAATCTTGTCATCAGTTTTATATTAGTAATCTTGTCATCAGTTTTATATTAGTAATCTTGTCATCAGTTTTATATTAGTAATCTTGTCATCAGTTTTATATTAGTAATCTTGTCATCAGTTTTATATTAGTAATCTTGTCATCAGTTTTATATTATATTAGTAATCTTGTCATCAGTTTTATATTAGTAATCTTGTCATCAGTTTTATATTAGTAATCTTGTCATCAGTTTTATATTAGTAATCTTGTCATCAGTTTTATATTAGTAATCTTGTCATCAGTTTTATATTAGTAATCTTGTCATCAGTTTTATATTAGTAATCTTGTCATCAGTTTTATATTAGTAATCTTGTCATCAGTTTTATATTAGTAATCTTGTCATCAGTTTTATATTAGTAATCTTTGTCATCAGTTTTGATACCATATAGTAATCTTGTCATCAGTTTTGGTGATATAAGTAATCTTGTCATCAGTTTTATATTAGTAATTCTTTTCATCAGTTTTAAGCTTGCTGCAGTAATTTCATCAGTTTTTTAAATATCTTTAGAATTATTATTAGTATTTTTTTCTTGTCATCATTTTATATTAGTAATCTTTTCATCAGTTTCATAAGTAATCTTGTCATCAGTTTTATATTAGTAATCTTGTCAGCTAGCAGTTTGGTTACAACACCGCTCTGGCGACCGGGTGATACAGGATCAAACCCGGGCGACGGCATTTGAGGATTTTTTTCGTCGACCGGGATTTGGACTGGATTAACTCGAGACCTGGCGAGGACATTTGAAGGAGTGTCGTCGACCAGGGACTGGCGGCTCCTGAGCCGACCCAGCTGCAATGGGTACCTCCGAAATCGGCGAGTATTTGCCTGAATGGCGAGGGACACCTGTCTCTGTACAAGAAATAAAGGGATACTCACGTAAAATCAATGTCAGGTTAGACATAAAATAATAACCTGAGATTTCGCCTCGAGTATTAGCGGGCGAACGCAAAAAAAAAAAAAAAAAAAAAAAAAAAAGATTGGTTAACACTTAGTTTTAATTTTATAATTACTTTTGCATCCGCGACTTTCCATGTTTTGAAAGTCAAAGGCGCCATTTTTGATAGTCAAACAAAATTTAACACAAACAAATGTTAATATATAGTGGCTGGGAATGTGAAGGTCTGATGCTGTTCTTACAATGCATATGACTTTTAACAGATTAAAGTCAATTAAAATATCTGCTAAAGTCAGTTATATAACTGGAAGCACCAGGTCTTTACACCCCTCCACTTTAATATTATTCTTGTTCAGAGTTTCTTCTTGATTTTGTTTGTTTATTTATTATTTTTGTTTGTAGTGAAGCAAAGTCTGTAGAATAAATATCAATGGAACTGTTATTTAGATTCCTCCAGATGTACAACTGTAGTTCAATGCGACGCCATTTTTATTTCTGTAGCATACATTCTTCAATATGAAATGTCTCATCAATTTGAGGTCTCTAATTTTGCTGAACAAATGTACATTATACACTTGTCTACTATGTATCGAAGTCGAATTACTAATCGAGATTTTTACCCACCTGAGGAATAGGTCGTACTGACTACCAAATAAGTCCTGTAATCAAAACCTTGAAAATATCTCTGTTGATTACTTGTTAGAGAATAAACGACACCTAAGCTGACAGGCTGGCATAGGGCCAGGGGTCGGGTCGGCCATTGTTCTCTTCACTGGAGTCTCTATGAAGTTATAAAAATCTTGGTGAGAACTGCTCTGCTAGGGGTTTGGGCGGTCCATATTCCTAAAACTGGTTTCTAAGACTGTTGGGGGAAGTTATTTTGATTTGTCAGTCTACCAGATATCCTTTGGGATAATCTGTTTCATTGGCGAAGACGCTAGTTAAGATGGATAGTCCACTAGTTATGTCTATGTCATATTTACGTCACAGTTACTATACAAGTTACTATGATAGCAAATGGTATAACATTTTATTCGAGGGTATATTTAATTCTGTTTAGAGATTTCAGGTCTCGTATTATTTCTTGTAACTGTCTAGAAGCTTTATTAAAAAAATGTCAATAAAAGGCTATGTGATAATGACGTCATCAGTAACTTGTGTACTAAAATAATTTAGAGAATAATTGTTAACTACTAATGTCGTCATCATTCCGGTTACACATTGAATTTTTGGATTATGAAAAGGCAATTCACAGTTTGAACAAAGAATCACTTTGCACATTTTGAGAAACATTACAGAGTTCCCCTGAAGATTATTAGCTTAATAAAGAAAACATATGAAGACATGACATGCTGAGTTCTTCATGAAGTACAGCTTAAAGAACAGTTTAGGATAAAAACAGGAGTGTGCCAGGGATGCCTCTTGTTACCCTTTCTCATCTTATTGGCTACAGATTAGGTTATGAAAACATAGACTTTGTAGAGAGATTTGGAACCTCTTGCTTTGTTGTTGAAAAAAATGTGTAACGCGACACACACACACTCAGCGCAGGGATAACACTCGACGGATCTTGCTTTGAAGTTTGAAGAAGGCGGGAAAATGTGAATTACGGTTAGCCGGACGGTATTGAAGAAGATAGGAAATAACGAATATAGGAATGGCCGACCTTAAAAGTTTGCATTTACAGGAAATTAAATTTAAAGCTACAAGAGAATGCCTGGTTGGAATACATTTAAATAATAATAATTCACCAAAGGAGATAGAGTATGAATGATATCCAAAAGGATATTATTCAAATATAAATAGTTTTAAAAATAATTAACATTTTTCATCATCATCACATCTGCTAAAAGTTAGCTAATAATATTTAAAAATTTATTATAACTACATGCCTAAACGGATTTTGATAAAACGTAGATAGAATGAAAGCCTCAAATGGGAAAAATGAAAGGACACCTAGGAAAGAAGGAAGGATATAAGTGTGTAGTGAAAAGAAGAGAAAACAAGTACAGAAAAAGCACAGATCGCCTCAAACCAGGAGATAAAAAGAAAACTTTATGGGACTTCAAAGTGTGCTTTCTCGTACGGGAGAGGTACCCAAATATAAGGACAGAGCGGCGCATTGAAAATCACACACACCAAATCCAGAAACCAGAGTGAGAAACTGGAAGACAGTATCTGCAAGAAAAGTTCTTTTTCACGCTGCATGCAGGGCAGATTAACGTCAACCAATACAGCCTCACCGTGAGCTTATTAATCCTAAGAGGGTATGTAAGTTTATTAAAGATATATGTATGACTAATATCATTTTATTTCAGATTTTATTTACGATTTGATTATATCAGACATAATAAAAAGGGAATGACGCTAACCAGAGATAACCTCCACCGGCATTGTCAGGAAGCATAACCATTAATTGGTTAGCCAAATATATCATGGCTAGTTCTTGCCTGGAAGCTTACGACATACCAGCAAGTACACAAGTGACTTGGCATCCATAAGTGGAAGTTAAGTTAGTTGCTTATCCTTTACAGGACGTGGCAATCAACCCCAGCTTTTATTGGCTGTTTGTGATTTTTCTAGGCAATTTTTTTCATTCAGTAGTTTGCCATTGCTTTCTGAACGGTGCGGCGCTTATACCATTGTTAAAAATCCACACAAAGCGATCTGCTACCAAACCGCCTGCAGCAGGTTTCGAACCTGGTATATCTGGATTATGAAACTGCGTTCATATCCATTAGGCCACAGACGCTAAAAGTGGAAGGCAAAGGTTATATCGTACCCATGTATCATAACATATGATTTATTCATGTAATTTGTTAATTCTGCACAGTAGACATTATCTTATCATGCTATCTCTGTAACATACTACCATGATTCATTCATTTATACACAAACACTGAAGACATGGTCGCATCATGAACAGCAGTTGGTGGTGAGATTGTTGGAACACCACGGCCACCTATTACCTTTTGTTCCAGGTTTTTATGATAGAGTTTATGATCGTTCCTGATCAAGATCATGTTCGAGTTGAGGACCGTTGATCCTGCTAACTGAAGCCTAGAGGTCAACCAATCTTCAACACCTTAGTACCCCGTAGTTATAGGGCGGGCTGAAGGACAGTCTATTGATTCAAGTGTGTCTCAGGAACCTCGAACAAATACCAGATGAGTTTATGTGTTATTCAATCCAACAAATCCTGTGAGCCGTTTCTAAAGCGATGGTCGATGATGATAACATCAAGAAACTAGATAGCAAGATATATAAAAAATATACGGTGACAGACTGTTCTTCTTCTTCTTCTTTTTGCGATCGCATCTTTGATGTTTACACCGTCAGACGAGTTCTCATGATGAATTCGACTGTTGTTTGAAGTTCCTCTTTAGCTCCATATAGCTTTGAGTTTAGTGTTGAGTCATTGGGCCAGTATATCTTTCTTAACTGGTCATACAGAGGACAATCCTGTAGAACATGCTCAGCAGTTTGTTCGTTTAATCCACATGTGCACAGTGGTGAAGCAGACAATCGTAGCTTGTGCATGTGTTTATTCAGTTTGTTATGCCCTGTCCTGAGGCGAAAATAGTTATCTGTCCCTGCCGGTCGAGAGTGTGATAGTCGTCTTTGGGTTGGTTCTGTTCTCTTCTGATAGTCTGGATAGCTCTCTTTTTCTCAAAGTATGTGACTTCATTATCTTCTTGTTCACATTCTCCTCCATTTTTTGCAAGTTTATCTGCCTTTTCATTTCCGGGTACACCACAATGAGATGGTACCCACTGAAGTATGGTTCTCTTTTTGGCAACTACCTTGTTTAGTTCATTTCTCAGATGCGGGAGTTTACCACCCTTGAGAGCTTGCAGGACAGACAGTGCATCTGTGAGGATGACTACCTGGTGGCAGTCAGAGTTGGTGTTATAAATCATATTTGCAGCTTGCTCTAGAGCTTGAACCTCAGCTGTATAGTTGGAACAGAATTTACCAGTGGGAATGTGCCTAGTCTCATAGTGGTTGTCAGGATATGAGATAAAGATACCGGCACCTCCATTCCTAACAGCATTAGTTGCTGATCCATCTGTATAGGCATGTATCCATGATTGATCGGGATAGCTTTCTTGGATCATACTCAATGTAGCAGTTCATTTTTGCAGATCATTATAC
The DNA here is from genome assembly GCA_024509875.1 of Oreohelix idahoensis. NCBI lineage: Eukaryota > Metazoa > Mollusca > Gastropoda > Stylommatophora > Oreohelicidae > Oreohelix > Oreohelix idahoensis. The sequence continues at coordinate 332,892 of JAMPIV010022395.1, read as the reverse complement.
TCACATCCACTTGTGAGACCACTGACTGATGTATTAATTTGGAGGGCATTGCTGGCCTGCTCCCATGGTACAGGGTATAAGGTGGGCTTCAGTGGTGTTGTCTTCATGGATAGGTCTTCTTGATGCTGTCTTTTAAGTCTTTTTCCCCGATGCACAAAGCTGCTACGCTTTAGCCCTTTCCAACCAAATAAAATATTCATGCCACTATTACCAGGTTGGAATATTTTTTGGCAAAAAATACCCCAAAACGACACCTGCTAATATTCTACACACCAGAAAGAACTTACATAAGTAATAAGTGTTGTATCATTTTTTATTTATTTGAAATAGTGTCAGGGACCTGAAATAAGAAAAAAAGTCTTTGTTAGATGATGTCCTTCGGCGGTGGTAGAGGCTCGGTTGTAGCTGCGCCATTAACAAACAAGCAAATAAACATGCCGTGTCCTATCGAGACTGTTCGTGGTCCCGGCTACCGGGTCTTCCCAGTTCAGAAGGGGCAGTGCTATGTGTCCATCTAGATGACGTCCTTCGGCGGTGGTAGCGGCTCGGTTGTAGCTGCGCCATTACCAAACAGGAAAATAAACATGCCAGGGATTCACGTCAATCAATCAATCACGTCAACGATATTTTGTCACAGTGTGGTACATTTTGAAACATTTCCCAGGATGCAAACCAGGTTTACGTGAACATGTTTCACAGTAGTACATTGTCTGACGCCTCTCACCTGGAGTTTTTCTGTCACTGCACACAGCACAGTCCTTTGTTTTCTTGCCAGGAAAAGCATCAATAAAGTGTTGACGCTTATCAAGGCGTTCTTCCACATCTAGTGTTGACGGACGACCCCGGGGACGAGAAGGCTGAGAAGCCCGCTGCTCTTGTACAAGTTGTAAAACAAGATTTTTGCAGTACTTTATGTGATTCATTGTTGTCTCTGGATGTGTTTCTTTGTACAAAATATAGCTGTTCACTACAGCTACTTCCAATAACCAGAAGAATGTTTTCCGACACCACTTCACAGACTTGCGTGTGAATGAATAACTGCTGCAGTATTGATCAAAGCTATCTACAGCACCCATGTTTCTTGTGTATTCTATCACTGCTGTTGGTTTTGTAATGTCTTCAATGACTCCATGTTTAGCTTTTCTCTGCACCATTTGTGTAGTTGAATCATAGTAAGTACTTAGCATGCAGACAATTCTCTTGTCCCTCCATGCTAAAACCATCTCTTTATTTGGCATCATCCAGGAAATCACTTCACCTTTCGCAATTTTGAAATTCTTCATTTCTAGTGGCAAACCTCGGCGATTTCGCATTACAGTTCCTGTTGTGTGGATGCCTTTTTCTAACAGTTCCATGGCTAGAGGATGTCCTGTGTAGTATCTGTCAGTAAACAAGTGGTAGCCATGGCCGTTAGCCTTCTGTAACAGCTCATTACAAAGATGCAGAACGATTCTAGCAGTAAATGGAAGATCTGGTCGTGTAAACTGGTTTGTTGTTATAGCACCATAATATGGCTCAAAAGCACACAAATATCCAGTATGGCAATCAGCCAGTGCAAAAACTCTAAGTCCCCATTTGTTTGGTTTTTGTGGATTATACATTTTGAACTGAGTCCTACCTTTGAAACTTATTGTACTTTCATATACAACAATATTTTGATGTGGAATAAAAAGTTCAAGACATTTCTCTTTCATATGAAGTACAATATTTCTGATTTTAAAGCCTCTTGTCTGTCTAGCTCCATCACTCTGGTTTGGTGGCTGTACATGCAGCATCCAGTGAATCTGCTGAAATCTTTCACGTGAAAAGACATCCCGATAAAAAGGAATATAATCAATCCATTCTACAGAAAAATATTCTTTTACGACGCTCCCGTCTTGCATTCCCATTCTCAAAATGACTCCAAAATAAGCCTTCATTTCGGAAATCGTTACATCTTTCCATTTATGCCATATGGAGCGTGGAGACAGTGTTTTATTTTTCAATTGCTCAGCTGCATACCGGTTGGTCTCATTGACTATCTCCTCTAGCAATGATGTGAAAAACAATTGAAAGAAACCACAAATATTGAGAGGAATATCACAAGCAAGAAGCTGTACACCTGCATTGTGTACTGAAAATTGTAAATGATTTATACAACAAGTGTCTGATTGAGATAACTTCACCCATTGTGCTGGTACTTCCTTACTTTCACCATCTTCATTACGGTCACTGTCATCGCTACTGCCAGCTTCATGGAATCATAATCGCCTAATATAAAATCACTGTCATTACTATTATCAGTCTCCTCCTAGAAAAGTCAATACTTCGGAGGCAGTCCAATTTTACCACAAATTACAGTCTCATCCGAACCCCATGGGACCGAGCATCGTTCGGATAATCAAATGTTCGGATAATTGGATTACATAATGTATCGAGTACATGTACACATATTTCTAAAAATAATTAACCATCACAAGGAGAATACACTATAAAACATATTTACTTGTACTGTAATAATAATACCCACACTGTATTAGATCACTGTATCACCAAAATCTTTTATTACACTGCAGTGCATGTACTACTTGTATTAATTATTTTTGTTAAGAAAGAGAAATGTTTTCACAAACGATTCACTACCAGGCGCAACTATTGTACAGATGTAGCCCACTATTTAAAATAATGAGGAATCCTCTTTTGCACCAAACTGGATAGTCTCCTTTTGGCTGCTAGTCCCCGCAAAAGTCAATACTTAAAGGCCTCTTCGGAGGTCAGGTCATAATTGCCTAGTACATCGTACTTTGCTTGTACATGTATTTGGTTTTCTTCTTGCACAAAAGACAAAATTTCTTCGTCATTCAAAAACTGAAAACCAGAATCATCATCATCTTCTCGCCACATGCGTGCATCAGCTTCGCCACAGTCCGAAAACCCGGGCATTGCTTGAAACAGGTCCACAACCTCATTTATACAATCATCATTTGTGTCCCCTGCAGTAGTCTCATTTCCTCCTTTTTTCCCAAGCAATCTACTCCAAGCCTTGTTGAGATTATCTTGTGACAGGGTGGTCCAAGCATCAGCTAACATATAGCAGCAGTCTTTGAGATTAAGCTTTTTGGAAAACGCCACCACACTTTCTTCATCTTCAGCCAACAATCGACGCAGGACTAATCTGAAGCTTTGCTATAACACCCTGACATTGTTTGAACAGACCGTTAAAAATTTGCAGCATTGTTTTCTCTGGATGAGATGGTGCATTGTGTCTAGTGAAGAATTACTTTTCCAGTTTTCTTTTCTTGTTCTCTCAACCTCTTCATATTTGGGATGAACTGATTTGTATACCAATCAAGAAATATTTCACTATTCATCCAAGCACTCTTCTGTGCTTTGTAACACAATGGGAGACATGTCACATTCTTTAAACAACGTGGTTTTTTGGCTTTGCCGATCATCTAGTCTAAACGATGCTTCACTGGCATTAGCGTTGGCATACTGTTACTCTCTCTCTTTGTACTGCTTTCGCGCTGAGATGCAAGTGATTTTTTGAGGCAATGATTTCCAGTATAAGCCAGTCATGGTTATTTCGAGTGAATAACTTTCTTCTTCCAAAAAAAGTGTTTCTTTAAAATTTTTAGCTTGCATCGGTAAAGATTCAATCTCCAATTCTGTCACGAGATTTAAAGTTTCTTAACCATCCCTGTCTTAAAGTCTTGATTGTTGAACTGAAGTGCCTTTTCACACAACAGAGAACCAGAGATAGGTTCCCCTTTGCTTCTTCTTTGCACAAACCATATATACAAAGAATTTCACATCTTTCGCATTTCTCTCACGATTTTACGTTTCTTCGACCAATTTTCACTATGAAATTTCGATGCAAAACTCATATTGTTACTTTTGATGTCACCTTTCCCAACATTGAAAATCCTCGCAAAAGACTTTCACCTTGTCAGATAATTTTCTGTTTTCGTTTCAATTGACAAAACATTGCGGTTCCTTTTATATGCTTTAGGCCTACTGGAAGATGCCATATCGCACAGAGAAATACTTGTACACCAAAATTATTCTGCTGTAGTAGCAGACACAATTATTTTAAGTTGAACTGTCTGTTTAGCCAGTGTTCTACCTTACACTCCAGTTTAACTGACTTTATGATCTAACTGACTTCCTGTACGTAAGCGACCGACCATTAGCCATCCCATTCTCTACAAATTGGTCGCACACATTTGAAGTTTGCCGCATCAAAAGATTCAGAATTTTAGTCTAACGTGACTGTGGCATCTGATTTTTTTTTTTCTGGAAAAAGTGTTCGGATAATTGGATGTTCGGATAATTGGGGTTCGGATAAATGGAGTTCTACTGTAGTTCGTTTTCCTGTTTCACCGCACGAATTTGTGCCATAAAATAATGGTACAATGCCTCGGCTAACTGAGAAAGACAAACGACCGTAAAATCAGTTGTTTCGTCTTGTGTCTAACTGGGTAAGACATTCGACCACAACGGGAAAAATCGATTGTCTTACCCAGTCAGACACACGACCGGAAAGGGTTAGACGTCCCAATGCCAGATCATCTAGTCTTGCCTTCATTGGGTGCGTTGGCATACTGTTGTACTTTTCCATCTGGATCATGGTTTTTGTGTCTCTTCTATGGGACAATGTCTGTAATCCAGCAACCTTCTGCATCTCTGATATTGGTGTAGTTTTCATGGCTCCTGTAATGAGCCTGAGAGCTTGATTTTGCACCTTGTCCAAAGACTGCAGATGTGAGTTAGCAGCTGATGACCATGCTGCTGAGCTAAACTCTAAGTGTGGTCTTATTACTCCATTATAAATCTTCTTTAGATTTCATTCATTTGCTCCCCAGTTGGTACCTGCTAATTTTCTGAGTATGCCTAGTCGTCTTCGGGCCTTTCCTTCTGCATTTTCAATATGCTTATTCCATGTAAGCCTTTGGTCAAATGTCACCCCAAGATAGGTGGGGTAGCTTTCTTCCTTGATCACGGTTGTCCCTAGGTGTATGTTAGCTGCTTTGTCCTTGGGGGCGAGAGAGAACAGTGTTGAGGAGGTTTTGTCTGTGTTTATTGTGATAAGCCATTTCTCTGCCCATGACACTAGCATGTCTGCTGCCCGCTGCATTCTATAATTTGCTGTGGTGACGTTTTCATCAGCGCACCAGAGTACTAGGTCATCTGCATATAAGGCAGCTTTCACTCCTGCGGGGAGATCTTTCACCAGGTCATTGATGTAAACAAGGAAGAGTGTTGGGGAAATTACTCCTCCTTGAGGTACCCCCTGATGGAGCAACACTTTTCTGCTCTGCAGACTGTCAAGAGTGACTCTAGTTCTCCTGTTATGCAAGTATGACTGGATCCATTTCATCATGTTGCCTTGGATTCCACTTCTCCTAAGTTTTGCAATAAGGCCATCTTTCCACACCTTGTAAAAGGCCTGCTTGAAGTCGACCCAGATCGTTAGGACCTTTTTCTTCTCCTGGAAGGCATCTTCTATTGCTTGAGACAAGTAAGTAAATTGGTCTTCTATACTGTAGCATTCTCTAAATCCAGCTTGTTCCGGCACCAGGATCTGCTCAGACTCTAAATACCATTTCAATCTGTGGTTGACTATTCGCTCCATAGTCTTCCCAACACAGCTTGTGAGACTGATTGGCCGGTAACTTGCAGCCTCGGTCTTACATTTCCCTTTCTTTAGTATGGGTATTGTGATGGCTTCTCTCCATACTTGGGGTACCGTTCCTTTCAACCAGCTGTGGTTGAATATCTCAAGCAGTTTTGTCTTTGCTGCTGAGCTCAGATTTACTAGCATTTCGTTGCTGATTTTGTCTGGGCCGGGTGACTTTTGAAACTTAAGCTTGGAAATAGCGTTCTGTAGTTCTCCTAGTGTGATGGGTTCCCTCATTGGGGCAGGAGTATCTGTCTGTCCCATGGTTGCCAGTATTTCTTTTCTTATCTCTCTCTGATGGTCTATGTTAATGGGTAAGTTGCTTTCTGAACTGTATCTTCTAGCAAACAGGTCTGCAGCTTGTTTTCCTCTGAAAAGTTTGCCACCTTCATCCAATGTGATAGTCTGCCTAGGTGAGGAACGCTCTTCATTTAGAGACTTGACTATCTCCAAAGTTTCCTGTCGTCTTTCTGAAGGTTCAGCGATGCCGTTTTAGTTCTCCAGCTTTTCCGTTTTTCTTCTAGCTTTGTTCTCTGAAACTCTGCTACAGCCTTTTTCCATTTGTTGTGAGTTTCAAGTGAAGGCTGAGACTCTGCATCCTTTCTAGCCCTGTCCATAGCTTCCTGACGTTCTTGGAGTGTGCTGGACCAGTATGGTATGTAGTTACGCCGGCATCCTTTGGGAATGGTTTCTTTTGCAGCTTGTAGTATGCATCTGTTGAAGTCTTTTACCACTTCATTAATGTCTCTGTTCTGTACCTTGAGGGTAGACAGCAGCGTGTTTACCTGATGCCTGAATAAACCCCAGTTGGCTTTTTTGTAGTTCCATCTTGTAATGGCTGGGCCTGTACTGAGAGTTGCACTCTGGACAGTAAGAAAGATTGGGCGATGGTCGCTTCCCCCTAGTTGGTCTCCTACTTCTCTACTAATAGATCCAGCTATATCTGGTGTGGAGAAGGCAAGATCTGGTGTTGAAGTTGTGTGCCAACCTCTGGAGTAGAAGGTAGGAGTATCTGTGGCATTATTGACTAGGATTAGGGAGTGATCATCTTGCCATGTTTCAATCTCTTCACCTCTGTGATCTAGATGGTTATAGCCCCAGCTCTGGGAGTGGCTATTAAAGTCTCCAACTGCTATAAAGTTGGTGGCTGGTACCTGTATAGAGCTGAGACTCAGGGGTTTGTTGTTTGGACAGTAAAAGTTCAGTTCTATTTCCATCTTGTCTACCTTTATCTGCAACAGCTGATATTCTGCTCCATCCATGTAGGTTTTCCTTTCGTGTGCATGAATGTTATTCCTTACAAGAGTAAGTACTCCTCCTTTTCGTCTATCTTGTCTGTCGGATCTGAAGCATTGATATCCCCTTATTTTAAAGGTTTGATCTGCTTTCAAGTGAGTCTCTTGGATACAGCAAACATTGACTTGCTTCTCATACAAGATGTTTTCCAGCTCTGTCTTTTTGCTGTATCCAGCCTGCTTGCTGTTCACTCCCTCTGCATTCCCGTGCATTATGACAAGTGGCACTCTGGGTTTCTCTTTTTCTGTTATGTTTTGGTCAGTAGTTCTCCTCCGCCGTCTGCTGACTCCACAGGACGGTCTAGAGGGTCCTCCAGTAGCTGAGGGTGGGCTCTGTTGAGGCTCAGAGCCCGGCACTGCACCTGCCTGGTGGAGCTCCACAGGGCGAACACCAGTATGAGATTTATTTGACGGTGTACTCATCCATAAAAAAAAGCGAGTTGCGTGATACTGTGGTTTCCGGTGCGCCTTCTGGCCCAGTATCTACGACTTTAGCACCTCTTCAACGGGAGAGTGGGCTCATCCCTAATCTGTTTATGTTCCCAGTAGTAGACTATTCGCAAGCAGCCTGGGGGTGTCACTGCTCTGCGCGGACCTTGTTTACCGAGGCGGCGTCCGAACTCGTATGGTGAAAATATGGTTGCGTTATCTTCAAAATAGACCTGTCTTTCCCGTGTCTTTTCTGCCATCTGCAACTTTGAGTTAGGGGGTTCTGAGCTCCAGTCTCTTTCCCAGGCATTTTATCCTGGCCTGGCACGCATACAGAGGACCCCACTTCTGGTTCTAAGTTAGCAGTTGGGGATAGGTGGGGTGGCACACTGTGCATTCCCCGTCATCCGGGGGGGGGGGGGGGCTCTCCAACTATGCAGAGCTTGCACAATGCTGTGCTCTGGTTCTGGGCTCTCCCAAGGAATCCTCACGTCCTGCACAGAGCCACTTCCAGATACCCACCACCTGCCATCTCTCCATTGTAGAAATCTCCTGCATGCGGCCATCCAGTCAAGAGCCAGTATTAAGTCTGGTGCCCAAGTGATCCCCCCAAGCTCAGTGTGCAATGCTGGGTTCTCATCATGCTGCAACACAGGGGGGATTGTGATGCTCAGCCATCTCTCTCAACTCTGCACCGATAAGTGACATCGGGGACTTAACTGTTCCTCAGTACTGGGAGGCCCCGTTTCCGGGTACACCACACACAGCCAATTGAGGCAACGGTCGTCGTGGGCGTGTCTTCAGTGGGGAAGTTGTGGAGTCTTCCTGTCCATGTTCTTGCACATCCCAACACTGCCCGCAAGACATCGGAGGTTTGGAGAGTGGCCTTCTCTGCTTTTTTTTTTAGCCGGGGTGGGCTCCCCGGGCAAGTCTCGATGGAGATCGGGACGTGTCCACGCACCAGCATCGGCCGCATCTGATGGAGGACTTGCTCTGCCAGGTTTGAGTTAGTAAATTCCAACTTTGTCATCTTCATGGCATTGTGATGCTGGGGTGCCTGTGGATTTCCTACCGCCCCGGGTAGGAGCCAGAAGTGTACTGTGCCAGCTCTGGAGGAGATAAAAAGGGTGTTTCTGCATCTCCTTGTGATACGTAGCCAAGGTAGGGCTTACAGTGCTCTTTCCCCGCCACCAAATTGCCTGCTGGTTACGCCGAGTTCTCCGAGGCTCTAGGCATGTAACCAAGAGTTGAAGACAATAGGATCGTCACGTCCTGAGTCTCTGTGCCTGTACGATGGGTTCCGATCTTCAGGGAGCAGTCCACACTCGTTCCCACTCCCAAGACTTGTTCAGTATCCATCTGGCTCCTTCCCACCCACAGAGGGGGTGTACAGTGTAGTGCACCGGTTTTATTATCGAGGTTTGCTCCTCTAGATCCGTTGTGTTTAGCCTGAGGATTCGCACCCTCAGTTACCAGGACTACCTCGAGGAGGGTGTGGCTCTTCACCACGCACAACGATCTTGGGGTATAAGAGGTTTTGCTAGGCCAAGAGACTAACACCGCAATGGTCGCTCCTTTCATGAACAAGAATTCACTAGGCCTAGGGTGAAGCAAGGGGGGAAACCCACTACCCACAACACATAATACCCCCTGTCTGTAAAAGACTTTGCCCCACAGACTGTTCTAATTGCAGTGGAAGATTCATCCAAGGTTTTTTTTGACTATTATTTATTTTAATTTGTAACTATAAATAATCATACATTTTACCATCTTCCACCACCCATTTCTCATTACAAGAATATATAGATGTACATAATAAATTATGAAATTGTACTCATTTGACTTGGTACATTTTTAACTGTTAAATTTTGAGTTACTTTTTCTAATTTAATTATATTATCACATAGGGTTATTATAGCGAAAGTGGCAACTTATACTTCTGAAGCCTAAATCTATTGTCCAGCTCAGAGTATTCACAGCTGTAACTCAATTGTGATACCAGTGTACTTCTCGGGCACTGGAACTTCATACTTTCTGGAGAGAGATTCTACTTCTTCTCTACGACTATTATCACACTAGGAAAACCTTTCGCTACAGACTTCAGCCACAGAGGAAAGTATAGAAGTCAAAGAGAAATGTAGATGAAGAGTAGACGAGGAAAGTATAAAAGTCAAAGAGAAATGTAGATAAACAGTAGAAGAGGAAAGTATAGAAAGTATAGAAGTCACAGAGAAATGTAGATGAGCAGTAGAAGAGGAAAGTACAGAAGAGGGGAGACAACTGGACTGTCATGTGTATAGCTATAGAGGAGACTGATAATAGTGGTAGTGGAAGTGATGAGATAAATATAGATGACAGTGATTTTATATTAGGCGATTCTGTAACAGATGATTCCAGTACCAGTGATGAAGCTGGCAGTAGCGATGACAGTGACCGTAATGAAGATGGTGAAAGTAAGGAAGTACCAGCACAATGGGTGAAGTTATCTCAATCAGACACTTGTTGTATAAATCATTTACAATTTTCAGTACACAATGCAGGTGTACAGCTTCTTGCTTGTGATATTCCTGACAATATTTGTGGTTTCTTTCAATTGTTTTTCACATCATCATTGCTAGAGGAGATAGTCAATGAGACCAACCGGTATGCAGCTGAGCAATTGAAAAATAAAACACTGTCTCCACGCTCCATATGGCATAAATGGAAAGATGTAACGATTTCCGAAATGAAGGCTTATTTTGGAGTCATTTTGAGAATGGGAATGCAAGACGGGAGCGTCGTAAAAGAATATTTTTCTGTAGAATGGATTGATTATATTCCTTTTTATCGGGATGTCTTTTCACGTGAAAGATTTCAGCAGATTCACTGGATGCTGCATGTACAGCCACCAAACCAGAGTGATGGAGCTAGACAGACAAGAGGCTGTAAAATCAGAAATATTGTACTTCATATGAAAGAGAAATGTCTTGAACTTTTTATTCCACATCAAAATATTGTTGTAGATGAAAATAGACAGCCAAAAACGAAACAGTTGTAGCTGTATGTTCAACACTGAAAGAAAAGGAAGGGGTGGGGAGAGATAGACAGAGAGAGAGAGAGAGAGAGAGAGAGAGAGAGAGAGAGAGAGAGAGAGAGAGAGAGAGAGAGAGAGAGAGAGAGAGAGAGAGAGAGAGAGAGAGAGAGAGAGAGAGAGAGCATAACAATGGTTCAGAGACGTCAATAATTAAAAACAGAAAAAATGTATTCTTACTGAGAGATAATCAAGAATGTCTGAACTGGGGAAGTCATAAGAAAGTACAGCATTGATGTTAACATCAATGAAGAGGACAGAAACAAATTCTTCAACTTAAACTAAGATTAGATTGTGAACATTCATAGTTTAACGCAGGGGTTCTTAACCTGTGGGGTGCAGACAGGGGAGATTTAGTTACCTCCGAGAAAGTTTATCACAACAGCTTTGTCACTGGATAAACTTCTAAAGTTTAGGATCAAACTATATATATACTTTATAAGCTGAATTGAAAAATGACCTGGGGATTGGAAATCCTTTCACCTTTAAAGTTGGACTCAAAGGATGATGCTGACAACTTCATCTATTTGCAAACAAAAGTTTTACTGAAGCAAAAATTCTCCAATCAAAATCTTGATGAATTTTCATGCTCTCAAATACCTGCATACCAAATTTTGGCAAAGAAAGCTCTTTAGTCTTAATACTATTTACTACAACCGTATCTTTATGTAAAGTTTCTCTTCTTCTTTCCACTCTGTAAAGTGTCAGTCTGTATGCTCTGTAAGAAAGAGTGGTGTGTTGTTGAGATCAGGCATGCCCCCAGTCTACCCAGCTGTAAATGGGTAACTCACCCTAGTCCTGAGTTAGGGAAGGCAAAGGCTCCAGGGGAAGCAGGCCCTAAACTTGGTCACTCCAACCGACGCAGGATGGTGTATGTATGAAGTAGAAGTGTAGAGTGTGATTACCGCGAATGGTGTACTGTTCGTGTGCTGACCAATATAACCACTCATACACTTGTGTCTACAAGGCACCAATGCAGACTGCTGGAATCTTTGTTTACTCAATTTATTCAGACGTACACACTGGGACATACGAGTACATCATGGTATGTTGACATATCAATTTGTAGGTATACATAGCAGATCTGAAGTCATGACACATTCAGAAATAATGGGCAGTACATCAAAAGTTCAATTGTCATGATACATTATGGCCGCATCCCCCTATCTGACTAAACGCGTCAGTGAAGGCAGATCGGTAAATAACTAAAGTTACTTGACGTCCATAGTTTGTAGCATATATTATGAAACCACGAAAGAGGGGGGTTTCTAGCAAGATTGAGATCTCCCTGTCACTGTCCGATAATAGGATAAATAATCTGTTCTCTTGGCAGTGATCAAAACATATGATGACCGAAATCTAACATGGCTGCCTCCCTGAGTTGTCGTTCACTCATTCATAGGAAGGAGAATATAAGCCAGAGTTAATTTATAATGGGTATATAAATGATTTCATAAATGTTTCCATACAGCTCTACGGTGATCAGGTTAATTCACGTAGCCATAACCGCTGCAGGAAAGTCTGTCATCTTCGTCGATACAAAACACGACCCTAGCGATACGAAGCACAATGTTCCATCTAGGTCGAATCGACATGAGATCATCAATATAGGGTCTGGCAATACATGGAGTCCGAATTATACATTGTACCGTACCTTAGGAGAGTCTCTAACATAAACTATAGTAGAGATACCATCTCCTTTAGAAGAAAACCACTTCATGAATCATATTTCCTTAAGAATCTACCAGCCCTTTGAAAAGTGCGTACCCGCCATTATCACGGTACATCGGAACTCATCACGACTTGTCAAGACAACTCATACTTCCGCTAGACCGGAATAACAAGAATCTAGTCCCTCCTACCCATCCAAAATATACAATATAGGACTGATTCTACTTGTACTAATAATATGTAATACATATGAATTCAGGCCATAAACACAATAAGCAAATTAATATATTTTCTGGCCCTAAAAAATAAGTACAAACGTAAGCGCAATATCCTTGCGCCGGATCAATATCCAGAACGATTACTCCTATAATCAAAAGTGTGAATCAAACATGGATTCTCTCGCTTTTACCATAGACAGCATTTTCATACACAAATGAATGAATGTCTATATTTTTCCCATATTAAATAGCCATATCGATTTTTGTAATATGTGCGTCAAAATATGCACGCAACACTTTATAAATCTGGATTTTCAACACTGGTCAGTGGGAAGACAAAGGTAAGAAAGAGGCAGCATACCAGGCATGACATGACCTTCAACTGTCCAAAACTGTCTCCTGGATTTCCCTCCTTACCAAACAAGCAAAAGCAGCAACAGCTGGATTTCATTGAGGCCATTAACCTATTTTTATATTTAATTTTTTTCTGTGTATGTGAGGAACTGGCTAGAAATAAAATCCCTGTAGCAAGATCAGTTCAGTCTGTACAGTGAAAGTATGAGATCCCTAGAGGACATATCAGGAATGTCAGTTGGTGGACATAATAATATAAACAACTTGAGATACGCTGATGACAGTCTTATTAGCATAAAAGTAAAAAGGAGCTGAGGAAATGATACAATAGTGACAGACAGTGAAAATAAAGGTCTTTGCTTTAACAGCAAACAGACAGAAGTCATGGTCATGTCAAAGAAATTGACTTCTCCAGAATGCACTATCAAAGTAAGTAGAACAGTTTTAAAATAAGTCAATATATTCAAATAGCTAGGCACATTAATAATATTGGATGGAAGATCCATCTCAGAAGTAAAGAAAAGAATATCCCAGTCTATAAAATGAAAAGCATTTTATGCAACAATATTTGTCCATGGAAGTAAGAAAGAGAGTTCTTCAGTGTTATATAGAACCAATCCTGACATATGGGAGTGGGTCATGAACAATTAGTAAACAAACAGGACAAGCACTAGAGACCACAGAGATGTAGTTTTATAGAAGAATATTAAAAATACCATGGATAAGAGTATTGAGAATGTCCTGAAAGAGGTAAATCATACATGCCACACGCTATGGTTTACCCATAATCTGTACAAGGTGTTTGCATTTTCAGATGTGTACGTCCCATACATAATTTCTGTACATGTTTTTTCACTTAATTATAAAATATGTATACATCGATCATCTTACACTTAAAAGGCAAAGTCTCCATGCCTCAATTATAATGCAGCTGTAATTGAAAACATTTTTACACTTATTAACTCTTTTGATACGTTTTTCAGTCTTTATTTTAATTTTTTTTGTTGTACAGGTTTTGCGGGCCTTTGTACAGGGTTTTTGCATTTTTTTGTACAGGTTTTTCATCTCCGAGGTGTGGCATGTATGGGTAAATGCCCAAACAAAGCTTATTCCTCATGTTTGGAAAGGAAGCAATCCCACTTTCTTTGGGCACATTAGTCTTGGAATATATTGTGATAACAGGAAAGATTGAAGGGAAAAAAAGGTAGAGTACAACAAGGAGAGATGATACTGGACAGTTTGACATAATGGCATAGAAAGAATTCAACAACAGAATTGATGTATGGGGGCATATCTGAAGTCACCTTTATATGACCACTAGCTATGCACAATGCTACAGTATACATTAGTGAAAGTGAACCTCTGCCAGTGAGGCTAATGACACCCTCAATGACTCTTGAAATCATCCACACACTTCCAGGGATTCCCCCTGTGGTGAAACTTGTTGAGAACCCAGCACTGCACACTAAGCTTAGAGAAATCACTTGAGCCCCAGACATGATTCTTCGGCTTTGACCTGGTTGACTGCATGCAGGAGGATCTCACTGTGGACCCAGTGATAGGCAGGGGGAACTGAGAAGTGGCTCTGTGCAGGACGTGACCATTCCTTGGGAGAGCCCAGAACCAGAGCACAGTATTTTAGCTCTGCACAGTTGCAGAGCTCCTTTGGATGGCGAGGAATGCACAGTATGCCACGCGCTTCTTATTCCTATCTTGGGGCCAGATGTGACGATCCTTTAAACGCAAGCCAAGCTGGAGAAACTGGAGCTCATGACTTCAACTCAGAATGTTTTGGAATGGCAGAAAAGCCATAGGAAAAACCTAGATCTACAGTGTAGATAATACCAAGGAGTCTTTAACTTGGTATTGACTGCAAAAGAGCGAAAAGTTCATCAGCCCTAGTTAAACAACAGAACTGATAATAGCGATGGAGACAGGAAGTTGTGGAGAGACATGATCACCTACACCACGAGGTGAGGTACTTGAAGAAGAGGAAGAAGAAGATGAAGCAGTAACATCTTAATTATATCTTGATCATTTCACTGTTTAATATGTGATGGGCAGGAGGTGTGAGCATTAAGTTCATTCTCAGTGGAAGTGTCAGGTTAAAAAGGTCAAGTACCAGACAAGAAGACAAAACATGCCAGTAACTTCAGTGTTTGTGCTGCAGTTTACATGCTCTATCATTCCACAAAGTACACTGTGCACAAAGTGTGAAAATAACAGTTATTTGTATCAATGGTTACATCACTTGTTCAAAATGTCATATTTATATCTCAAAAAAATGTTTGTACATGGAAGGTAAGATGTATTTACATGACATGTCAACACATCAGGGCAAAAGGAGTTAACGTTATCACAAATTTGTTGAGACAGTCCTAGTCTGTTGCATTCGCCAAATAAACTCACTACATCAAATATCCATAGACAGCAAATACAGGAGGATTTAAATATTGGGATTGTGGCATAAAAAAAAAAAAAAATAAACACACAGAAAATAAAACATGAAGTCAGTGCGTTGAACAGCAGAAACAAGTCAAAATTAAATTAAAGAAATTAGTTTCTTTTGTGCTACTTATTTGCACACCCTGTGGTTATTCTAAGGCATATTCTGTTGTGTGCTCAAGACAAGACAACTAACAACATGGTAATTAAATGGAGGTGTGACGGAATTTAGAAGGGAAAAGAAACTCTGAAAATCAACAAAGTTGAACTCATAAATACCTTGGAATAGATAAATGTGTAATCATCAGCTTGTTAGGAAAATATATACAAGCCTGAGTTTCGAGAACACATGATGCAACAAACATGTGAAGCGGAGCCACAAAACTGGTAACATATCTCTTAAAATAAAAGCATTCAATTTTGTCATAAATATTCACATTTAGATGTGGCTATTTTATAAAAATGAAGCTTCCCTGCTAACAAAATGTGTGGTTTACAGGTGTCAAAAATAAACTTAAGTACATTCTAAATTCATTTCAAAGCTCTGACCCATTCACAAATATCTATCAAATTTGTGGAGGTTATGAAGTGATTCGGTCGTATTCCCCTGAATTCTAACACAGGGAATGCTCAGTGAATAGCATTTGGATAGGACACACAGTGAGGAAGACTGTTGATAGCATTATGAGAATAGTCCTTATTCTGGAATACTCAGGGTAATAGAGGTACAGGGAAAATGGGAGAACACATGGAGAAGAGAACTAGAGACAGACATGAAAGGGGGATTGCACAGACAGATCTTGAGCTGATGGCACAGGACAGGAAGACTTGTCATGCTTCTTGGAGAGCTGAAGGATATTGATGATGATGATGATGAACAGCTCAGGTTTTCTCTACTCTGATCTCCCCACAAATTCTGTATCATATATTGAAACAGATACCAGCTGAAGGTTGTATTAAAACTTAGAAAAGTTTGATTACTTGACAATGTCAGCAAAATTTGCTGAATAAGCACTGCTTTTCTATTTTTGGCAAAAATTTACCTGAGGCCATCAATTGATGTACATAGTTTATCTATCATGCTACACAATATCTTGTCAGTAGCCATCATGCCTAGTGGCGTCTTGTAGGGCAGCAACAGAATGTTCCCATTTTGCTTGTTCGGTCATCTCATGTATCGAGAGTTATTACAACTAATTCCCATTGGTGGACGTAATATTGTTAATGTCTGGGTTTTCCCCATGATGCAAAAAAAAAAAACAAAAAAAACCCTAAAAACTGTGCCTGCAGCATGTCATTCCTAGAACTTTGTCATTTACACCACCCACGATAAAGTGCTGCATCTGTTGTGAATACATCATCATCATGTCCTGTTTTGTTCCCTATGGATCATGGAGCCACACTACAGCTCATCTCCTTGAAGGAGCCTACACCAAAGCATATAAGTGCTTCTGAAGTGGTGGTTCCAGTACATAAATAACTAAAGGTAATTAACAAGCACCCTTTGGACATAAAGGATGACACCAGACAAGAAAATATAAGTGATAAGTTTACCGGGAATCGTAGCTAGGACCAACCGAACAGGGCCATCACCTTGCTGTGAAAGCACATCGTGAAAGGACGTTCAGCCAATTTAGCACCCAGTAAGCCTTTCACTTATATTATATATCCGGTTTCATCCTTTATGCGCAACGAGTGCCTGTTAATGACCTTAATTTATTTATTTACTTATTATTCACAGGACTCAGGCTTCCTTCATTACTGGTTTCTGTAGCAACTGTTTGTTTACATAAGAATACCAGCAGGCTACAATACTGTAATATCACATTAAGTTGTCTTTTATGACGTGTCTCATGAGCCGTAGTTTAAAGTTCTCACACACTCTCAACAACTACAGGGATAAACTCAAACTCATTTAAATCCTGTACAAGGGATATGGCTACATTAGTTTATGGTTAAATATGAGATTACGGCAGCAGGGATATGGTGCTTTCTCCTGATCATCAGCAGCATTGCTACGACGTTCTCACCAAGTCATCAGCAGCATTAATATGGCATTCTAACCAAGTCATTAGCAGCATTGATACGGCATTCTCACCAAGTCATTAGCAGCATTGCTACGGCGTTCTCACCAAGTCATTAGCAGCATTGCTATGGCGTTCTCACTAAGTCATCAGCAGCATTGCTACGGCGTTCTCACTAAGTCATCGGCAGCATTAAATACGGCGTTCTAACCAAGTCATCAGCAGCATGGCTACGGTGCTCTCACCAAGTCAGTAGCATTGATACAGCATTCTCACCAAGTCATTAGCAGCATTGCTATGGCGTTCTCACTGTCATCAGCAGCATTAAATATGGCGTTCTAACCAAGTCATCAGCAGCATGGCTATGGTGCTCTCACCAAGTCAGTAGCATTGATACAGTGTTCTCACCAAGTCATTAGCAGCACTGCTACGGCGTTCTCACCAAGTCACCAGCAGCATGGCTATGGCGCTCTCACCAAGTCATTAGTAGCATTGATTCGGCGTTCTCACCAAGTCATCAGTAGCATTGATACAGCGTTCTCACCAAGTCATCAGCAGCATGGCTATGGCGCTCTCACCAAGTCATTAGTAGCATTGATTCGGCGTTCTCACCAAGTCATTAGCAGCATTGATACGGCATTCTCACTAAGTCATTAGTAGCACTGATTCAGCATTCTTACCAAGTCATTAGCAGCATTGATATGGCGTTCTCACCACGTCATTAGCAGCATTGCTACAGCGTTCCCACCAAGTCATCAGCAGCATTGCTTCAGCGTTCTCACTAAGTCATCAGCAGCATTGCTACAGTGTTTGCACCAAGTCATCAGCAACATTGCTATGGCATTCTCACCAAGTCATTAGTAGCATTGATACGGCATTCTCACCAAGTCATCAGCAGCATTTCTACGGTGTTCTCACCAAGTTATCAGCAGCATTGCTACGGCATTCTCACCAAGTCATTAGCAGCATTGCTACGGCATTCTCACCAAGTCATCAGCAGCATTGCTTCGGCGTTCTCACTAAGTCATCAGCAGCATTGCTACAGTGTTCGCACCACGTCATCAGCAACATTGCTACAGCATTCTCACCAAGTCATTAGTAGCATTGATACAGCGTTCTCACCAAGTCATCAGCAGCATTTCTACGGCGTTCTCACCAAGTCATCAGCAGCATTGCTATGGCATTCTCACCAAGTCATTAGCAGCATTGATAAGGCATTCTCACTAAGTCATTAGCAGCATTGATATGGCATTCTCACCAAGTCATTAGCAGCACTGCTATGGCATTCTCACCAAGTCATTAGCAGCATTGCTACGGCATTCTCACTAAGTCATCAGCAGCATTAAATATGGCGTTCTAACCAAGTCATCAGTAACAAGAACATAATCTTCTCAAATCATCAGTAGCAAGAACATGGTGCTCTCTTCTGAAAATCATCAGCAATTATGTGGTCTTACCTGGTCATCAGCAGCAATGAAAAGGTCTTCTTAATTGATTATTGACAGCAATGACATGGTAGTATCACCTGATCACCAGCAGCAATGACATGGTCTTCTTAATCGATTATTGGTAGCAATGGCATGGTAGTATCACCTGATCACCAGCAGCAATGACATGGTAGTATCACCTGATCACCAGCAGCAATGACATGGTAGTATCACCTGATCACCTGCAGCAATGACATGGTCTTCTTAATTGATTATTGGCAGCAAAGACATGGTGTTACCACCTGATCACCAGCAGCAATGACATGGTGCCCTTTGCTGGTCATCAGCGACAACAACATGGTGTTATCTTATTATCAGCAGCAATGAAATGGTGATTTCACCTGATCCTCAACATCAATGACACGGTGCTAACAACTGTTCAACAGCAATGTCACCGTGTTCTCACTTGGTCATCAGCAGCAATAACACGGTGCTCTCCCCTCATTATCAATGTCACAAGCCTTATTTGCAGAGCCTGATTATCATCAATTTCAATCCTGATCTTCTTTGACAACTGTTCTTATTTTAGTCTCTGACAAACTCAAAATATGTCTCTCACCATCTTATTCAGCTCCTCAGTCTTTGCTTCCAACAAGAATTTCTCTACATCTCCTTGTATGAACAACTATACACAATCACAAGTTTTGATATCAAGTGCCTAAATCCGTGTTAACTTCCCACCATGTAACGCAACAACGGTGACATCCCTAACATCATTAGCTTGTGGAATGTTTTGATTAACTCCTAAAATCTTTTCTCTCCTCCTCTCCTCAGCTCGTTTCTTCTTCTCCAGCTTCTTGTTTTCTTTAACCTTCCTTTGAGAAATCTGGAAATGGCAAACAAACAGTGTTAGACTCTAGAAAATTACTGATATGTTGTGATTACAGACAAAATATGAACGTGCTATGCTTATTTACCACACATATTTAAGTTACAGAACTAACAGGAAATCATTATGGGTATGTATTAAATAAGGTATTGTTATTATTAAAGAAGTGACATCAACACTCTCTTGCTATATGTTCCTCACAGAGTATGGTACCAGGAAGCCTGCAATAAAATACAACATATACAACATATACCAGGTACTCTTAATGTGGTGGGTTTTGTAGCAATCTGTTTTACATGACTGTCCTGGTCATGAAGGGGTGGGTATGTGGCAATGAAAGAGCTGACAGAGACTAGCTTCAAGAGCACCCATAGAAGGTACACTGGATATGGATAAGGGAGAGATACTGAGGGCAATTCATGATCACCTATTAGAAAATAACACTGGAACTGATGAATCATCAAGGCTGAGACTGCTGGAATTTGGCATCAAACATAAGACCAGCAGGGATAGACATATGAGAGGATGCCTCCGTCATGTATACAACCACCGCCCAGCAGGAACAATAGTATTTACACCCTTCAACATTTGCTGAGGGAGACTGAGCACCTATGGGTTTGCCTGGAGTGCAATGATGTCGATTCCGAACAACAATAACAATAACATGATGAGTCTACTATGCTGGCTTGGCCATCTCCGCTGCATGGAAGATGGTCGCATCCTGAAAGATATCTTCTACGGACAACTGGCAGATGGCAAAAGAACAGGTGGGTGACCACAGCTGAGATTCAAAGATGTGTGCAAGAGAGATGAGGGCACTGGACATAAATCCAGCAACCTGGAAGGATGAAGCTGCTGATCGCACCAAGTGGCGATGCTGTCTATGGCCCCACCTCAGACTGGGCAAAAAGAAGCTCACATAACAAGCAGAAGAGAGGAGAAAATGTCAAAAGGAACACCAGGAAAATAAGCAGCTGAGGTCTGTCACCTCAGGGGTGCATTCTCATAGTCAGTTATGACTGAAGGGGCTATTATTATTATTATTATATTCCATTAACATAAATCAAACTCATCCCTTATAATACGCCTAAGACAGTAGTGGTCTTGTCTTTGTTCACCTCCTCAAAGACTTGCTAAAACATACAATATAAATAAGCTACACAGATGTTTACTAGAATTGCAGACAGACAAAAAATCTGGTTTGACAACGCAGACAAAGAAAGAATAGGACTGATGCTCCCTTAGGATCGTCTCATCAATTCTGGGGTTTGACCACTGGCCAAAATCCTGAAGCACCTTCATGTGGTGTACCATGGAAAAAGGCAAACTCTGAGTTCGAGTGGCCTGGCCAACACTCAAGAATCGATTAGCCACACTAGAGTGGCCCAACATCCTGATTCCCACTGTCAGACCCCCAGGACGACCCAAAGTCTGCTGGGAGGACAACATTAGACAATCTTTGAAGGACAGAGGACTAGAATGGAACCAGGCCAGGAGGAAGACATACGATAGGATAGTCTGGCGCTCTCTCTTCCAAACCTCTACACCTCACGGTAGAGGAGAACGACTAAGTAAGTAAGTGAAACATATTTTAAACCCAGCATTGCACACTAAGCTTGGGAGAATTGCTCAACCTCCAGAGAACTACACATTACAGACTGAATGTTCAGGTAAATTTAAAACATGTAATATTATTAACTTTCCTGATTGTTTCATTCTGTCTACTCACATCCTTTTTTTTATTCATGCTGTGATTCTTACCAACTTTTTGCTGTCAGTATCAAACATGGTCCCTGACCAAAGCACAGGACAATCACAACCCATGATAAAATCTTAATAAAAGTCATTAATGCAACCAGGAGAGACAGAATGAGACATGATAACATTGGAAAAATTGTGGGAACTACAGTCAATCCTCACTATTTGTGTGTTCCATATTCGCGGATTCACTCATTTGTGCCGGGATAAAGTGTAACCTATTTTTTGCCATTCACGGGCACCTATTGGATATTCGTGGCCAATGCGCAGTAGGCAAAATACTTTGAGACACCTACTGCGTAGCGAGAGGCTGGCTCCTTGTTCTTGTGTTGTGTTTACATGTCTTTGTTGAGCATCTTTTCAACCACGTTTTTGCAGTTTCATGCTGCTTTTGATTATTTTTAAAATTAATAATGGCATCCAAGCATAATGCAAGTGTGTTGGCAAGTGTGCCTAAGCATAAAAAGGCTGTGACGTGCCTTAGTGATAAAGTACGTGTGTTAGATCAATTTCTTTCTGGGATGTCTGTACAAAATTTTCTTTATTTCTTAATTTTAAATGTTCTGTGTAAATGTTTTCAATGTTTGTTTTCCAGGGATTTTGTAATAATGTGTGTTTTTGTGTGTTTGCATATGTATGTGTGAATGAGTAGTGACAGTGTGAGTGAATGGGTGAGTGAGTAAGTATTGTTACACCAAAAGATTGTACATACCGTACTGTTATAATAAATAAGCTGTTTTTTACAAGAAGGGTACTCAAAATGATGAGTTTATGGTGATCGGTAGCAAAAGTGCATGGTGAACTTAACCCCATTTTCCCCATAGGATCAATCATTTTGTATTCTCGGATTTCCGTATTCATGGGGTTTTCAAGGAACCTAACCCCCACGAATAGCGAGGACTGACTGCACAGTCAGCATCAAGTATATACGGAGACAGAAAATTAAGTGGTTTATCCATAAGATGAGACTAGAGCCTGATATATTATCACTGCATGCTTACAACAGTAGGAGATCTGGTTTCATGGTCCACGGAGGACCAAGAAGCAGATGGATAGACAACATCACATAAATTCTACAAAACCACAGGCTCACAGCAGCTGGTGTGACCCACTAAGCTCAAGTATGCAAACTTCAGCTGCCAACTACGATTCATGGCGTCAGTGGTATGAAAAAGTCAAGTTAGTAAAGTAAAGCTGTTATTTCTTCGTTCGTCCTGAAAAGGACATTGGTTACGTTGTGCCTGTTTACAGCGAAGCTGCGATATTTGCGCCTTTCGGCCGACACATCCGACTTCCGCACAGCATTTTTTGGGACCGGGTTAGCCTTCCCTCTTCGATCCCTACTCACTCAGCCAGACTGCAGTGATGCTTCCTGATTCCAGGACCACCACTTGGAGGTGGAGTAGGGTCCTGGTCAGCTCTGGTTAGCTGACCCTGACGCAAGCAGTCAAGCTATGGGTCGCTGACTGCATTCTCTATTGTTGTGTCTTTGGGTCCTAAGCTGTTATTTAAATCAGTACTCTAAACTTCACATCAAGTTTTACCTGCTGGACAGGTATAATTTTTGGCCTAGCTCCTCCACCACTGTAACTGCTAAGAGACCCATAGCCTGAGCTGTTTCCAATACTCTCCTCCCTGAAGTGCACTTTGTGACCTTTCCCATTGCTGAGGCTGTTGTTTTTCAATACATTGTCTGCTTCACGACTGCTGTTGGAGTTTGGACTAGTACTGCTGCTGTTACAAGCAGATGTGTTCCAGATGCCGCTGTCTGTTGTGGAAGTTTGTTGTGAAGCCAATGAGGTACTATCATCTGTCAAGACAGAAAATGAAGATTAGACAGGACAAATGCATTATGTATTACATACCATATAAACGAGTAACCTCTACACCTCACGGTAGAATAGGGATGACTAAGTAAGTAAGTATATACTCGAGTATAAGTCAGGAATTTACTCCCATTTTTGACCTTAAAAATGTTACCCTGACTTACAGCAGAGTAAAATAAATAAAGATTCATGAAACTGCAAAAGCCATGGCAATTCCAATGCAATGCAGGAATTTGGAATCGAAGAAAATCTTGTTGAGACCGGCATTTAATAAAAGAATTTTTCCAAGGGGTGAGATTAAACACCATGTGACGTGTATCGTCTTTAGCCCAAATGTCTATTCTTAGGGATTCGAAGTAAAATAATAATTTGATTACAGATTTATAATAGGTAAGTTGAAAGTAACTTTGTTTATATGCTTTCTAACCACTGATGATGAAACCACAAAACATGCGATGCAGTGTAATAGGCCTACATGTAGATTACTAAGGTAGTTGTGGCGAAATCGATTCTGGGTGCGATAATTGTCTGTTATTATTTTTTTTAGCCCAATATGAGTATTATTTGCACGATTTTATTTGTGTATGAGCCGGAAATTTGGGTAGGTTAAGGTTAGCATTATGTAATACGTTTCTTGATCTGCATCGTAGGGATAGGCGTCAAAAGATGAAATCGTGAAACAGAGCTACACGACTCTGGTTAAATTAGGCGTTGAACATTATTATTTGTGATGGAATAATGTGTATGTATTTGTACCGCAGTAATGCGGGTAATCGTTGATGTTTACGGTTAAATAGTAATCGCAGCAGGTCATTATTGCAGAAGTAGATGAGAGTACTTGCTTTGCACATTTGCAAATGCGCAAAACGTCGGAGCTTACAGTCATCTGCTTACTGTATGGCAAGTAATGATTGCAGATGAACAACACATTATGTGCGAAAAACCTAGCTTCACCGGTCAGCTCCAGCTGTTGTAAAAGGTCAGCTATAGAGGCATCCACATCGTAATCACACTCACACAACACTTGCCTCACCCTCTCCATGTCCTGTCAACAGTAAATAAATACGTAAGTAAATAAATAAATGAAGGTAATTAACAGGTACTCGTTGGACATAAAGGATGACACTAGACAACAGAAAAGAAAATATAAGTGATAGGCTTACTGCAAATCAAACCTAGGACCAACCAAATGGCGCCATAGCCTTGCTGTGAAAGTAAATCGTGAAAGGGCGCTCAGCAAATTTTTCCGCCACAAAAACGTGCATCATTGGCTGAAGTCGTTCTCATGACACCCATATAACTATGGTATATAGGACTCGTTGAAGACAGAGACAATTTAAAGATGCAATCACTAATATAACTTTCCTACCAGCAAGTAAAAAAAAAAAAAGGCTGAAATACTTGTGTCCAGTAATGTCTAGTGGAAGATGAACAAAGGACAAACAGAACAGAGCTTGGTTAGTTATCGATTCGGTGGCTAATGAAGTCAGCCATGTTGACAGGGGTTAGGATTACAGTTGGGTTTAGATTTAGAAATGCTAAACCTAACATAAACTTTAATGCTAACCGTAACTGTGCTTAATTAGCCACCGGACCGATAGAAGTTCGGGCAAAATGGAAAACATATCCCATGATTTTCAATTTCAACACTTGCAACATGTCAAAAAATGAAACTAGCAGCGAGAGGGAACATTTCATGGTTTCCAACTCTTGAAGAATGGGTTTTAACACAGCGGCAAAATTGTTGCATCGTTACTCGAGGATCAATATGAATTTGTGCCCTTCTATTGAAAAGGAGTGAAAAATATCAAAACTTGCCAGAAATATAGAAATTTCTTGCACCTGCAGGCATGTGCGCTGTTTTATTAGCCACTTTTCGCTGTCTCTTCGCCAATGCACAAAAATTGCACCAATATTGCCAGAAGATTTGGAGGGAAAAAATTCTAGCTTTTAATAAATTCATCATTGAAGCATAATTTTTTTGTACTTCGACTTACAAATGGGTCATACAATTTGGACGCTTTTTAAGGTAAAAAAAAGTCTAGGGGTCGACATAATATAATCGGATCGACATACTCGAGTATATACTATATTTTCTTGCCAAAGTCCTAAAAACTAACTGACAGATGCTGATCAAAACAATATCTATAACAGACATATATATTGACTATAACAACCTCTGTGACAAAGACACAGACTTTAACTTTATCTATGACACAGACACTAACTATAACAATAGCTATTACACAGACACTGACTATAACAATATCTATGACAGACACTGATCATAACAATATCTATGACACAGACACGGACTATAACAATATCTATGACAGACACTGATTATAACAATATCTATGACACAGACACTGAATATAACAATATCCATAACAGACACTGACTATAACAATATCTATGACAGACATAGATACTGACTATAACAATATCTATGACAAACACAGACTATAACAATATCTATGACAGACGCAGACACCGACTATAACAATACCTATGACAGACACAGACACTGACTTTAACAATATCTATGATAGACACAGACACTGATTATAACAATATCTATGACAGACACAGACCATAACAATATCTATGACAGACACAGACACTGATTAGCTATGACACAGACACTGACTATACCAACATCTATGACAGACACTGACTATAACAATATCTATGACAGACACTGACTATAACAATATCTATGACAGACACAGACAATGACTATAACAATATCTATGACAGGCACTGACTATAACAATATCTATGACACAGACACTGATTATAACAATATTTATGACAGACACAGACTATAACAATATCTATGACACAGACACTGATTATAACAATAGCTATGACAGACACAGACCATAACAATATATATGACAGACATAGACACTGACTATAACTACGAGGTGCGTTTTTTAAGTAATTCCCAGTATAAAATAATAATAAAAACCATCATATATAAAAATGATTTATTGCAGCCAAAAGTGAACCACACATTTACATTATTTCTCAACATAGTCACCATTGACTTCAACACATTTTTGGTATCGTGGCACCAGGTTCTTAATTCCAGTGTCAAAGAAGTCTGCCGCCAGTGTCTTGAACCATTCATTAACGCCTGTCTGCAGTTCATCATCAGTTTCAAACCGCTGAGATGCCAGCCACTTCTTTAGGTGCATGAAAAGGTGGTAATCACTTGGCGCGAGATCGGGGCTGTAGGGCGGGTGGTCAAAAATTTCCCAGTGAAATTTTTGCAACAAGTGAACAGTTCGATCTGCGGTGTGAGGTCGAGCATTATCGTGCAAAAGCACAATCCCAGTGGACAGCAGCCCACGTCTTTTGTTTTGGATGGCACGTCTAAGTTTTATTAGAGTGTCACAATAAGCATTGGCATTAACTGTCTTTCCACGTTCAAGAAAATCAATAAACAAGACCCCTTTTTTGTCCCAGAAAACAGTGGCCATGATCTTTTTGACAGAAGGTGCTTGCTTAAACTTCTTTGCTTTCGGGGACTATGAGTGTCGCCATTGCATCGACTGTTGCTTTGATTCGACGTTTGTGTAGGAAATCCAGGTAACAATGTGGCCCAAAAATTCATCTCCTTCATTTCGATAGCGCTGCAAAAATTTTTGAGCCAAAGCCAGGCGTTTCTGCTTGTGTTCATCGGTTAACATTTTCGGCACCCATCCGGCACACAGTTTTTTGTAGCCAAGGTTTCTTGTCACAATGTCATAAATCACTGAACGTGAAACTTCCGGAAATTCGACAGACAATGCAGAAATTGTGAAATGATGATTTTCCTGAATTTTTGTGTTCACTTCTTCGACCAAATCGTCTGTCATAATACTCAGCCGACCGCTACGATCGTCATCATGGATATTTGTTCGCCCTTCTTTAAACATTCGACACCATTTCCTAACCATACTATCAGTCATAACATCTGGCCCATAAACCTCACTGAGTTGCCTGGGAATTTCTGCAGCACTGTTGGTTTTTGCTAACAAAAAACGGATCACAGCACCAACCTCGCAGCTGGCGGGATTATTTATTTTTGCACTCATTATAAATCACTCACACGCAGCATCAAACAAGAATTCGACAGCGAAAAAATAGCAGACAGCTAGCTAATGAACCACATAAACATACTGCACATGCACATTTCCGCCTTCCATCGGTTTTTGGCAGTAATGTCAAAACGGGAATTACTTAAAAAACGCGCCTCGTATATCTATGACACAGACACTGACTATAACAATATCTATGATAGACACACACTTGATTATAACAATATCTATGACAGAAACAGACTATAACAATATCTATGACACAGACACTGACTACAGCAATATCTATGACAGACAGACTCTGACTATAATAGTATATGTGACAGACACAGACTATAGCAATATCTATGACAGACTCTGACTATAATAGTATATGTGACAGACACAGACTATAGCAATATCTATGACAGACAGACTCTGACTATAATAGTATATGGGATGACACAGACTATAACAATATCTATGACAGATACAGACACTGACTATAACAATATCTATGACAGACACAGACTATAACAATATCTATGACAGACACAGACTACAACAATATCTATGACAGACACAGACTATAACAATATCTATGACAGACACAGATACTGACTATTACAATATCTATGACAGACACAGAATATAAGAACAATATCTGTAAATGATAACAACAATATCTGTGAAGAAAACATTTCTGGCATTACCTTGAGAAGTTTCGCCAGTCAGCTCCAGCTGTTGTAAAAGGTCAGCTATAGAAGCATCCACATCGTAATCACACTCACACAACACCTGCCTCACTCTCTCCATATCCTTTCAACAGTAAATAAATAAGTAAATAAATAAATGAAGGTAATTAACAGGTACTCGTTGGACATAAAGGATGACACTAGACAACAGAAAAGAAAATATAAGTGATAGGCTTACTGCGAATCAAACCTAGGACCAACCAAACGGCACCATTGCCTTGCTGTGAAAGTAAATCGTGAAAGGACACTCAGACAATTTTGCTGCCACAAAAACGTGCATCATTGGCTGAAGTCGTTCTCACGACACCCACACAACTATAGTATATAGGACTCGTGGAAGACAGAGACAATTTAAAGATGCAATCACTAATATAACTCTCCTACCAGCAAGTAGAGACCAAAAAAAGGCTGAAATACTTGTGTCCAGTAATGTCTAGTGGAAGATATACAACGGAACACAGGTAAAACAGAACTGAAACTAGAACTGAAAGACCATGGATATGGTGAGCTTCTTAGTAAACACTGAGTGATCATGTGGTCACCTCATGTCAGATCCCATCAAATGTCAGCTGCTTAGTAAACACTGAGTGATCATATGGTCACCTCATGTCAGATCCCATCAAATATCAGCTTTTTAGTAAACACTGAGTGATCATGTGGTCACCTCATGTCAGATCCCATCAAATGTCAGCTTTTTAGTAAACACTGAGTGATTATGTGGTCACCTCATGTCAGATCCCATCAAATGTCAGCTACTTAGTAAACACTGAGTGATCATGTGGCCACCTCATGTCAGATCCCATCAAATGTCAGCTACTTAGTAAACACTGAGTGATCATGTGGCCACCTCATGTCATATCACATCAAATGTCAGCTTCTTAGTAAACACTGAGTGATCATGTGGTCACCTCATGTCAGATCCTATCAAATGTCAGCTTCTTAGTAAACACTGAGTGATCATGTGGTCACCTCATGTCAGATCCTATCAAATGTCAGCTTCTTAGTAAACACTGAGTGATCATGTGGTCACCTCATGTCAGATCCCATCAAATATCAGCTTTTTAGTAAACACTGAGTGATCATGTGGTCACCTCATGTCAGATCCCATCAAATGTCAGCTACTTAGTAAACACTGAGTGATCATGTGGCCACCTCATGTCAGATCCCATCAAATGTCAGCTACTTAGTAAACACTGAGTGATCATGTGGCCACCTCATGTCATATCACATCAAATGTCAGCTTCTTAGTAAACACTGAGTGATCATGTGGTCACCTCATGTCAGATCCCATGAAATGTCAATTTCTTAGTAAACACTGCTTACACCATGATTATTGAAAGTTTACTTAATACTGCAGCAATGGAATAGATGATGAGTGCATAACATTTTTAATAAGACAAGGCTTGGCAGTCAAACAGAGGAAGGAAGTGCAGAACAAAAGGTTAAGAAAGAGATAATCAAAGGGTTAAAAACTAAGAAAAATTAGTGGAATAAAGAACGTTGGGAGAAAAGTGTAAGAGAGCCACAAAAGAAAGGAGAGGGGAGGAAGAGACATGCAAAATAAGACAGCATGAAAGAAGACAGAAGGAATGAAGAGTGATGCAAAATAAGAGAGAGACAGAAAGAAGGGACAGAGAATGAAGAGAGAAGAAAAAGAAGACAGAAGGAAAGGAGAGAAAAGCAAACGATGGGACAGGACAAGAAGACAGAAACTACAAAAGAGAGAAACAAAAGAGTAAAGCAAAAAAAGATTGCAGAGGGTAATAAAACAGAACGAACGAATGAACAAACTTTATTTTCAAAGGGTTTAGAATTGGGCACGCAGGCCCGTCTAACATTCTGCCCTTCCTTTCTCTCATCTTCCATACTGAATCCATTTATTCTCACACGTATCCTAAATACTACTTAAATAATAAAATAACAAAAATAGTACAATAAAATAAAATCCCAACATTGTAACAGTACAATAACAGTTACACAGATTTACAGATGCGTATCATAATTTGTACTAAACAGGACAAAATTAACTTTAAAACCTACATATGATGTTATGTAATTATTTAAGAACATAACGAAATTAGGGTGGCATATAATCTGCAATCATGATGTATTTGAAAAGTCTGTGATTGAATGAATATGGACTAAGAGTGGAAAAAAGAGGGGAGAGGAAAAAAAAGAAAAGAGAAGGAAAGAAGACAGGAGGACATAAGAGATAGACAGAAAGAAGGCTAAGCAAAAAAAAAAAAAAGAAGGAAGGGAAAGACGAAGGAAGCAAAAGAAGACAGAAAAAAGAGACATAAAAAGAAGAGAGAATCAAAGCATGGGAGAAGGAAAGAAGACAGAAGCAAAAGAGCAGATAGGGAAAAATAGCAAGAGGCAAAAGAAGAGTGAGGGAAAGAGAGGAGCAAAATAAGGGAAAGCAGAGAGAAGTGAGCAAAGAGAGAGACTAATAGAAAAGAAAAGCAAAAAAAAAATAATAAATAATAATAATGAAATAAAAAGACAGGAAAGAAAAAGAGAGAAACACAAGAAGGAAAAATGGAAAGAAGATAGATGCAAACAGATGGATGAAGAGAAAGTAAAGAGAAGCAAAAGAGGGCAGAGGGAATAAAAAGAGGAGTAAAAATAAGGCAGACGGACAGAACAGTGAGGGCAAAGAAATGAGGTCAAATGAAAGAGTCACCCGGCAGAGGAAAATGCAAACACAAAACAGAATGAAGGAAGACAAGGAACAAGAAAAACAAAACAAGGTGAGGACAGAAAACCCAAGGAAAGTAAGAAAGAAATAAAGCAGCCATTATATACCATGCAGTTTGTAGCCAGAGCGACTTCGGTTTCAATATCTTCAAGACTCCGTTTGACGCTTACAACTCCACCAGCGGAGTCATGGCCATTCTTCTTGTACTGACCCATATGGGACTCTGAATCCTGGAAATATCAAATATTTTATTTTGAATCCTGGAAATTTCAAAGATTTTACTCTGAATCCTGGAAATATCAAATATTTTACTCTGAATCCTGGAAATATCAAATATTTTACTCTGAATCCTAGAAATATCAAATATTTTACTCTGAATCCTGGAAATATCAAATATTTTACTCTGAATCTGGAAATATCAAATATTTTACTCTGAATCCTGGAAATATCAAATATTTTACATTCATTAATGAAGTCATAAATTTATCATCATCCCCCTTCAGCTCCCAAAGGAACATAGGCCATCAACAAACTTATGCCAAGTCTTCCTGTCCCGTGCCATCAGCTCAAGATCTTTTCATATCTTCCTCATTCCTTTCATGTCTGTTTCCTGTTTTCTTCTCTGTGTATTCATTGGTCTCTTTCTACCTCTCTCACCCTGGGGATTCCAGAACAAGGACTGCCTCATCATGCTATCAACTGGTTTCCTCAATGTGTGTGTCATGGAATATTCTAATCCACATATATAAATTATTAGGTAAATATGAAGCCTAACAAATAAAATTAATAAAGAAAAGAGCAATGGAAAAATAACAGTGCTGTCACAAAGAATGTACTCGAAATCCCCCTTGTTTTCTGCTACGTCTGCAAATTGTAATGCTTTCACGTTGATATAAAAGCTTACTGTATTATTACCCGCTTTCTTCAATGAAACGTGTGCTGTATTTCTTGGAAAAGCATTGAGAGGCCCTGCGTAATGACCTAAATTAATCCTAACATTAATTATATTACGTTACCAAAACGAACGAACAGATGGACAAAAGGATAAAGAGAGAGGGGAGGGCTGAAAATCAGGAACGCATGCAACACGCGTCGCGCGATACACAAATGCTGCCATCACGCGTGTAAGTCTACATGCACTAATTTTTTTTCAGACGGACAGTGATAAAATACACTACCCTTTCCCAGAGTTAGGTTTATAAATCATAAAAAACGCTTATTAGGAAAGACAACATTAGATGGGTTTACGGGTGAAAACATAACAGTACCCAGACAGCACATCTTCGAAACAGGAGGTAGAAGAAATTGCATATTTTGAACGCAGCCACGTAGCTCCTTTAAATTAGTATTTTTGGGTTCCTTAGGGCTTGCTGACAAATAATATGTAAAACGTTACGCAAATAGTCCAGGAATTAATAAATTATACCCAAAATAAAATATTGGGGGTGCCTGACAGCATAAAATCATTTCTGCTCATAAGATTTTTTTTTAACGTGTTGGAAAAAAAATTTACGTTACAGAAATAGCCTACCATGTAAACTCCAAATTGATTGGAGCGCAACAAATGAAAGCCTAACCACGATTGGTCGGGCTATAAATACTATCTTGGTTGTTGGGGGAGACGGGGAAGGGTAACATTTTTTCAAACACTTGTCGAAACGGGGCTCATTGGTCAGACTCGCTGATATACACACTTGGAAGCGTTAGTTCGAAACCACTTGTTTAAATAAGCTTGATAAAGCATCAATGCGTTGAAGCCAGCTTATATTTTGCTAAATAAAAGCCTGGAATATAAGCAGATGGGAATTTGTGCCAGTTTGTGCCAGAATTCATTGCTAATCAACGTATCTGTGTTTATTCGTATGAATTGTGGTAAGCTTGAACCATTCAATATCTTTTAATGAAAATTGAATGTGAATTGTTGATTTATGCCTGTATATATATGTGTAGTTCAGTGGCCAACGTGAGGTAAAGCCTGTAATGCTCCAGCCTGAACAGAGGGTGTCGGAGAGAAGTAAAACGGCATGGAATGGCCAAACAGTACACTGACACCTGGATGATTGAATAGAAAGAAATAATGCTGGAATTGCAGAGGCGTAGTAACCATTAAGAAGGGTAATACTGGAATAAAGTATTTCAAATGAAGCTGACAGTTGGCCTAATGCTCTGAACTCAATGTTTGTGCTGTGTTGTGATCAGTGTAACAAGAGAGTTTAAGTTAGTTATGAAGTAGAAGGTACATCCTTCTTGATTTCAGGGACCGTGGTCTTGATGGTAGTGAGCAGCACCTGGTCGGAGCTTTGCTGAATCCAGAGTCGGACAGCATACTCCTTGGTCTTTTTAGCTATCAGTGAGGTGTCTCCTGAGCCCAGAGGAGAATTTGAGCAGAGGAGTCCTTTCCTGCCGCCATCACGCCAGATAAGCGAATTGGCCAGCTGAGCTCAACATTATATCCCCTCATCTTGAAATGACTTAGTAAAAATAATATTAAGAGGGGAAATTAATTGTCTTAATATCAGGAACTGAGAACATCTCCAATACTAATTTCCTTAAGACAAACTATTGAAGTCATGATGACAACTACCAACAGAGCTTGAACAAAACAAAACCAGTATTACCTCATACTACTATTACACAACTGACACACATAGGATATTTTTAATAATATATGTCACTACCAGATTCATATTAATACATTCTGTACATAACTTGTAATTAACATTGATTGTGATTCCTGGTTCCTTTGTCTTTGAATCAGGACACACATATGCCTTTATGATAGAAATGAATACATATTGTTATTTGAAAAGTTACGAGTGTCTCCTGTAAGATATTCTCATAGAGTGTTATATGTATGTGAGTGTCACAGTGTTGTCAAGAGTAGTGGATTAAATTAAATTGTTTATCTGTCTGTTGTTGTGACTTACACTTCACCATACTCATACCCTAGACACATAACGTAGCATCACACTATTCCAGAATAATTCTGACTGAGATATAGAGATATGTGGTAGCAAGTAAGGTTATCTATAATACACTACTCTTAATAGATATAGATACCTTCACAGCTGATCTCAGTCAGTACACTAAGTCCCCTATAAATATTTATAACATCCCACTTCACCACAGTGTGTTCCATCATCTTCTCATCTCTTGTTCCACTTGCACTTGTCTGGTTCTTGTCATCAGTTCCACGTTGGTGATCAAAGTAATGAATCAATATTCTTCAATACAGTTTGCTTTGGTTTGGTTTAAGGATTATCTTCATTGCACATGGACAACTCCATCAGTGCTCCAATCTCCTTGCTTAGATCATACGAGGAGGATCTCAACACAGTGCACGAACTCCATAGCACCGGCGAGGATCCTAATGTGTGTATATAGGAATCACACATTCTATAAATATTTTTGTGGTGGGTAGGTTTCTACTTTTTAAATTTTGCCAGGGCAGCGCCTTGTGGCCTACTCTTTACGATTTCCAACTGCCGTGGGATTTTTAACATGCGCAACTTGCACACAGGACCTATTTTTTCGCCCTTATCCGACAAGGCTAACCATCCAATCTCACTACCCAGGAGATCAGGGGGAAGTATGACAGTACATTACAGTACTAGAACATGAACACACAGAAACAATATTAAAAAGTAACAGAAGTGAAACAAACAAACTTCTGAATTACATATTTTTTCCCCCTCCATACTGTCTGTATGAATACTGTGGGAAAATGTTAAGGTGCATTTATAAAAAACTCAGAAAAAGGTAACGGGGTCTTATTAGGAGAAAAGGCAACAAAAATTGCCTATGTTGAAGATCCAAGGCCTTTGTCAGGGGATAGAAAGAAGGCAAGAGCTGAGTAAGAGACATGAGGAAATAAATAAAATGAAAAATAAAAAAGTATATCAGCCCATTGAAATAGGCCTCATGTGTTAACATTGGAAAGATGTTCAGACATTACTCACATTCTGAGAAGCATAGACAATGGTGAATGCACTATTGTATATTCTCAGGCTACTTCTGTGACTTATTAATCATGTTCAACATTTCTTGTGGTCCGGTAAGCACACAATGAAAGTGATGATCAGTGACACTTCTATATTCTAACTAGGTCCCATACCCTTTTATTCCCTGTGTAGCGTCCGATTGACAGAGTGGTTAAAGCGCTAGTCTCTCACGGCAAAGGTGCTGGGTTCAATTCACGGCATCGACATGCTTCAGTCTACTAAGCTGTAAATGGATACCTGACTTTGCACTTGAGTTAGGAAAAGGCAGTGAGGAAGGGAACCGGTCACCCCACCTCTTGATGCTGGACCTAGTATAGTGAAGTCTCTAACACTTCACTCCCCTACGGCAGTGTCTGCTATGGGAGTATGTTAACCTTTTTTACACCTTCTGCACCTGAACTGTCTGTTGACAACCATAACAAAAACAAGAGTACTTTAAGGATGTCTGCTAAGGAGGGGAAGCAAAATAGATTAGGCACAATAACTGCTGATATCATCATCAGTCATGGTGCAAGTAAGGTCGCGCTTAAGGCGGAGATACATCTCTTGGGGACGTTTCATGTTTTCCTTGTGAGTTTGACCTAAACAGTACAGTATAAAAGATGAGAGAAAAGAAGAACAAAATATTTGATATGCCCGTGTGTGTGCCTTTGAAAATAAAGTTTGTTTGTTCTTACTCATGTACTCTTGAGCCTGTCTACGTGCCCCTGTTTAGTGCAGCCACATTATTGTCCTGGTCAACTATCACCTTTCTAGCAAAGTATATGAGCAAACCAGTTCCATTTCCTTCATTTATCTCAATGTCACTTATTTCTGTCTGTTCCCAGACCTCTTTGCTCATTTCTCTTTCTTCATACTTAAATAAATTAGCTTAAAAATACTTTTCTCAACTGTTACAGTAACAAGAAAAACCAGGGTTGTGGAGTCGGCCAAAAAATGTCCTGAATCCAACTCCTGAAAGAGTAGAAGTCCGAATCTGACTCTTGACTACAGTTTTTTTTAACTAGTCATAAGGCATAAAATTCATAGTTGGAGTCTGGACATTTTTTGCAGACTCAGACTAAAAAAATGACCAATTCCGTGACTCCGACTCCACAGAGCCCTGAGAAAAACAAAGAACTCTAGACTGAGCATGACAGAAAACACCAAGTTTACCCTCCTAACAGCAGACACATACTGTCACGGCACGTTTTTCTGCCGTTTCGACTCGTATGCTTGGTCGGAAGCCAAGTTGTGTTTTCCTGGGCTGTGAACGAAACTCGATATGCTTGTAAGCAACCCATCATGCGATGTCACGTGAGGAGGTTCAATTTTTGGTGCAAAAGGAGGCATAGAGGATTGGAGTCTTAGTAGCTGTCTGCTAGAGACGTGTTTATGGAAAGCTGGTTTTGATACCGTATTTTTCGGCCTATGGCGGGACAGTGAGTAGTTGCCATTGCTAATTTAGTCCTGGTATGTTTGTTTGTTCTGGTTCAGAACTATTTTGCTCTACGAAGTTGTCAGCTGTATTCGCTGTTATTTTCATTCTCGCATTGTGTTTAATATTTATGAGAATGTTATACTGTAGTTCGCCTTGTCACCCATTATGCTGAGTGATAGTCAGACTTGACTGTGAGGTTGATCGAATAGTTTACATCTATTGTACTTCTTCTTCGTTCGCCCTGAAAAGGACGGTGGTTGCGTTGTGTCTGTTTACACCTAAGCTGTGATATCTGCACCTTTCGGTCGACACATCCGACTTCAGCACGGCATTTTTTAGGGACCGGGTTTGCCTTCCCATTGCGATCCGCACTCGCTCAGCCAGACTGCACTGCTGCAGACTGTTTCCAGGACCACCACGTGGGGGTGGAGTGCGGTCTTGACCAGCTCTGGTTCGCTGGTCCTGATGCAAGCAGTACAGCTATGGGTCGCTGACTGCATTCACTATTGCTGCATCTTGGGGTCCCATCTATTGTACTATTTGCATTAGTAGCACATATATAGTTTGTATCTCATTCTGGCAACGCTTGGCCAAGTTATTGTTCATTGAATAAAGTGATAATTGCTATGTGAGCCTCCTTTATTTGTGTCACCACTGGTCATGAAGCCCAAAGCGTGTCCTGCATGAAGTTCAGACGTGAAGTGGTAGTGACTGTATTTGTATTGTGTTGACATACAGTAGCCTACATACACATTGACACATACCCCCTGCGTGAAGTTTAGACATGCAGTGGTAGTGTGTGTATTTGTATTGTGTTGATATACAGTACATACACGTTGACACATACCTGCAGGCGTATGTGGGCAGGAGATTCTGTATTGTCATCAACTTTCCTAACGCTGCTGTAGTGGTCCCCATTGTGATAAGCTAAGTGCAGCTGTTGAGTGTTCTCATTGCTAACAATTGGACCTTGTATCTGAAAACGACAAAAAAGAGAAAATAAGAATTTTACCAGAATTTTAGTATTTTAAGAATTTTAGATACCATTTTGTTACTATCAACTTTGAAAGACTTTTTGTGTGTGTACTGGTGCTCAAATTCCCAGAACTATTACCATTCTTGTGTAAGTGCTTGTTTTATTCAGTGTCATTGTTCCACATAGTTTTAGTAAATAAATAAATAAGAGACATGAGGAAGTAAATAAAATGAAAAATTAAAAAGTATATCAGCCAGTTGTAATAGCCACCATGTGTTAACACTGGAAATATGTTCAGACATTACTGACATTCTGAGAAGCATAGACAATAGTGAATACCCTATTTTATATTATATACATTACATAGCACATTTGAACTGAGTTTCATCATCACTACCCTTCAACTTCCCAAGGAGCATAGGCCTTCAACAAACCTATCCCAAGTCTTCCTGTCCTGTGCCATCAGCTCAAGGTGTCTTCAAGTCTTCTTCACCCCGTCCAATTATATCTCCAGTTCTCTTCTCCTGAAAAAGAGTGTTGCGTTCTTTTTGCGCGCGTAATTTTAAATGTTTAGCACAGCTAAGAATATATATATTATTATTTAGCTACGCGCGATTTGACACGAAGTTGAACACAGAAGCGCAACGGGTGCGCTCAGGGAGAATAAGATGGACGTTATGAAAGGGGGATGCCTAATGCCTATTTCCTGAGACGGTTGTCTCTAGACGGAGCCGATTTGTAAGTCTTGCCGGATTGAGGGAAGCAGTCATGTAGAGATTATAAACCTCCTGATAGGGAGTATCTATGTTAGCCAGTGCAGGGCTCGTTGCATATTCTTATTATGCTAATTTCATCATTTATTAAAATCTGGCTGTACTTCAACGCATGCGCCATGTTGTGTTGCTAGTGGGATCCAGATCCTGACCAAATATTATCGAGATTATTCTTCGCATATATTTGAGGTTTATTCAATAAAACCATTGGCGTTGTAGGAAAGCTCCGCATTGAAAGTCATGATAGAATTATTGGCCGTGAAGTTCAGCGCTGTCCGTGAGAGGTCGGACGCTATAAGATTTCAATCAAGTTCATGATTAAAATGCAATGAATTGTGATGCCCAGATGCTGTAACCTATACTATTGATGTTGATCCCTACTTCTACATGATTGATCAGCCATGATTGATCAGAATACATAACGTTTATGCCATGCCATTATAATGATGCTACGTCGTCTGACTTTGTGATGTCAATGTACCCGTCAGTGCACAATAAATTATGTCGTCAACTTTAATACTTGGCTCCAATCTAATTTTTTTTTTTTTTTTTTTTTTCGTACGCCCGCTAATACTCGAGGCGAAATCTCAGGTTATTATTTATGTCTAACCTGACATTGATTTTACGTGAGTATCCCTTTATTTCTTGTACAGAGACAGGTGTCCCTCGCCATTCAGGCAAATACTCGCCGATTTCGGAGGTACCCATTACAGCTGGGTCGGCTCAGGAGCCGCCAGTCCCTGGTCGACGACATTCCTTCAAATGTTCTCGCCAGGTCTCGAGTTAATCCAGTCCAAATCCCGGTCGTGCAGTTACTGAGTTTGGTTTACATTTTATATGATGATAATCTCCATTACTTTTAAATCAGTAGTTCCAAAACTTTTCAGAGCATCATCCCCATCCCCTATTTTTAGAAAATGTTTGTTGTTGTTGTTGTTTAAACAGGGCGGCTCAGCTTCTCACTCTTTTGCAGCCAATACCAAGTTGAAGACTCCTTGGTATTATCTACACTGTCGATCTAGGCTTTTCTGCCAATCCGAAATGTGTTGAGTTGAAAGTCATGAGCTCCAGTTTGGCTGGCAAATAAAGGATCATCACATCTGTTCCCAAGCTAGGAGTAAGAAGTGTGTGGCATACTGTGCATTCCCCACCATCCAAGGTGGCTCTCCAACTATGCAGAGCTAAAATACTGTGCTCTGGTTCTGGGCTCTCCCAAGGAATTGTCACATCCTGCACAGAGCCACCTCTCAGCCTCCCTGCCTATCACTGGGTCCATAGTGAGATCCTCCTGCATGCAGCCAACCAGGTCAAAGCCAAAGAATTACGTCTGGGGCTCAAGTGACTTCTTCAAGCTTAGTGTGTAATGATGGGTTCACACCATATTTCACCATAGGGGGGAATCCCTGAAAGTGTGTGGATGGTTTCAAGAGTCAATGAAGGTGTAATTAGCCTCACAGACAGGTTCACTTCCACATGTATATTGTGGCATTGTGAATAGCCTGTGGTCATATAAGGATGACTCCAGATATGCCTCCATCCATATCACATGGTTACAACTCCCACTCCATTCGTTT
Source organism: Oreohelix idahoensis (assembly GCA_024509875.1). Lineage (NCBI taxonomy): Eukaryota > Metazoa > Mollusca > Gastropoda > Stylommatophora > Oreohelicidae > Oreohelix > Oreohelix idahoensis. Next base: position 293,563 of record JAMPIV010022395.1, on the reverse strand, counting down.
TAACATAAATTCATCAATGAACTAAAATTACATTGTGACACAAAAGCTTAACAAGCGCTCAGAACAGTTTATTTGTATTAATAATTCTGTAGACTTAACTGCTACCCAAGACTGAAAAAAAAGAAATATTTTGTTCTTTCGAAGGGTAGAGTAAGAAACAAAGCAATCAATATTTTTTCAATGAAATGCAGTCCGACACTGATGTTAATATGGTGTGCGACATTGCAATTTTATCCATAAGCTGATAAATAATCAGTTTAAAATACAGGGTCGCATAATATTTTTGACATCTAGCCAATTCCTATATTTGTTTTTATTATCAGTAAAGTTGGAAAACCTGTTTTACATAGATATGTGGAAGAAAACTGACGTAAGATAACGTATTTGGGCCTCAGTGCATGTATTTTTAGAAGCTAAACATCACCGCCCATAACACAAGCATGTAAAGTTTGTATTTAAAGGAGTCACACTTTAAATAAAAAAAATATATATATATCTGGAAATTATGATGCAAAATTTCAACAATTACTTTTCAAACTTAAAAAAAAAATATATATATATCTGGAAATTATGATGCAAAATTTTAACAATCAAGTCTGGAACTTTTATATGAACAGCAGACTGTTCTATACAGCCCTCTCTGGAAATTTCTATATGACCCATGAAAGACCTCAAGTCTTTGTTCACAGATGAAAGACCTCAATGGAACCCACTTCATCTGACCCAGTGAAAGACTGGAACCCACTGTTCTATATGACCCAGTTTCTCAAGTCTGGAACCCACTGTTCTATATGACCCAGTGAAAGATCTCAAGCCTGGAACCTCATATGACCCAGTGAAAGACCTCAAGTCTGGAACCCACTGTTCTATATGGATCCAGTGAAAGACCTCAAGTCTGGAACCCACTGTCCTATATGACCCAGTGAAAGACCTCAAGTCTGGAACCCACTGTTCTATATGACCCAGTGAAAGACCTCAAGTCTGGAACCCACTGTTCTATATGACCCAGTGAAAGACCTCAAGTCTGGAACCCACTGTTCTATATGACCCAGTGAAAGACCTCAAGTCTGGAACCCACTGTTCTATATGACCCAGTGAATGCATGAGACATATCTGGAGTCATCTTTATATGACCACCAGCTATGCACAATGCTACAATTTACATATGTTGAAGTGAAACTCTGCCTGTGAGGCTAATTACATCCTCATTGACTCTTGAAATCATCCACACTCTTCCAGGGATTGCCCCTGTGGTGAATCTTGTTGAGAACCCAGCAATGCACACTAAGCTTGGAGAAGTCACGTGAGCCCCAGACATGATTCTTTGGCTTTGAACTGGTTTACTGTGAACCCAATGATAGGCAGGGGGAGCTGAGAAGAGGCTCTGTGCAGGACGTGACAATTCCTTGGGAGAGCCCAGAACCAGAGCACAGCATTTTAGCTCTGCATATTTGGAAAGCCCCCTTGGATGGCTGGGAATGCACAGTATGCCACGCACTTCTTACTTCTAGCTTGGGACCAGATGTGATGATCCATTAAATGCAAGCCAAACTGGAGCTCATGACTTCAACTCAGCACATATCGGTATGGCAGAAAAGCCACTAACTTCGCTTTAGGTTTATACCATTTATTGCACGCCACAAAACAGTCATGATACTTATGTTATCATCAGCATAGTATAACGAATGCAGCATTCTCTCTGAGTCGCTGTTCACAATAAGACGATTCTAAGAACATTCGAGATAAAAGTCTTACACAGTCGCGCCTTTTATGGACATGAACAGAAGCGTTAAGAAAGGTTTCAAACATCTACAACAGTTGACTGATACTACCAAATAAGGAGATATGGTCACGCTTCGTTCAAGACATTATAGACCGAACGTGTCTCTATACAAGAGGAGGTAAACTCATAAAAAATAGCAGTATCGATTTTTCGGGTTCTGTCCCTTTGACCATAAAATATATATAACATGCATTTCAGTCAAATAATGATCATACATACGAAAAACGATCATACAAAGACTTTGGAAAAAAGTAATTATTTGTGCGTAACATTACCGCACCCTCCCGGGAAAAAAAAAATGAAACATTTTTTTTTTAAAAATCCTGGAGCCGGAAAAATCTAGGCTCCTAACGCACGTATGATGCGCGGATATACCTAACAAAATAGCTCAACACTTGGAGCGAAACTGAGATCATATCCCAGGAAGGTGCCACCAACACAAACCACAATGCTGGCAACATCATAATAAAAGTCAAATTACCAATATATGAAATCAAATATATTATTATGATATCATACAATGTGTTGCAAATAGCGGTGTAATATATTAATATACCGCACTATTTTATTACATTATGTAATGCATCAGTAACTAATAAGTAATACATGTGTTGATCTTCGTTGACATAAAACATTCAATAGAAGAAGATGTGGACATCATCCGCTCCCAATCTAGGACAGGACTTGATATACTCAAAGTTCCACAATGGACACAATCTCGCATCTTCAATGATGTGCTGCGAAAATATCAATAACACAAATCTTAAAGACAACTGGTAAATCTCTCAATACAATCCTGAAAATAATTTATTTAAATGTGGCCGAGTGATCTTTTGGCCCGTATATCACTAACTAAGCCTTCTTAGATAATTACATGGAACAATGTTATAAATTCCCCCTCAAAAAAGTGAGAAAAAAAAATCTACTAACATGTCATTATAACATTGGACTGTATATCAGGAAATATATATATGACAGAAGAATCATGTGGAATCGTGTGGGCATCTGGACAGAATGTCCGCCATTACATTATCCGAACCACGGATAGCTCGAACCGAGAAATGAAATGGTTGAAGAGCTATGGCATAACGAGTGGACCTCGAGCTCTTCAAGTTTTTGCTCTGAATAGCAGTAAGCGCTTTCTGGTCGGTTTCCACAATGAAATGTGCGCCTAGAAGAAATCTTTGTAACTTCAGAATAGACCATACCATAGCCAATAACTCACGGTCTAAAACCGAGTAATTCTTTTCTGCAGCATTTAATTTCCTAGAGATATACATCACCGGATGCAGAGTATCAGAATACTCCTGCATTAGTGCTGCCCCAATCCCAGTTGACGAGGCGTCACTTCGAAGAACAAAAGTCTTCTCAATAGTAGGTAACCTAAGAATAGGTGGAGATGAAAATAGGTCTTTAACCTGGTCCAATGAGGATTGACATTCTTTTGACCAGCGGATCAAATTAGGCGACCCTTTCTTCAATAAAGTAGAAAGCGGTGCCATAATGGAGGACAGATTCGGAATGAATCGTCCGTAGAATTGGATCAAACCTAATAGACTCCTTACTTGTTTCTTTGTCTTTGGGACCGAAATGTTAAGTATTTTTGAAACATTGTGGTCCTCTGTCTTTAAAAGACCATGACCAACACGATGACCTAGGAAAGAAATCTCACTAAATCCTATAAAGGCTTTAGAGGGTTTTGCAGTCAAGTTATACTCGCGAAGAGTAGACAGTAATTCGTATAAACCCAAATAGTGATCTTCCCAGGAATCACTGAATAGACAGATATCATCTAGATATGCTATGACATCTGTACGATATGCGAGAATTCGCCGCATCATGCGTACGAATGTAGCAGGGGCGTTCATAAGACCAAAGGGCATGAAATTCCATTGGAATAAACCCCTAGGTGTAGAAAAAGCTGTAAAAGGTTTGGCACGTTCAGTTAGCGGGACTTGCCAATAACCTTTAGACAAATCTAGTTTGGTAAAGAATCTAGAATTAGAAAGTTTATTGAGTAGCTCTTCTAATGAAGGCATAGGTTCAGCGTCGAACTTCGTAACTTGGTTCAATTTGCGATAATCTACGCAAATGCGAATGTTATTATCCTTCTTTCGAACAATAACCATAGACGAAGAGTATGCTGAAGTGGATGGTTCAATGATTTCCAAACGTATCATTTCATCCAATTCTTTTTCGACTTGAGACTGGAAATGGATAGGTATTGGATAGGGTCTGACTCTGATAGGATTATGATCAGTCAGCACAATGTCATGTTCAATGACATGTGTGTGTCCCGGGATGTCTGTAAGAACATCCTGAAATGTTTGCAACATCGAAGAAACTTGTCGATGTTCCTCAGCGGAAAGATTTGGAGAAACGGTCACGTTTTTCCAAGATTCCGTAGAATAAAGTGGGACCATAGAAAGAGGAAGATTGACATCAGAAAAAGTAGTTTCCTCATCCTGTATAACTGACAGCGATGAGTATTGACCATGAGGTACTTGAGAATTGTCCGTTGCCTGGAAAATAGGCTGCAAATAGTCTGGTCTTTCATGAAATTCCGTGAGCATATTTATGTGGAAAGTTTTATGCTTTCCATCAATATCGACAACATAGTCGACATCAGAAATTTTGGAGACTATTGCATATGGACCTTTCCATGCAATTAGAAGTCTGTTCTCCCTTGAAGGAAGTAGGACGAGAGCTTTGTCACCTGGACAAAGTTGTCGTAGACATCTATTCTTATTCGCAAACTGCCTTGCCTTTTCTTTAGCAAATTCGGAAGACGAAGTTGCTAGTCTGCATGCCTCAATGATTTTTTTCCTAAGAGCAATGACGTACTCATAAGAAGACTGAGTCTCATCGCTAATATTATCGGCAGTGATTAGATCGTGAAGTAAAGACATAGGGCCGCGCGGTTGCGCGCCAAAGACAAGTTCAAAAGGGGAAAACCCCGTATGTTCATTGGGGACCTCTCTATACGCAAAGAGAGCCGCGGGTAAGACCCTGTCCCAATCCTGAGGATGATCCTCAGTTATTTTACCCAGTAAAGTTTTTAGAGTCCTATTTAAACGTTCGACCAACCCATTAGACATTGGGTGATAGATACTGCTGAGAGACCTTTTTATATGTAGCATAGACATTACCTGTGACATAGTGTCTGATATCAGTTGAGTGCCATGGTCTGACAATATTTCTCCGGGAAAACCCAAGCGAGAAAATATCAGCCAAAGAGCGTCTGCGATATCAGCAGTTGAGATGCTCTTGAGAGGTATTGCCTCTGGCCAACGTGTGCACATATCGACACATGTAAGAATAAATTGATGCCCTCTAGCCGACTTAATTCTAAAAGGACCGATAATATCTATTGCCATTTTTTGAAAAGGGCGAATTGGAATGTCAGCAGCCTGAATAGGCGCAGCATGTCGTGGTCCTTTAGATTTGACCTCCTGACATACTTTGCAAGAGCGACAGTACATTCGTATGTCCTTGCTTACAAATGGCCAAAAGAAAGCCGCAAGAACTCTCGACTTTGTACGGGAAAAACCCATATGTCCAGCACATTGCGAGTCATGAGCATGTTGCAATATTTGCACCCTCATGCTCTTAGGCACAAGAATTTGTGAATGAGTGGATGTAGTCGAGTCTTGTACCATACGTACAAGTACGCCGTTCTTCATAGAAATCCAAGATTTTCTATTAGTATTTTGATTAGGATCACCTTTTTTTGCTAGAATGAAGAATTTTTGTAACGACGGATCTTCTTCTTGCAATTTGATAAATGAGTCACGTGTAATAGTCAAGTGACTATTTTGTTCATTTACTTCATCATTATTAGTTAATGAAGTTTGAGGTGGATCCAGAGCATGTGCTCTTGTGACCACCGTATTGGTAGCTTCAATGTTTTGCTCTTCCCAAACAGCAATCTGCTGTGGGGTACATTCCCTAACTCCGTGAATACGACCAATAATAAGGTCCGCAATAGGGTTTGGAAGTAGACACGCGTGGACCTCTCCCGTGAAGAAAGGAGTAGCAATATGTATTATGGCAGTAGGATATTTTTTTCCAACGTGCCACCAAATGTGACACATTTGATGACCTTTCCTGTAGCACAGAATGGATCTACAAGAGATTGCCTAACCCCGACAGTAGTACATCCAGAATCAAACAACACCGAGACTGGATTACTATTTACAAGCCCCTTATGTAATATAAGAGAACCTCTCCCATCATGAGCAACATTAGCAGGAAGAGCGGGCAAAGGATGACCACAGCTTAGAGTACTAATGGTTTTCGGATCAAATAAAGTACTGCATTGGATACATTTATTTGCCCTACCAAAGTCAAAAGATGAGCATCCGATAGTATTATGGTCTTTATCATTATTAACCTGTTTATCTGCTCCCTGAGATTCTTGTTGAACAGAGTTTGTCTGTTGATATCTTTTTCTCTTCTGTTGCGATCTACCGCGACCATTATTGCCTCTGCAATTATCATTAAAGTCCCTACTGTAATTTTTATCCTGGTTTGCGTTCCAGTTTCCATAACTGTCATTACCATCTCTATGCTGTTGAGAACCTCTATTATCTTGGTATTGAGGTCTCTGCAAAAAATATTTTCCTCTATACCGATTACCTTTATGAAAATTTCTAAAGTTACCGGGAATAGAATACCGTGTAATATTAGGTTGTCTCCAGTTCTGGGAAGAAGAATCTCCCTGAAATTGATTACCCTGGTTCTGGGCATAATTACGGTTACTCTTTTTATTGAAATTTTGCTGGCTACCCTGAAATTTACGCATAAAATTTCGGGCCATAAGGTGCTGCCGAAGCAACTGGCAGACCTTCTTTTACCTTAGAGTTGCTAATGGTTATGTGAGGATGTGCAGTAACATACTGGCTACAATATTCTTCCATTTCTTTTATATTTTTTAGGCTTACGCTCATGAAGAAAAGAAAGAAAAGCTTCATTAACAGAAGACATAACCTTGTCTCTAAGAAGTAAGTCCATGAGGGCTTCAAATGTACTTTCTGTCTTAGAAAGCTCAACCCATCGTAAAAAAGTAAGACGTATGCCTGAGATGAATTCTGAGAATTCAACTCCAGTTTCTGGTAACATGTTTTTAAATTTAAGACGATATCCGTCTTCGTTAAGTTGGTACTTCTTTAACAATGCCGCCCTGACAACCTCATAGTTGTTCTTGTCAGGCACATCTACCATACCCAACAAAGTCAAAGCATCACCTCTAAGTATCTTGGACAGATGATAAACATATAATGTTTTATCTATATTATGCACCTTACATGCACTTTCAAATCTATCCAGATAAAATGTTATATCATCAATTGAAGCATTGAATGCTGGTAAATTAAGCTTGAAATCAACAGCACTAGACTTATTAGCAGATGATACCTTATTAGCATCATTAGCATTACTAGATAACTTCAACTTTTCTAACTCCAAAGCTAAGAGTTTTTCTTCATGTTCCATTTTTGCTTTTCTCTCATCAGCTTCTCTTTGTAACCTTCTTTCTTCAGCCTCAGCCTGTTTTTCTAATCTTTTATTTTCAGCCTCTATTTCAAGTCTCTTATTTTCAGCTTCTTTTTCAAGTCTCTTATTTTCAACCTCAGCCTGAAGTCTCTTCTCCTGAGATTCTGCTTCTCTTTTTTGTTTTTCCATTTCCATTTGTAATCTCTCTTCATCTACCTGCATCTGCAGTTTTAAATTTTCAGCATCTATTCTCTTTTGTTCAGTTAGTTCTTTCATTTTCTTTTCCTCCGACTTCAATGCCTTGGCATATTGAACAGTCGCAAATTCTTCTAATTTATCACCTGTCTTCCCAAGGGCTTTACCCTGCTCAATAAAGTACTCAAATGTAGACATGATGTCTAAAATGTGAGTACAGAACCTGAAATAATTAATTATCTTATTTCAATCTTAATAGCAACAAGACTTAATAAAGTGCTTGTATAATTACTATGTTTACTCCAATCTCTGTGGGAAACAAGACTTGACACCAATTTGTATTATCAGTTGTACAATAATATCACAAGTCACCTCTTAATTATCAGTGCACTACCCAAATCAGTGCATAACCATCAGTTATTTATCATAACTGCACTACAATAGTGCATAAGCAACAAACCACCAGTTAGTTATGATAAGTGCACTCTAGATCAATAGTGCATGAGCATATATGTAACAATAGTGAAAGCTAACTATGCAAAACCTATGCAAACAATAACAAGACAATGTAAACAATAACAAAGTCATCAACAATGTAAACAAAACAAAGATCAAAGTCAATGTAAACAATAACAAAGATCAGAGTCAATGTAAACAATAACAAAGATCAACGTCAATGTAAACAATAACAAAGATTAGTATCAATGTAAACAATAACAAGGATCAAACAATACGAAAACATTCGCATAAGTCAAATAAATAAACAGCGAAACTAAAAAGAATATGATGACAGAATGCGAAGATATGACAAACAAATGACGCTACAGTATATACACAACAATTTACGTGAAGAACTGAATAATAGAAAAGAGGAGACCTACAAATACAAACAATTGAAATCGAAACTAAAAAACAGAAAGAAAGAGAGAAACAAAAAAAAAAAAATACAAAAAACGAAAATAAAGCACAACTCGTCACAACTAAACAGATATAGCAACGATTGTCGCTAGCAAATTTCACAGTAGGAAATTCGCACAGTCCCTAACGAAAACGCTAACAGTAGAACCTCTGTGACGTGGTATCATCTACTGAAAGACACCGCCCAACCGAGAAAACCCGCAGACATATAAACATATAAATACAAATCCAAATAACATATAACATGTAAACATATAAAGAGTGCGAAAAATGTGATAGACAGAAGGCTCAGTTAGAACATAAGGGCACAGTTCACAAACAAAACAGGCCACTTAACTTCTATGTATCCACAACGTCAGCACAGTTCAGAACAGGATGTGATCAGCATTCTTAGGACAATGATCCAACGTTGATCCATATCTGCTCTCGTAAACTGCCATGACGAAGGAAATGAGCTTCTAACAGGAAACAGCTTCTGACAGGAAACAGCTTCTGAACTTGACCTTCTGAATCTGCAACAGTAATTCTGAGACCGGAACAGTTGTTACGGCACTTGTCCTTCTTCTCAACAGATCAGGAAATCCATTCGCTCGGTACTTGTCCTTCTATTTGTAGACAAACTTCAATACCGCCGAGCAGCGCCGGGTAGTTTCAAAATATCAACAACTGTCAGTACTGCTGCGTCTTTCAAAAAATTTCATCAAAGGTGATGAATAGCAACTGCAATGTTGTCTTGTAGTCTGCTGATGATGTCTGGGTTTGTTGACCCCCTTGAGAGTTGGTACCACACTGGCCACCATGAATTGATAAGGGTGGAATTAGGATGCCGTCAAATTACCACCTCTATCGACACCAGGTATTACAATGCAAGATGTGGGTGTCTTATCTGGTTTAGATTGTTGCGGTGTGTGTGTTGCAGTAGAACAGTTCAGGGTACACCACAGGCAACATGACGTGTAGAGTCATAAAAATGGTAACTTCGCTTTAGGTTTATACCATTTATTGCACGCCACAAAACAGTCATGATACTTATGTTATCATCAGCATAGTATAACGAATGCAGCATTCAAACTCATGTTAACTGACAGTCATGTAGGAGTCAATACTCAATAGTTGTATGGAAAACAAATATCATAGCGAAGCTTGATAAATAATACATATAACTTCTGCAACCGTGGTCCGCTGCAGATCCTTAATGTTCATAGACAATAATAATTATTCCTTCCTGATGCTAGCAGATCAGATGTATACAATACGTCCGTTTACTGTCTGCACGTGAGTAGCATACATGGATTACAGGTCAGCTCGACCTTTATAACCTTCCTAAGTCTAACCATCTGACTTGGACGTGATCTCTGATATAACGAATCCTGGAACACAGACAATAGTCTTGTTGGTCTAGAGCGACCCATAGATATATAACTAGTTCAGGTATAAAGATACCGATGACTTAATCCTAGTCAAAGTACCTCTCCATTTTGAATCACACAGGCGAGCAAAAAGGCGACAAAATGACGAACCTCTAGATGATAGCCTAAAGTTCGATACAAGAGGAATTACCTTATTTTGGAAAATCAACCATGAACATATGCCTCCAGGCAGGCTTGAATAATACGGGGAAATAGTCTAGTTAGCTAACTAACTCACAAAGACAATGTATTTCCCTCAGAGAATCACAAGACGCAGTCGCGTCCGCTCGCTAATCAGTCCATTTCTCAACTCCCCGACCTGGGCGGAACAACAAACGACAACCCAGTCGAGACATGCGCAGAGTGACAATCTCTGAGTCGCTGTTCACAATAAGACGATTCTAAGAACATTCGAGATAAAAGTCTTACACAGTCGCGCCTTTTATGGACATGAACAGAAGCGTTAAGAAAGGTTTCAAACATCTACAACAGTTGACTGATACTACCAAATAAGGAGATATGGTCACGCTTCGTTCAAGACATTATAGACCGAACGTGTCTCTATACAAGAGGAGGTAAACTCATAAAAAATAGCAGTATCGATTTTTCGGGTTCTGTCCCTTTGACCATAAAATATATATAACATGCATTTCAGTCAAATAATGATCATACATACGAAAAACGATCATACAAAGACTTTGGAAAAAAGTAATTATTTGTGCGTAACATTCTTCAACTTGGTATTGGCTGCAAAAGTGCGAGAAGCTCAGCAGCCATTGTTAAACAATGATATGACCCAGTGAAAGTCTGACACCCACTGTTCTCTATGAACATCTGAAAAAAACCCCAAGTCTGGAAGTGATAGTTATATGAACAAGTGAAAAAAAAAAAACCAAGTCTGGCAGCCACCATTCTATACAAACAAGTAAAAAACCCCAAGTCTGGAAGTCATAGTATTGTATTAACAATTGAAAAACCCCAAGCCCCCAGTCACTGTTTTATATGAACAACTGAAAATCCCCCATTCACTGGTTTATGTGAACAACTTAGAAAAACCCAAGCACCCACTCACTGTTTTATATGAACAACTGAAAAAAAAAAACCCAAGCCCCCAGTTACTGTTTTACATGAACAACTGAAAAACCCCAAGCCCCCACTCATTCTTTTATGTGAACAACTGAAAAACCCCCCAAGCCCCCAGTCACTGTTTTAAATGAACAACTGAAAAACCCCAAGCCGGAATTCATAGTTTTGTATTTAACAACTGAAAAAATCCAAGCCCCCAGTCACTATTTTATATGAACAACTGACAAATTCACAAGAGCTTGTTGCAGAGAGACTTTTTTTTTTCACCCTTTAACTCAAGTGGTGTGACGGTAAGAGACTCACCATGAGTGGTTTTCCGTTCAGCTGATGGATTACAACATTAACATTTTGCAGCTTGGCGAAGGCTACAATAGCATCATTTCCTGCATGAGTCCCTAGCTTCTGTAATGTTCGCACTGGGGAAGACATTTTAAAATGAACATTAGCGCACACATAATTATTATATGGAAGTTTTTGAAAACTGAAACTAATGAACACGATAACAAGTGGCAACAAAAACTAAGAAAATAATATAAATACACATTATGTGGACATTGAAACTGAGAAAAGAATATAAACATGCTTGAAAACTAAAGCTAACACAACCGGGAGTGGGGGTGTTGGGCTGTTAAAACCATCACTGTAGTTGGTTCACTTGCAGAAAGCAAATACTAACCAAAAAAAAAAAAAATTGTGTTCTCGCAGGGATTCTTTCTGTAGCAATTAGTTTTCTACGGTGAGTATATTTACAAAATCTGCTCATTTTGACGTGTCTGACACAAATAATGGTCTCTTCCGAGACCTCTGGTAATGACAATGGAAATCTCACCCGCACAACTGGATAAATATTACACAGTCACATTATAAGACACAGCCTGCAGGTCAGAAGTACTGAAATGTCTTTCTGGTAAGCAAAACTGGTTAAAGACTTGGTGATCAGTTTTGCCAAAACTTTTATGACATATCTTGGATGGCATATAAACCAGAAGCCAACGACTTCAAAAGCACATAAATCTCCAGGCTGCCCGTGACACCCAGGGTTACTGCAACTAGATTATATTCCTCCGCTTTTGATGACAAAAGTCGGTCTGATCTTTATAAATGTTTAATCTTATTTAATATTTTTCATGGGTTGCCTTAAGCTCCATAGATATATATATATATATATATATAATAGACTGTTTCTCCTCTCTTATGCTTGCTGTGAGAGCTGCTTTTTGCCCAATCTGAGGTGGCGCCATAGGGAGCATCGCCACTTGGTGAGATCGGCAGCTTCATCCTCCCAGGTTGCTGGATTTATGTCCAGTGCCTTCATGTCTCTCTTGCACACATCTTTGAACCTCAGCTGCGGTTGCCCAACTGTTCTTTTGCCATCTGCCAGTTGTCCATAGAAGATATCTTTCGTGATAAGGCCATCTTCCATGCGGCAGACATAGCCAAGCCAGTGTAGTCTGCACTGTCTAAGCAGCGTATACATGCTTTGAAGGGCAGCACGTGACAACACCTGAAGGGCAGCACGTGACAACACCTCGACATTTGTCACTTTGTCCTTCCACGAAATACCGAGGATGTGGCGTAGACACCATAGATTGCAGGTATTGAGCCATCTTTCTTGCTTAGCATAGGTTGTCCATGTCTCGCTGCCATACAGAAGTGTACTGGTAATGAGGGCAGCTTTGGTCTTCGTTCGTAGTTTGGAGTTTGCCCAAACATGCGTTGTGAGGTGGGCAAAGGTGGCTGCAGCTTTGCCAATGCGGCTGTCAATTTCTGTGTCCAGAGAGAGTTTGTCATTGATGGTAGACCTCAGGTATGTGAAGTTGTGCACCACTGCTAATTCATAGTTATCGATAGTGATAACAGGTGCAACATTCACATCCTGACCCAGCACAGTTGTTTTCTTTACACTTATTGTGAGGCCAAAGTCCTTACATGCTTGGGTGAGCAATTCATGAAGCTCTGAAGCCCCTGTTGGCTTTGAGTAACAAGTCTTTTATAGTGACCCTTCCGATTTTTTTTATTTTGCCTACAGCCTTGCGAGGTTAAACAGTCGGCCATCTGCCCTAGGTGTGAAGGCATATTCCTTCGGTTGCATCATATATATATATATATATATATATATATATATATATATATATATATATATATATATATATATATATATATATATATATATATATATATATATATATATATATATATATATATATATATATATATATATATATACAGTACTTTGCAAAAAAAATGGCAGTCATATTGCTCAGCTAAATATGCTGAAATCTAATTAAATATGCATGTTCTGCCCCAAATTTACACTCCACTTAAGTGAGCAAACACTACCAAAAGTAAAAAAAAATTAGCGTAGAGTAAAGTCCCTTGATAATAGAGCAGACGACAATTTCTAATGCTAGTGGCAGAAAATGGACACAAAGTCAAAGTGTATGTTAATTTCACAGCTTTGGAATGAAGGAAATCAAACATGTTCCAACATTTCTAAAACCTTGAACATTCCTGAGCGGACTGTCTACAGAGTTGTGAGTAAATTAAAAGCAGGTAATGGAATCGAGCAAAAAGAAGGTAGTGGGGGGGTCAAGAATTTTGGACACAAAGGACCATCGGCGTCTCGCCCAAATCGTTCGGGCTGGGCCAATGAAGAGTGTAGAAAACATACGGCAGCGCATGATCGATTTGGGAAACCCAGAAGTATCTAATGCTACTGTCAACCGGGAGCTACACAGGATGAATTACACAAAAAAGCGGGTAATTTCGTCACCATTTCTCACAGAGACTCACAAATAGATGCACTTGAACTGGTGCCACGAACACCAAAATTTGTCATGGGACAATGTGATTTTGTCAGATGAATGTTCTGTGTGGTCTTATCCTGCTCAAATAAATATTTGGATGAAAGACTCTGTAACGCCTGTGTACCAGCAACCGAAACATACCCAGAAATTCCATCTTTGGGGAGGGGTGGCAGCAAGAGGTGCCACCCCACTGTGTGTTTTCACAGGAATTCTCACGAAAGAAAGGTACATCGACATACTAGAGGGACACCTTCTGCCATTTATGCAGGTCATGTACCCCGATGGGTGCACATTTCAACATGACAATGACCCAAAGCATACAGCTCATACCACCAAAGCATGGCTGCAAGAGAAGAATGTGATAGTGCTGAAGTGGCCCAGCAACAGTCCCGACCTAAACCCAATTGAAAACGTTTGGGCACTACTCAAGAATCATTTAAAAAAGAGTGGACTCAGAGACGTTGAACAATTGAAGAAGGTAGCTGAAAAATACTGGGACAGTCTGACTCACAATTACCTACAAACACTTGCGGGAAGTGTGCCTCGCCGCATTCAGGCTTGCCTTGGTGGAGAAGGCAACATTATATTGTACTGAAACCACTGTTAATAGATAGGGGAGATACCAATCTTCCTCTGGACATACAGTTTTTATTATTATTTGCTTCTATGAGTGTGCTGCGTTGCGAAAATATGACTGCCATTTTTTTTGCAAAGTACTGTATATATAAAATTAGGCAAAAAACCTGTAAAGAAAGTATGTAAAGCTGTACGAATCAGAAAACAAAAAATATACCTGTACAGAATATGGGTAACCTGTACTAGTTACAGTATGTATCTTGGTATACCTACATAAGCTCATAAAGATAAACTTCATGAAACAGTTCACAGCTCACCATGCTCATCAAAGGATATATCATCCTCTACAAATGGCTCAAAGTCATGTCTGTGAGTCCTCATGTAGTTGACAACTTCTGTCCTGTGTCTAAAGTGGTTGCGACAATGTCCCTCCAACTGATCCCCCAGGGCTCGGAACAAGCAGTTTCTGAGAACATAAGACAACAATACCAGTTTTGAAACATAACAAAGAAATCAGGATACATATTTGTATATACAAATGTTTTGGTTTGGTTTTGTTTTAAGGATCACCTTCATTGCACACGGACAACTGTGTATACAGAAATCACACATTCTATAAATATTTGTGTGGTTGAGTAGGGTTCCTAATTTTTTCATTTTTTCAGAGCAGCGGCCGTATGGCCAACTCTTTACGATTTGCAACTGCCGAGGGATTTTTAACATGTACAACTTGCACACGGGACCTCCTATTTTTTTCGCCCTCATCAGAAAAGGCTAGGCATCCGATCTCACTACGCAAAAGATCAGGGTGGAATATGACATCATTATAAACCACTGGTTCTGAAAATAAATTTCCATAAATTATATTCCCCTTACTGGGAATCAAACCCAGTACCTTTAGAATGAGAGGCAGATGCCATACCTCTTAGCCACTCCGACCCCTTTTATGATATTCAAATGGAAACAGAAGATTTTCATTTTAGCATGACAGTAGACATGTAATATAATTAATGCAGTTAGGGAACATTCACAGAATCTAAGGACATAAATTTTTGTTTCATAGCATACAAAACACAAGAATATTTTTGTCTGACTGAAAGATTAAAGAAAAACCGAGAAATCCTTTTTTGTCTGTATAATGAGAAATTGAGACCAACTGTTTTATTTTGGTGACAGAATAATGACAAAATAATATATTAGTCTAGAAACAAAGAAGTGCTGAAAACAAATAGTTTCAGGTACAAGCATATCCATAAACTTAGAGGGAGACCAAACAAACAACGGAGAAGAGAATTGGAGACAGACATGGAAAGACCATGCCCTGAGGGCACTAGACAGGAAGACTCAGCATAAATGTGCTCCTTAGGGAGCTAATGGGTGATAATCATGTCCAGAAACTGAGAGAAATGACCTGAGGATGTCAACGTTAAGTTGAAGACTATTAGTTTATGCCAGGAACAAGAATCAATGAATGCTTGAATATCTGTTATGTTATCAGGGTGAAGATTTAGGCCCTGCTGTCTTCTTACATTTCTAACCAATCGTAACATCATCTTCATCATTCTCATTTGACGATTGTGATGAAGTACAAGACCAACAGCGCAACTAATCCCCTTATAATATACCTTTTGTCAGGCATTTAACTTGCTTTTTGCTGATTTCCACAGCAATTTGTGTGTCACGATGAGGCTGCCAATAAAATTGTGTACATTTTAAAAGAATTGCATGCTGCATGGGCAACGGCATGACCTCTTTATCCAAGCGCCCAACCTCGTACCCACCGAGACATCGTTTCGCGGGGTCACGCTCTCTATTGTCAAAAATGACTGAAGGGGAACGAACGAACAAACGAACTTTATTTTCAAAGGGTTAAGAATTGAGCACGCAGGCGCGTCTGAAATTGTGCCCTTCCACTCTCTCTCTCTCATCATGTATACTGTATCCTTTCATCCTCCCGATAAATAGATAGATAGTTAGATAGTTAATTAGATAGACAGACACTTCAAAGAAAATAAATAAGTCAAAAATGAAAAAGTAGTACAGTACGAGAGAGAGAGAGAGAGAGAGAGAGAGAGAGAAAGAGAGAGAGAGAGAGAGAGAGAGAGAGAGAGAGAGAGAGAGAGAGAGAGAGAGAGAGAGAGAGAGAGAGAGAGAGAGAGAGATTAAAGAGTGAGATATTAAGTCATAAAACTGTACAGTGTTCGGTACTTTCTTTTCGTGCAAATTACAGACCGAATATCAGTCGCATTTTCCTAAAGTCTGACTACTTCTGTTCTGCCAGTCAACCCAGGAATGCACTACATAATGGAATATTGGCAGCAACTATTACTGTTGTCGCGACGACAGGAACTCAATAAGCTATTATATAAGATCAAACGTGGGTGTACTTTTTTCTTTATTAACTCCTCATGACTCAATGGGCACAACTTCATGCGTGGGTTGTTATTATCACTACTTTTCTAGTAAATGCAAAATGAGGGATTTGGTCGGTAGGAAAAAAAAAAAACCATATTTGGAGGGGATACAAAAGAGTTTGGCTGAAAACTGGGCCACTGTATTACGTCAGCTTGGTTTACTATTGACTGCTGGCCAGCCGCAAGTCCTAGAGAATGTCTTTCCAGATAGCTAATCTCTTACAATAAAATAGACCGAGATGACCTTGGTCTTGTGAAATTAGTTTGGTTTTAAGGACTATCTTCATTGCACACGGACAACTCCATCAGTGCTCCGATCTCCTCGCTTAGATCACACAAGGAGGATCTCAGCACAGTGTACTAACTCCGTATCACCGGGGAGAATCGCAATGTGCGTATATAGGAATCACACACTCTATAAATATTTTTGTGGTGGGTAGGTTTCTAATTTTTGCATTTTGCCAGGGCCGCGGCCTTACGACCTACTCTTTACGATTTCCAACTGCCGTGGGATTATTAACGTGCGCAACTTGCACCCAGGACCTCCTATTTTTCCGCCCTAATATGAGAAGGCTAGGCATTAGATCTCACTACCCAGGAGACCAGGGGGAGTACGACATCATTAGGACCACTGGTTCGGTAAACACAATTCCATAAATGATATTCCCTCTACTGGATATCAAACCTGGTACCTTTAGAGCTCGAGAAATTAACAAATAAAAATAAAAAAATTAAAATTTTTTTTTTAAAACGTGAAATTAAAAAAGAAAGGTAAAGGTAGTTTCACTACAGATACTGCCGTCGGGGAGTGGAGTGTTTAAGACTTCACTATACCAGGTCCAGCTCCCCTCCTTCCTTAACTCAAGAGCAGTCAGGTACCCATTTACAGCTGGGCAGATTGGAGCGTAACGATACCGTGAATCAACCCGATATCTTTGCCGCTAGAGACCAGCGCTCTAACCACTTTGTCATGTGGAGTTAATTGAAAAAAAAAAATCGACCTAAATATAAAGTTCTTGTAATCTCCAAAAACAACGTTGCAATTCGTTCCGCACAGAATACGAGTCTTTTAAGAGTTATTTCTAAGAAGACGCGTATTCTGTGTGGAACGAATTGCAACGTTCTTTTGGAGATTACCAAAGTTGCTTTTAATTATATATTTCAAAATGATCTGTGCTGCGACCTTTCCTCTTTCACATATAGGATGTCTCGCCTAGCCAAGAAACTGTGACGTCATGCTTCTCCTTACATAAATCGTCAAAATGTTCTTTTTTTTAAAGTATGTTAGATGCAACAATTGTTGTACCTTTGATTAAAAAATAAAATAAAATCTATTTCTGGTTCACGTTGCGAGATTAGCATTAAATGTTACAATAAAAGAAAGAAAGAAAGGCGGTAATCTGGCCAATGTTCAGTTGATTCACACACAGGACATTCAAGATCTGCTCTTTAGCCCTGCCTGTTTGCCCAGGGTGAAAAAATATTTGAAGTAGAGGTTATATCTGGACTTGAACAGTTTTTGTTTCAATTTTTTTTAAATCCCCCTCTTGAGTAGTCATTTTTTTTCCCTTCAGAAGGCCATAGAGACTAGTGCAGTGATGCCAGGATATATGCGACACACAAGGTAGGGTCCCACAACGGACAAATCAAGAGGTCTTCATTTGTCAGAAGTTCCTTGTAGACTGGGGTCGGTGTGGCTAAGAGGTATGGCGACCGCTTCGAGTTCTAGAGGTGCCGGGTTCGATTCACAGAGATCGAAGCACTGATGGAGTTGTCCATGTGCAAAGAAGATGATCCTTAAAATCAAACCAAACCAATCTTTGTAGGCTGCTTATGTAGAGACGTCAATGCTCTAGGCTTTATGCAGACCGCCATCAGGCCGCATCAGCTTAGATTGGATTGTCGATGTTCTAAGTCAGGTTTCTCTTTCGGAATACTATCACCCTATACATTCCCATTCCATTTCTTCATACAACTATTTTTTTTTCCTCAAGGAAAACACGGGAGTTATCAATCATAATTTTCATGTGGGGGAGTGTAATACCTGAGACAGGCATTAAAAAAGAATGGTAAACACTGCAGTGCAGGGGAGTATCCCAGAGAAAGCCGAACTGGTATTTCCTTATTAAAAGGCAGACATTAAAGAGCTAAAGCCCACGCAAGGAAGTTTAATCTTAAACTGTTATACTTTATGTTAAACTATTATACTTATGGCGTTACTGACTATTGTACAGATTTCACATGTTACTATCAATGGTTATGGAGTAATCAAAACATAAATTCCACACGCATATGACAGACAGACTTCGATTGGTCATCTGAAAACCGACCAGGCATTTTACAACAAACAATACAATATCAAATAGATTACTGCCGCTTGGTTGGGACCCTAATTATATTCAAATTCAAATTAAAGAAAAATAAAAAAAATAGTGGTTCCCAACCTATGAGGCCATGAATCCCATAGGCAGTTGTTGGCAACTAGAGGTCAATCACCCCCTGAGTATCCCGGGTGTATAGATTAATAGTAGCAGGTATCAAGAGATGGACAGGAAAGAGTCTATCAGAGTGTACCACCAAGACAAGAGACAGGAAAGAGTTTATCAAAGTGCACCACCAAGACAAGAGACAGGAAAGAGTCTATCAGAGTGCACCACCAAGACAAGAGACAGGAAAGAGTCTATCAGAGTGTACCACCAAGACAAGAGACAGGAAAGAGTCTATCAGAGTGCACCACCAAGACAAGAGACAGGAAAGAGTCTATCAGAGTGCACCACCAAGACAAGAGACAGGAAAGAGTCTATCAGAGTGCACCACCAAGACAAGAGACAGGAAAGAGTCTATCAGAGTGCACCACCAAGACAAGAGACAGGAAAGAGTCTATTAGAGTACACCACCAAGACAAGAGACAGGAAAGAGTCTATCAGAGTGTACCACCAAGACAAGAGACAGGAAAGAGTATATCAGAGTGCACCACCAAGACAAGAGACAGGAAAGAGTCTATCAGAGTGCACCATCAAGACAAGAGACAGGAAAGAGTCTATCAGAGTGCACCATCAAGACAAGAGACAGGAAAGAGTCTATCAGAGTGCACCAACAAGACAAGAAAGAGTCTATCAGAGTGCACCATCAAGACAAGAGACAGGAAAGAGTCTATCAGAGTGCACCACCAAGACAAGAGACAGGAAAGAGTCTATCAGAGTGCATCATCAAGAAAGAAAGAGTCTATCAGAGTGCACCATCAAGACAAGAGACAGGAAAGAGTCTATCAGAGTACACCACCAAGACAAGAGACAGGAAAGAGTCTATCAGAGTGCACCACCAAGACAAGAGACAGGAAAGAGTCTATCAGAGTGCACCACCAAGACAAGAGACAGGAAAGAGTCTATCAGAGTGCACTACCAAGACAAGAGACAGGAAATAGTCTATCAGAGTGCACCATCAAGACAAGAGACAAGAAAGAGTCTATCAGAGTGCACCATCAAGACAAGAGACAGGAAAGAGTCTATCAGAGTGCACCATCAAGACAAGAGACAGGAAAGAGTCTATCAGAGTGCACCACCAAGACAAGAGACAGGAAAGAGTCTATCAGAGTGCACCACCAAGACAAGAGACAGGAAATAGTCTATCAGAGTGCACCATCAAGACAAGAGACAGGAAAGAGTCTATCAGAGTGCACCACCAAGACAAGAGACAGGAAAGAGTCTATCAGAGTGCACCACCAAGACAAGAGACAGGAAAGAGTCTATCAGAGTGCACCACCAAGACAAGAGACAGGGGGAGTCTATCAGAGTGCACCATCAAGACAAGAGACAGGAAAGAGTCTATCAGAGTGCACCATCAAGACAAGAGACAGGAAAGAGTCTATCAGAGTACACCACCAAGACAAGAGACAGGAAAGAGTCTATCAGAGTGCACCATCAAGACAAGAGACAGGAAAGAGTCTATCAGAGTGCACCACCAAGACAAGAGACAGGAAAGAGTCTATCAGAGTGCACCACCAAGACAAGAGACAGGAAAGAGTCTATCAGAGTGCACCACCAAGACAAGAGACAGGAAAGAGTCTATCAGAGCGCACCACCAAGACAAGAGACAGGAAAGAGTCTATCAGAGTGCACCACCAAGACAAGAGACAGGAAAGAGTCTATCAGAGTGCACCACCAAGACAAGAGACAGGAAAGAGTCTATCAGAGTGTACCACCAAGACAAGAGACACGAAAGAGTCTATCAGAGTGCACCACCAAGACAAGAGATAGGAAAGAGTCTATCGGAGTGCACCACCAAGACAAGAGACATGAAAGAGTCTATCAGAGTGCACCACCAAGACAAGAGACAGGAAAGAGTCTATCAGAGTGCACCACCAAGACAAGAGACAGGAAAGAGTCTATCAGAGTGCACCACCAAGACAAGAGACAGGAAAGAGTCTATCAGAGTGCACCACCAAGACAAGAGACAGGAAAGAGTCTATCAGAGTGCACCACCAAGACAAGAGACAGGAAAGAGTCTATCAGAGTGCACCACCAAGACAAGAGACAGGAAATAGTCTATCAGAGTGCACCACCAAGACAAGAGACAGGAAAGAGTCTATCAGAGTACACCACCAAGACAAGAGACAGGAAAGAGTCTATCAGAGTGCACCACCAAGACAAGAGACAGGAAAGAGTCTATCAGAGTGCACCACCAAGACAAGAGACAGGAAAGAGTCTATCAGAGTACACCACCAAGACAAGAGACAGGAAAGAGTCTATCGGAGTACACCACCAAGACAAGAGACAGGAAAGAGTCTATCAGAGTGCACCACCAAGACAAGAGACAGGAAAGAGTCTATCAGAGTACACCACCAAGACAAGAGACAGGAAAGAGTCTATCAGAGTACACCACCAAGACAAGAGACAGGAAAGAGTCTATCAGAGTGTACCACCAAGACAAGAGACAGGAAAGAGTCTATCAGAGTGCACCACCAAGACAAGAGACAGGAGGGAGTCTATCATAGTGCACCACCAAGACAAGAGACAGGAAAGAGTCTATCAGAGTGCACCACCAAGACAAGAGACAGGAAATAGTCTATCAGAGTGCACCACCAAGACAAGAGACAGGAAAGAGTCTATCAGAGTACACCATCAAGACAAGAGACAGGAAAGAGTCTATCAGAGTGCACCACCAAGACAAGAGACAGGAAAGAGTCTATCAGAGTGTACCACCAAGACAAGAGACAGGAAAGAGTCTATCAGAGTGCACCACCAAGACAAGAGACAGGAAAGAGTCTATCAGAGTGCACCACCAAGACAAGAGACAGGAAAGAGTCTATCAGAGTGCACCACCAAGACAAGAGACAGGAAAGAGTCTATCAGAGTGCACCACCAAGACAAGAGACAGGAAAGAGTCTATCAGAGTGCACCACCAAAACAAGAGACAGGGAAGAGCCTATCAGAGTGCACCACCAAGACAAGAGACAGAAGACGTTGGAGATCCATTACAGCCAACCTTCATTGTGGGGATAGCAGCTGAAGATGAGCAGGTATCAATTTAGTCATCAGACCAGATGGAACTGGAATTCGATTCTGTAATTTTACCGTTTTTCGTTTGTCAGTCAGTTTGTCTCTCTCTCGACCCACCCTTCCCCGGGCCCAACAACACAAGCAGTTCCTATAGGCTTCGGTACTGGGGTAACGGCGATGCGTTGCGCTTTTGACACGGAGAATTATTGAACCACATTGCCGATCAATGCCCTTGGGAGAACGAAGGGGCGTGGGGGTACGGGCGATTCGGTGAGGTTAGATTTCAAGACAAAGATAATCATATAGCAGGTACTGCCGTAGTGGTGTGAACAGTTGAGAGCAGTGGTTCTTAACCAGCGGTGCATGCATCGAGAGGTGGAGGCGACCAGTTCCATTCCTCGTTGCCTTTTCCGTCGCTGTCAGGTACCCATTTACAGCTGGGTAGACTGGAGCGTGTCGGTACCGTTATTCGAACCCGGCACCTTTGCCGCGAGAGACCAGCGCTCTAACCACTCTGCCACTCGGACGCTCAAGTAAGGGGTAGGCTTATATTTCTTCAAAAGGGCCTGTGTGCCCAATTGTCAAACCTTTAAAAATAAAGTTGGTTTGTTGCCTTCATCAAAGACCCCACATTTCCAGCGTGTCATTTATTAACCTTCAGGCAACTATTTGCAATTCTTAATGTTAAATTGACGGCGGGGAAGATAAGAAGAAACACGAAGGCGATTTCAGAAGACTGATATACATAAAATGGACATCAATTCAAGAGAGAGATGCTGTCGTAATTTTTACAAGATCGGTCTGAGATATTTATGGTCCTGTCCGAGCAGAGGTGATAGTGGTAACTATGTAAGGTGAAAGGAATAGTTTTTCTCACGAAGGTGATAGTGTAAGAGGAAGATCAGTCTCTGGAGTGAGTAATTTCTCTAATCCAGCCTATCTCTACGACTATATTTTAAAAAGACGCACTTCCTCTCCTTATATAAAATACAAGTTACACTGCACCCACACACACACAATTCTGTGACAAATAATCACAAACGTGAAAACAAACTATGGATAACAGATATGGGTAGGGGTTGACCAACACAATAACTTAAGGTTTATTAAGTTTATTATCACTAGAAATTCACAACATCAAGCATATACATCAATAAAACATGTTTTACAGACAAATGAAATTAACCCAATAGGTCCTCCCCTTTGGTAAAGGAAAAGAAAAGAAGATCGCAACAGAGGTTAATTAACCCAAAAGATCAAAAGTTCACAATCAGGGTACGGGAAAAGAACAAGTTCCTAATTCAGCTATCCCGTAAATACTCAGGTTAGTGACAAACAAAAAAGAAGATTTCTATGATAGTGGTAACAAAAGAAAAATATGTTTCTCTCTTTCGGTTCATTCACTCATTCATACTGTGGCCACATGCATACTCGCTTACCCAATAGTTGTCTCAGGTATTCCTTGGAAATAAACACTAACATGTACTATGACCCAACAGTGCCTGATTATTTGCCAATTCCAGCCCCAGACTATCCTTAGTGCTGACTGCTTGTTTCAAGGGAGTCGCCGAAGTTGGTGCGTTAATTGGTTTCCTGGATAATTCCTGTATCACTGCATTTAGCTGGTTGGGATAAGTTGTATTCGTGGTGGTCACTGTCATAGAAAGGAAAATATATGGCTCCGGTGTTGTCTAGCCTCTGGTTGCTGAGACACACTCTGTTACGTTATGAAATGTTACTGATAATAATTATCGGCTGTTCTCTAAGTTGATGGCCGAGTCTGAACAGTGAGTTCTCTTGAGTATAATCCCCGTGAAAAAAACTACTGTCATATGTCAGATATATATATATATATATATATATATATATATATATATATATATATATATATATATATATATATATATATATATATATATATATATATATAACCACTGCGGGCTAATGAGATTGATATCAATAAAATCTGGTAATGTTCAGGTCCAGTTAATATTATGTTTATTGTTTCTAGTTTGGCCTCTCTCATGAATGAAGAAAATGGGCCGCACAGGTCACAACACAAAGACTCAACAAATAAAATAATATCTGTGGATGCTTATAAGACCATAAGACCGCTAGTTCGCTGGGTTTTTGATCAGCCTAGATTTAGGAAGAAATATAAACGTTTTACTATAATATAAATATCCTATCCTAACACGCGTTAAGGCAAGACCTCTTAACCACTCCGTTATTAAATTATATTAGAAATCACAAGTGTCTAGCTTATCTTATCGCTTTTAACACGTGATATGAACACTAGTCATTTATAAAATTACACATAATGGATAGAAGTAAATTGTATTCCGCCAATTATCGATCACCTAGCGTCTTATTAGTTAATTAAACCATCTCTTACTGGGTGATAGTGGGTAATTAAGTTTACGTTACAGCTGGAAAAATTAGCTATGTTATTTAATACGCTAGTCAATTAACACTGAAAATCCCAGTGAAATATAATGAAGAACTTTAACACATTAAATCACTTAAATGCAAGTATATAATTTACCGCAAAACAGAGAAAAGAAACTATCTCCACGAAATCTAAGTAATCCTCTTTGTACTAAGGCTCTATGATGTCGAGCTAGATATTTCAAAATTTCCTGAAGCGACTAGATACTGATTTTGAGGAGATGGAAAATATATATATATATATAGATATATATATATATATATATATATATATATATATATATATATATATATATATATATATATATATATATATATATAGAAATAGTGTAATCTCCTGCCATCACCGGTGTCAATACCTTGTCGAGGTATGGCGGCTTGCGTACCCTGATTACCTCCAGAGCTATGCCAGCGGGAGTTTTACTCCTGGAAGGTTCTACCAGGCTGGACAGGTTTGCGCGAGCAGGGGTCAGACAAAAGCAGACACCCTGGTCCTCCAGGTTGGGGGTTTTAACATAGGGCTGACACCCCTGTCTATGTAAAAAAAATTGAAGTTACGGAAAGAACGACGAATAAACAAACTTTGCTGCGGGACGGACATTCGGAGTCTGAGGCTCATATGACTGTCAGTGGTGAAAGCCGAAAGGAAGCCACTGACATGAGAACGGAACATGATACAAGAATAGGATTTTGGAATGTCAGGACAATGAATGAGACGGGTAAACTAAAACAGGTCACGGCTGAAATGAGACAGCTATGCTTTGGACACCTGATGGAAAACGAAAGAGAGGCTGACCAAAAACAACCTGGCGGAGGACTGTGGAGGCTGAGATGCAAAGAATGAACCAGAGTTGGGGCACTGTATGAAGGATGGCCACCGACCGAGCAAAGTGGAATCAATTTGTTGTTGCCCTACAAGACGCAACTAGGCGTGATGGCCACTGACTGCTTTGACGGTCGGTGGCTAAGGATCGAAGAAGAAGTGTAATCTCGCTGGACTATGACGAAAGTAGCGCCTCGGGCAAATCAGCGGGGTTTTCTTCCAAGATAAAGAACTTCCTTCGTCCGCTCTGTTTGCCGGTGTCAATCGACAACAAAGGTTTCTGATCTCGGCGATCGTCTTCCCTGCATATACGACATCACATGATTCGCTCAAGCTTTTGGGGAACTTCAAAAGCCGTTGCCTTGCACATGTGTTTGGGCCCGTGCGCTGTCAGTTGTCGTAATTTTGACAGCTCTGCTTGCATCGACCTTCAGGCAAACTTACTAGGTTCGTCCCCTTTAGAAGGAATGACAGTTATAGATCTGAGTAGCCGCTCGTCAGAGCGTGAAACAAGAAAAATAGGCGTGGCTAAAATGTGAGTTAGACAGATAGCGAGAAAGGCATGGATTTTGCGTAACAAACGTGCATACTAATGAGGGAAGCAAGGTGGAACACAAGGTTGAACGGAATGAGGGGCAACGGTGGGAAGCAAGCGGACGGATCATTGTAGTCTATGTACATAACCTGTCACAGTTCGTCCCGGCTTGAAGACATGAAACCATTTCAGGTCTCCTTTATGAAAATAGTGCTACTCTGGTCCGTGGCTTCCGGGTGATTGTGGTTTTCAATTTTATCCTCCTCTTCCGTGCTCCAATTTCGACTCATAAAGTCTGCTCCTACGTTTCTGTCTGTTGTGCTTCAGAGAGATTGTCAGCGCGTGAAACAAGACAAATAGGCGTGGCTAAAATGTGAGTTAGACAGATAGCGAGAAAGGCATGGATTTTGCGTAACAAACGTGCATACTAATGAGGGAAGCAAGGTGGAACGGAATGACGGGCGACGGTGGGAAGCAAGAGGACGGATCATTGTATTCTATAAACATAACCTGTCACAGATGCTCCCAAGAAAATAGATACATTAGACAGCTGTAGTTTATGTGCTATGCTCCAAAACGTGTTAAAATGTAGAAGAAGAAAACTAACAATTTCCTGTTCAATCTTCACCAGCGTGCTTCAGGATTTTTTCCCCGATGTGACATACAGCCCGAAAAAAACAAAAAAACGCTGCAGGTAAGAAATTCGACGTGCGTACTGCATAAACAAATGAGATCAGGGCTGGCCAAACATAATATTGGTTTCATACAAATATGTAGAATCTTTAAACTAGACCAGGGGTCCCCAAAGTAGTCGATATCGACATCTAGTGCCCCAGATGGTCGATCGGGGGTCGACTGAACCTGGACGAGTGTGGTAACTAAAACTTACCACCACCAACCAAACATCAACGCCCCTGTTCATGCCCATCAGCCATATTTTTCCAATTAATGAATTTAACTAGTTCAATAAAAAGGTAATGGTAATTGTGCCTCTATAATAACTTTCTTATTTTATTCATTTTTTTTGCGCGGGGGTAGATTCATGTAAGCTGGGGTAACGGCGATGCGTCATGCTTTTGACATGGGGTATTCGTGAACCAAGTGTCGATCAATGATTCCATGCATGGGTCAAAACTACAAGAAAAGTTTGGGGACCGCTGGACTAGAGTATCACCTGCCACTATTTAACTATGGTGGGGGGAAAGGTGCTAGCTGGCTACCCCTCACCAATAGGGCATACCACTGTTGTACAGATTTAACTACGACACATAAACTGGCTCGTGTCCACTAGGGTATGACTATACAATAATGGGTGACACAAGGAACTAACGCTTCTGAACAGCTAATGTCCCTTTTATTAACAAGAACACAACTTGGCCACACACGGCCTAATGAAATGCCAATACATAATAACTGCCGCCACAGGGAATGAACACATAATATCAGTACACAAGAACAGGCAATATGACTACCTAACTCCTACGGCGAATACCGCTCCATGTAGCAGCGAACCAACATAGTACTAACGACTATCAAAATTACGTACAACCAATTCTCAGCTTACACAAAAATCATCACTGAGCAAATAATCACTTCTCTAGAACAAATATCACCAACATAAGACTAATCTGGCGGGCACTGTATCGTGATATTCAATGAAATCTGGGCCGCATCAAGCGGGCATAGAATCTAGTACTAACAGGACGACGGTCCGATCACTAATGAATCTTTCGCGATCAAACCCTTGGCCCCCGAATTTCCGATGGTCACATGACCCGGTCGTTCGGCTATTGTCGTCGGTTTCCGACCGACTTGTCTTGTCACTAAAATAGCGTTGTGACATCCGTAACAATGATGTCTTGAAAAATACAAATCGTCAAGGCTAATATAAGGCAACGGCAGTCCGTTTTCACTGAGGGATGTGTTGAGAAGTACACAAGAGATAACAAGCAGAACCTATAGGATACCGAAGAAGGGCGACGACGGCAGAAGATACTGGGCAGTCTAATAACTGGCACAGTAACAAGTCAACAAGACATTTTTGGCTGAAGCTGACGACAGATCTAACACAAATGAAGCAACAATGAATTTGCTAGTGTTCTAGGTGACGATAGACCAAATCATAAAATCAGCTACAATGAATTTGATAGTGTTCTAGTGGTGGCAATAGACCTAATCACAAAATCAGCTACAATGAATTTTATAGTGTTCTAGTGGTGACAATAGACCAAATCATAAAATCAGCTACATTGAATCTGCTAGTGTTCTAGTAGTGACGATAGACCTAATCATAAAATCAGCTACAATGAATTGTATAGTGTTCTAGAGGTGACCATATATCTAATCATAAATTCAGCTACAATGAATCTGCTAGTGTTCTAGTGGCGACGAAAGACGACTGGCATAACCACAAAATCAACAACATTGAATCTGCTTGTGTTCTAGTTGTGACGAGAAAACTAGTCATAAAAAGTATTTTATGCAACGATTCTTTGTCACAGCATTTTATAAAATGAAAAGTATTGTATGCAACAATTCTTTGTCAATGGACGCGAGAAAGAGAGTTCTTCAGTGTTATATAAAAACCAATACTAACACACGGAAGTTTTACAACCAGACAAAAAAGTAGAGAAAGAACTAGAGGCCACAGAGATGTGGTTTTAAAGAAGAATGTTAATAATACCAACTACAAAATAGAGCAATGAGGATGTCAATGTTGACGCTGTCTGCTATTCTATTCTTTCACCACCACACCCGAACAGTTTTTTATTTTTAAAATATTTTTTCTCTTCAAAATTTCAACTTTGTCTTTAGTTTAAACAAGATGCTTAAAAAAAAAAAAAAAACTTGAAAAGGTATTGATTGGGTGGCTCATTCATTATAAAACTAAATTTATTAAACTTCCTCATCATTTCTTGACGGGTTACTTCCGAAGAGATCTGTGAAATCCCGAACAAAACAGCTCATCGGCGTTTATGTGGGATGATTCTAATGAGTGTTCTAGATAGCTTTCGTTCAAAGCACAGTGCAAAGCACGCCGTATCAACATTTTCCCGAAAAGCTGATGCGAATGTTCCTTCCTTTTTAAGCGCAGACTTCAGATTTTCGTTAAGAGATCTCGTAATGGGTCCATTTAGATAAGCTTTTTACCAACGGTCGAGAGTTGCAAATGAGTTCATAGATATGCCAAAGCTTTTTTTTTTTTTTCCTGTCAACAGCATTTATACCTACCAATATGCACCATGGTTCACAGTATCAGTGGCGTTTTCTTTTTGCATATTTGCGATTGCTTGAACATTGCGCCAGAGCACTCCTTTCGTCTCCTGAAATCCAATTATGCATGGTTCAAAAGGGGCTCGAGTGCTGGCTCTATACTCTGTACTAGTATCTACGCATGCATTTTCTGCCTGGCTCGGTACACATTTGTACATGTGTCTGAAAGAAGCTTGTTACATAAGGTAAAGGCAGCCCCCCATAGCAGGTACTGCCGTAGGGGAGTGAGGTGTTAGAGACTTCACTATACTAGGTCCAGCTTCGAGAGGTGGCGTGACCAGTTTCCTTCATGGCTGCCGTTGCCTTCCCTAACTCACAAGCAGTCAGGTACCCATAATAGCAAGGTACACTGAAGCGTGACGCTACCGTGTTTAGGACCCAGTACCTTTACCGCGAAAGGCCAGCGCTCTAAACACTTTTGTTACATAGTCCCATATAAACGCTGCCATTCTATTGTTACAATGCACGTGTTGCCTCCAGGACGGGTATATCTGCCATTTTGTTGGCGGCTGCTTTGGTTCTGTGAATCAGAAAACAGCTTCAGATAATTTTATGGCGTATCTAGACGGGAAAACTAAGAGTACGCCACTGTCCCATGTTCCATCTCACGACAGCAGTTTCAGCTCGTTCTGAAATTTGCTCCCATCTGGTTTCCGAGAGCAACGACATAAGAGAACCAGTGCTCCCCGCAGGCACGTCTAAGGAGGCGATTAATGTCAGGTTGTTATCGGGCAGACAACCTTATTATGTAGATAAGAATGCGAAAGAAATTACCTCTGTTAAAACAATGGAAGTACTTCGCCGCAGGCTTTCTGAAAGGAGGCCATCTGTAGCGGTTATCTCATGATTCTTATGGGGTGAGACAAGCAGAAATAGAGAACAAGACAATTTTCTAATCTATAGACAAGAAGAGTGTTTTTTGTGGACAGATTTATATCAAAATAACAAAACAATTTTCTGATCTATAGACAAGAGGAATGTTTTATGGATAGTTTAATATCACTGTAAAAAACACAATTTTCTAATCTATAGACAAGAGGAATGTTTTATGGACAGTTTTATATCACTAAAACAAAACAATTTTCTAATCTATAGACAAGATGAATGTTTTATGGACAGTTTTATATCACTAAAACAAAACAATTTTCTAATCTATAGACAAGAGGAATGTTTTGACAGTTTTATATCACTAAAACAAAACAATTTTCTAATCTATAGACAAGAGGAATGTTTTATTGACAGTTTTATATCACTAAAACAAAACAATTTTCTAATCTATAGACAAGAGGAATGTTTTATTGACAGTTTTATATCACTAAAACAAAACAATTTTCTAATCTATAGACAAGATGAATGTTTTATGGACAGTTTTATATCACTAAAACAAAACAATTTTCTAATCTATAGACAAGAGGAATGTTTTATTGACAGTTTTATATCACTAAAACAAAACAATTTTCTAATCTATAGACAAGAGGAATGTTTTATTGACAGTTTTATATCACTAAAACAAAACAATTTTCTAATCTATAGACAAGAGGAATGTTTTACTGACAGTTTTATATCACTAAAACAAAACAATTTTCTAATCTATAGACAAGAGGAATGTTTTATTGACAGTTTTATATCACTAAAACAAAACAATTTTCTAATCTATAGACAAGAGGAATGTTTTATGGACAGTTTTATATCACTAAAACAAAACAATTTTCTAATCTATAGACAAGAGGAATGTTTTATTGACAGTTTTATATCACTAAAACAAAACAATTTTCTAATCTATAGACAAGAGGAATGTTTTATTGACAGTTTTATATCACTAAAACAAAACAATTTTCTAACCTATAGACAAGAGGAATGTTTTATGGACAGTTTTATTTCACTATAACAACATAATTTTCTAATAAAAGAACTCAAAAGGATTACATGCCTCCAGCCAATGGAGGATAAAAGAGACAGCAGAGCTCAGCAACCAAGCTGAAAAATTCAAGAGCCTAACAGACCATCCTATGGTCCATAGAATGAACGCTCTTAGATGGCAAAAACTTAAACGAAGCAACTTTGTAGAATCAACCAAACCACAGATGAGAGCAGTTTCCAGAAATGAAATATCAACTATTAAATCCATCTACATTGCACACAAGCTTCCAGTTTGGAAACAACATCGTTTCCCTGAAATGATAGAAAACATTCCTGGAAATGAAAGAAAGAAGAGCCAGACTGAAACAGAGAAAATACATAGCGAACAAATACATACAGATACATTACCCACGCAACACCTGGACCCATGCATACACAGATGGATCAGCAACAAATGCAACAGAAAATCGAGGTTGGAGGTGTCTTTCTGACCTTAAGCACTGGTGCACAACAAAAACCAAAAGCTGTCAGTAGCAACAGGACAATGCTCAAGTAACTGCAGTAGAGGTTTTAATGACAGAGAGATAAGTTGCTTTTTTAAACGGATGTACAGTCCGTAATTGCAACGCTGAAAAGCCAAAATAATACAGAAATGGATGACATCAGAACAGTGCTCCACAAACTATGTCAACGATTCAAAAGTGTTGTGATCCAATGGATCCCATCTCATTGTAACGTCACCGACAATGAACAGATTGGCAAAGGAAGGTTGAAATCTACCACAGCCTGATGCAAGCGTAACTTTCGAGGAGGCAACGAGTTTTATCAGAATCAGATACAGAAACAAATGGGATATAGAGCATCCAGGTCACACACACAATGATGCATACTACCAGCTCAACAGAAAAGAACAAGTGGTGATCTTCAGACTCCGCACTGGCCACAACAGATTGAGATACCATCAATTCAACAAGCTAAAGATAGGAACTACCGATCAGTGTAACTGATAAAATGACTGATGAACATCTGGGTTCAGTTGCCCAACATTCGTGGAAAAGCTCTACAGAGATACAAATAGCCTCAAACTGACTACTGCTTTCTTTGAAAACATTCAAGCAGACGCCTGAGAGTGTACGAAGAAGAAGCAGAAGAAGAAGAGGAAAAAGAAGATAATCTATAGACAAGAAGTGTTTTTTGTGGACAGATTTATATCACAATAACAAGACAATTTTCTAATCTATAGACAAGAAGAATATTTTATGGACTTATTTTCTTCATCGCAATAAAACGACGTTCAATATTGTACCAAAGCGACGATGTTACACTGCAGAAAAAGATATCATTCGCTACACATTCTGTGACAAGAACTGGCCAGACAGCTGCTGCCGGTGGCTTTTGTAGCTCCTGCAAGTGGCTTTATTGGCTCCAGAAAGTGGTAAAAGCACACCACGGTAACATCTTCTTTACTTCCTTAACATCCATTTGCGAGTTCATTGTTCAGTTTTGAATTTTTAAACATGACAGATATAACAGTATTTTCTCTCCCCGACAGAATTACTGACATTCTCATAAAATGATACATCACACAGAAGTAGATTTGACTAAGCAGAAACAAGTATAATAAAGAAAAAATATAACTTAGATGAACGGTGCTAGAAATAAGAGGCAACCAAGCAAAAACTGACAAAATATTGAAATGGTATCTACTAGACTCGGGCAAGGCTCAAACAGACAAAGAATATGGCTAAAAGAAAAATCAGGGACTGGGAAAAACTGGTGAAGATTTGCCATGCATCAAATAACTTCAAGGTTGAAGGGAGAAACACTGTAAACATAAAATATATTTTTTTAAATAAAAAAAAAAACACATTGAGCAGATGTAGTAGCATCGCTGAACCAGATTTTTTAACAATGAAAATTTAAAAGACGTTCAAAACATCGGGTACAATATATGCCTCTGCTTGAACTAGGTCAAGCGTTTTAAACGGAGAGTACAAAGTAAGTGCTCCTTATTTAGAAGTACAGAGAACAGAAGTACAAGTGACCTTGTTTGTTTATACAGGAACTAGAAAAGATAATAATATAGGCGCCAAAGTTGAGATCCCACGAACTCTAGACAGAAACAGCCTTCTTCACGTTGGAACAAAGTCTCACATTTATACGACTAAAATGAGCAATGGTTCAAGAACAAATCGTTCACAGCGCTAATAACAGAGAGAGAGAGAGAGAGAGAGAGAGAGAAAGAGAGAGAAACAAAACAAAACTAATGAAACTATAACACTGTGCAGAGTTGTTGAAAAGAGCTCATATTTTAACATATAACAGGGCCCATTAAGATAAACGGGGAAAAAACATAGAAAGAGAGAGAGAGGGAGAGAGAGAGAGAGAGAGAGAGAGAGAGAGAGAGAGAGAGAGAAACTATAACAAAGTGCAGAGATGCTGAAAACAGCTCATATGTTACCATATAACAGAGACATATAAAGATAAACGGATAGAGAGAAAGGTAGTAATAACAAATGCATAAGAATGAATAAACGTACGGTTCTACAGTTATTTATAAGACAAAAGACACAAAATGGGAAAGCTAAACAAATAGATGTACAGATGAAAATGTAAATACTGCCACATCCAACAACACACAAAAAATGAATGCTAGTTAACTTAAGAGCGTCCGATTGGCAGTGGTTAGAGCTCTGGCGGCAAAGGTACCGGGTTCGATTCACGGTATCATCACGCTCCAGTCTATCCAGCTGTAAATGGGTACATGACTTTGCTCTTGAGTTAGGGAAGGAAAAGGCAGCGAGGAAGGGAACTGGTCACCCCACCTCTCGATGCTGGACCTAGTATGGTGGTCTCTATCACTTCACCCCCTACAGCAGTATTTGCGAAGGGACTACCTTGACCTAGTTAACTTAAGAGGCACAGATTTCATGCCAAAGCAGAATGCCATTAAAGTGTTTAGGATATCAACCGTGAGCTTCGAAAAACCTGAGTGCATAGTGGGCATTATACAGGCTGATCGAGAACTC
Source organism: Oreohelix idahoensis (assembly GCA_024509875.1). Lineage (NCBI taxonomy): Eukaryota > Metazoa > Mollusca > Gastropoda > Stylommatophora > Oreohelicidae > Oreohelix > Oreohelix idahoensis. Next base: position 259,416 of record JAMPIV010022395.1, on the reverse strand, counting down.
TCGTCCGTTCGTTTGTTCTTTCGTCTACTACATTGCTGTTATACCCTGTTCAACCAAAGAGGTTATAATTGGGGTATATTGTGCGTTAGGTTCTTCGATGATAGCCGGTTGTTAGTCCTGAAAAGGGCTGGTCGTAAAAAGGACCACTAGCTGACTGTCTGGATTTCTCTTCGTTGTTTGTCTGTTCGTGTTGCCGTGGCGTGTTCCCTAGTGTATTTCATATCCTGCCTCACTATCTGGCTTGTGTGGTTTTGTGTGTTTTTGCCCTCCTCGTTTCTGTTTCTTGTGTCTTCCTTTTCTCCTGTATCTGAAATAGCGCTTTTTCTATTATTGTTGGGAGTCGCTTTTCTAGCGTTTCCTCGATGACTTCTTCGTCTGATTGGTCGTTCGTTTTAGTTTCTCGTGTGTTAGATGTAATTTCCTCAATGGTCATTCTTTCTGCCTCTATTCTTTTGAGTAGTTCTTCGTTTCCCTCTTTCAGCTCAATCAGCTTCCTGACATCTTCTACCTGCTGCTGAATTCTCTTCATGTCTTCCAACATGTCTGCTCTACAGATCTATCACATCTTCTCCACTGTCCGTTTGATCTTCGGGAGTCTGCCTGCTTCTGTTCACGACCTGGAGTTTCAGTTTCATTTCTTTAACTGGAACCCAAAGATGCAGCAATAGAACGAACGAACGAACGAAATCTTTATTTCATCAGGGTAAAGAAATAGGCATAATTGCCTTTTTACATTTCTGCCCTGCAATACAATTTTCAGCGTGTTAAAAATTAAAATATTAACAACTTCAGACAGGATCAATTAATATTATCATCACAATCAGAAACTTAGCACACACAAGTACATTTACTCATAGTCATTCACGCACATAGAGAGAGGGAGAGAGAGAGAGAGAGAGAGGTCAAGCAATAGAGCTAGCTACTTAATATAAAAAAATTCAATTTAAAATGAAAATATTACAATGATAGTTAAATGCTCGTGGAAAAGTTGAAATAACTGAAACAGAATTGTCGTTAAATGTGTGTAAAAGATTTCATGACATGTGAATGCAGATGTCTTTTGAATGTGGTGTAATTATCAGTTTTGACAGACTTGGGTAGGGAATTCCATGCTAAACCACCTGCATAACTAAAACAACTTCGGAAGAGGTCAGTTCGAGGTTTTGCAAGGTCCAAAAGTAGGTCGCCACGTATAAAATATGAGCAGTATTTATAGCGAAAGAACATTTGCAAATATGAAGGCGTTCTGCCGTGTAAAATTTGATGCACAAATAGGAGATCTTGGAAGAAGAATTTTTTAAGAGGAAGAACATTCAGCTGTGAAAATAGCTGAGCATTGGGAATGTTATCATTCAGGCAAACAAGTCGTAGCGCCCTTATATGTAGGGATTCTAGACGTTTCAAAAACGACAAGCCGCAGCGACTCCAGATATTTGAGCAATAAGAAAGGTGACTTTGGATATGTGCATAATAGAATATAAGTCTAGAGTGCGGACATAAAAAATGTTTGATTTTTGAGAGTTGAAACAATTTGTGTGAGATCTTGTTTGCGATGAAATAGACATGTGACTTCCAGTTTAGAGACTGGTCGATGACCACACCCAACAGGCTGTGGTCCGTAACTTGCTTAATACGTTCTCCGTCTAGAGATAAAGATAACGTATTTGGTTGACAGTGCAGAATCTTTTGGCGGGTTGAGATAATCAAAGAGAATGCAGTCAGCGACCCATAGCTTGACTGCGTGCATCAGGGTCAGCGAACCAGAGCTGACCAAGACCGTACTCCACCTCCATGTGGTGGTCCTAGAAACAGGCTGCACCACTGCAGTCTGGCTGAGAGAGTAGGGATCGCAGAGGGAAGGCAAACCCGGTCCCAAAAAATGCCGTGCTGAAATCGGATGTGTCGACCGAAAGGTGCAGATATCACTGCTCCGGCTTAAACAGACACAGCGCAACCAACGTCCTTTTCAGGACGAACGAGGAAGAAGAATTTCTTTAACTTCCATCGAGAAGTCTCTCCGCAGTGGGTTCAGTGCTTTAATAATATGAATGTAACATATTATGATACCGCAAACAGTATTATTTTAATTGACTTTAATTAGATTTACTTTACTACTACATACAAGTTGTATATTTTTTTATAATTTTGGCATAACGCATTAGTGTCTGTTTAAATAATTTAAACTGTTATGTAAAATAAAGAAATGTAGAGTTGTAAATTACGACCTTTTAATAACAATTTTATCATTTGGATTGTTTCCCTTGATTCATAGTATTCAAGCACTGAACCCACTGTGGGGAGACTACTCCATCACCCTATATCATCATCATTTTCCCTGTCGCTCCATATGGAGCATGGGGGTCACCTACTGTAACTGACCCCCTTGAGGCAAGCCTGACATGCTCTTGCAGTAGTGGTAACTGTAGTGATTAGTTTGACATGATGAGGTTGTCAGCCTCTTGCAGCAGTGGTAACTGTAGTGATTAGTTTGACATGATGAGGTTGTCAGCCTCTTGCAGTAGTGGTAACTATAGTGATTAGTTTGACATGATGAGGTTTGTCAGCCTCATGTACAACCTCATATTAGTCGCCTTGCACAACGTGACTGAGGGCACAGTAGTCCTATTCTTTCTTAGTCTCATGAGAGACCCCCCGGGAACTACCTGGGGCTAGTATCTAAGCCCACCTTACTTTAACGATTCGCCATGGGCTGAAGCGTCAAGGGACAGTGTGCACTGAGTCACTGCAGACGACATGGCAACTAATAGTCTGCTGACACCGACAAAACGGTATTCTTGAAGACGTTTGCTGATGTAACATACAAACATTAATGAGGCCTGGAGGATAGCGATACCTTAACCCTGTCGTCAACAGACTTAGACGAGATAAATTCTTGATTGTAATACCGTCCAGCCACAGCCCCAATAATCGACTGAAAAGTCGTTTATATATGGATATGTAACTGATGAATCATTTGTTTTGGCTGCCGGCTTAGCTAGCACTCATTTTCAGGCACTTATCAAGCTTCACCATGCAAGCAGTCCTTTTCAGAGCTTAGTATTTATCAAAGCTGCAAGTACTAGCAGTTCTTCTCTGGATTAGCCCTTGTCAGGGCTTCATCACGCTAGGTGATAGAAACCAGCAGTCCTTTTCAGGGATTAATCCTGCCGGGTCAGCGTTTCTCAACCTTTCTGTGTTCGGGGCACACTGTGACGAAATGTCTGTCCCGGTCCTTTTGTGTGATCTCTCACACCTTCAGCCCTCCGGCAGTAAACTTCTTTTTTCATATTTCTTCATTATTCACTTGTTATTTGGCATTCATTTTACTCTTTATGCTGGACATAGCATGGGGAAAGTCTCTAACATGCCACTCCCTTATGGCAGTATTTGCTACGGGAGTAATTCTTATCTTATTCTGTCGCATTCGCGCTTCACGAAGACGTGTTAAGTTACGCCAGGTTATTAGACGGTCAGCGACGATATTTTATTGCATAATCTGTCTGACCATCTTTTCAAGCGACGGTGCTTGTTTATCCAAGCTTGTGTTGGGCAGGAGTGCTGAATAGAACCAGATTTGTTTGTCTGGCGAAACACAGGTGACTAGCGACCATCCATGAGTAATTACGCCAGAAAAACACGGTCACAATATTATGATGGACGGAGATATGTCTGCAAGTTTTTACACAAGGGCATCGGACATAATATTACCATATATGGAAGACGTGACCTTGCAAAATTTTTCCATGTCGGAAATATTTTGAAAGTACCACACCCGACCTGTTTGAAGATGATTGGAGCGTTTATTTAACTCCATAACAAACGAAGGCGTGGGGAGAGAGGGAATATAGTCTGACCATTTCGCAGTTTTATTTCACTGTGAATTTCACGCTCGCCAAGACAACATCAGACCTCGCCAGAGTGAAGACTAGATTCAGAATTCCTTTTTTTAACCGGACCTTTTATTGGAGAACCAAATAAGACTTACAAAGCACAGGAAATCTCTACATTTTAATAAGGAACACCGGGAATAGGAAACTGGAAACACACAAAGTCAGAGAGGGAATCTATTGTAAAATTAGACATCCCAGACACGTGTAAGAGAACGATTCATCTGAGCAACAAGTCTGTAGCCAAGATTGGCGTAAGTTGTGATTTAATTTCATATTTTACTACTAACATGTGAACTAACATATATATGTATATATTACCTTGTGAAGTTTAATGTGTGAAACTCGCTAGTGGATGTCAAAGTCATTTGAGGGTGGCAACCTCAGTATCTAGAATGATGATTCATGAACCACCACTGCACGGGCTGGTGATTGCTTTATTGATAGTGTCGTAAAGAGAACTAAAAGCATAAAGTAGTTCCAGGTTCCCTATGGAGCAAGGAGGGAAAGATGAAAGAGATGATGTACATTCTAAGAATAATACTTACAGTTTCAAAGCTTTTCAATCAGTGTAAATGTAAACGAAAAAACATATTCATGTCAAAATTAATAGAAGTTTCAAACTTTTCCACAAGTGTAAATGTAAATGAAACATAAATGAATTTATATTGTGAACACTTTTCAAACAGTGGAGATGTAAATGTAAAACATATTATATCTGTACTTTTAACCTTGTCATTTAAATGTAATGTAAAGCTAAACAGTATAAATGTAAAGGAAGTTTTATCCCGAGGGATTAAATTTATTTCTCATCGAGGGTAAATTCTGACATGGGATGGTAGAATAGAAGAGGGGGGTACATATCTATGTGTCGGAAAATGCCATGGCGTTTCATTTCTATTTCTATTACCAATTATTGGTGGTACCAGCAGAAAGTACTATCTCTGGAACAAAGTGAAGGTAGAAGTGGACTGACGTTGTGCGAGACGCCATCATAAGAGGGTCTGATAGACAGATGCAGAACCAGCTTGGCCGTTACTCCTTGAAGTTCTGGGAACGTGCGGCGCCTGAACTTTGACCAGAGACGAGTGACAGCAGTCTACAGAAAACCTATCCATCAGGAGGAGGATTAGAATCATCATTGGCAGCTAAGTTAACCTATATGCTGCCACTTGAACTTCTTATAAAAAAACCATCACCCGAGTGATGAAACTTTATTTTGTAACTAACTATAATTCATTTCTTTTAAACTGTTAAACCTAAAGTGATTATTAAATTTTGTTATTTGTAATGTTACAAATTTAACTTCGATTTAATCATTTTAAAGTTACTGCATGTTTGTCCCAGTCAAAGTTACTAAACACACACTCTAAACAGAGCTACATTATAATAATAATTCCACTGATAACTCAGCGGTGGGGGCTTAACGAGCTAGAATAAACCATTGCCTAAATTCTTCATAAAAGGTGTCGGCAGATTACAGAATTAACGTGCTCACCAACAGCCAGCATTGTTTTCGTTTATCTGAATATCTTGTGAAGACTCCCAGGTGATAGAAGCTTTACTATTCTTCTATCTACATTTCTGCCAGGAGTAATCTTGTGTAAAGATAGACTCCATTGAAGCCTATAATAGATACTCTTGAGTTCTGGCCACTGTTGAGCCACTACTGCAAAGCAGGGATGGCAATACCGTCACACACATTTTTTAATTGACTAAAAATTTGCGGCACACCTATCTGAACCCGCGCCAGAATAAAAAATTACAGTGATATATTATAAATTAAATACACTAATTTGTGGGTACTTTAGAATAAATAAAACTCTCAATTCGATTTTATTTTAATTGTTTAAAATAATTGGAACATATATCTAACCCTCATATATTTGCCCTCAGGAACATTATAGAGCAGTGCTCAGAATGGCAGAGACAGCTGTACATTAACTTTGTTGATTTTGAAAAGGCTTTCGACAGCATACACAGGGACAGCCTATGGAAAATTCTGAGGGCTTATGGAATTCCCAGCCGCATTGTTTCCATTATAAAAAGCCTCTATTCTAACTTTACGTGCAGTGTTGGATCGAGTAATGTAACTTTCGAAGTGAAAACAGGAGTACGACAGGGATGCCCCTTATCAACAACATTATTTTTTGACAGTCATAGATTGGGTGATGCGCCAGACAACAGAGGGCAGTCCAAGAGGAATTAGATGGACAATGTTTTCTACACTGGAAGATTTGGAATATGCAGATGACATTGCACTGCTCGCGCATTCACACCAACACATTCAAGACAAAACTGATAGACTGAATAAGTATGGCCAGCAGGTTGGCCTGAACATCAATCTGAAGAAGACGGAGGTCATGACACTAAATGTGGGCAATCCTGAGCCAATAACAGTAAGGAACCAGAAGTTAGAACAGACAGACACATTTACTTACCTAGGAAGCATAGTAACACCTGACGGCGGAACAAGCAAGGACATTAACAACAGAATGAATAAAGCGAGAACAGCCTTTGCTATTCTCAACAACATTTGGAAGTCTTCCCAGTACAGCACAAACACCAAATTAAGACTGTATGAGAGCTGCGTACTTTCTGTGCTTCTCTATGGTGCGGAATGTTGGAGAGTAACAGAGAAGGAAATGTCGAAACTGTCCTCCTTCCACACAATCTGCCTAAGGAAAATTCTCCAAATCTTTTGGCCAAACACCATCAGCAACCAAGAACTACTTATTCGGAGTAACCAGGAGGACATGCACACCATCATAGCTGGCAGACGCTGGAGTTGGGTTGGCCATGTCCTCAGAAGGGACCCTGATACCATCGCAAGAACAGCTATGCTATGGACCCCCGAGGGAAAGCGAAAGAGAGGCCGACCAAAAACAACTTGGCGGAGAACTGTGGAAGCTGAGATGCAAAGAATGAACCACAGTTGGGGCACTGTACGAAGGATGGCCGCCGACCGAGCAAAGTGGAATCAATTTGTTGCTGCCCTACAAGACGCCACCAGGCGTGATGGCCGCTGACTGCTTTGACGGTTGGCGGTTATGGATCAAAGAAGAAGAAGAAGAATATCTAACCCAAAATTTTTTTTTATTATACAAACCTGATGGTCCTAATGCGTAAACTTGGGCTTGATGCTTTTGAGTAATTAGGGCGTATTTGAGATAAGCAAACTCTTATTTCATCTTCAACACAGAAAAATCTTTCCCTTTTTTTAAAATTTAATGCTTGTAAGTGTTGAAAATCCCAACTCACATAAATATGACGTAGAAAACTGCATCAAAATAATTAAAGCTCGTTTTGCAATAACAGAATACTCGTCTTTAACAGAAAGCCAGAATGCGTCCAGGGGCATCTCAAGAGTGTTTCATTTTAAGACTGCGATCAGTTGAAATAGAAGCTAACTGTTCTTCTTCTATTATTATAAAATCCAAGTAAGATGAAAGAGGCACAAATGTATTTCTTACCCAGTCGAATCTCTTTGTAGTCAGCGATGGAAAGTAATATTGGATATTTTGCTCCAATGTTTTCAAATGCAAGACAGCTGCTGCAGAAGCATGTGGTGAAGTCCGACTTGGGAACAAGAGAAAGAGGACACCTTGGTGGACAGAGGAAGTCAAAGAGAAAATGAGAGAAGAAAATGGCATGGAAACAATACTTAGGAGCTAAAAACACAGCAGGACAAATAGAGAAATATAGAGAATATGTGATACCCAGAGCAGAAGCAAAGAACAAGGTGCTAGCAGCAAAACATAAGTCCTGGGAAGAATTTGGAGAAAAGCTAGAAAAAGATGCGCAAGAAAACCAGAAATTGTTCTATAAGACCCTAAAGAACATGAGGAAGGAAAAACAATGCCCTCTCAAATTTATAAAGGACAAGCAAGGCACATTGCTTACTGCCCCGAAGGAAGTAATGGAAAGATGGAAAGAATATTTCTCAGAACTAATTGATGGTGAGCAAGGTCAAGCATCAGAAATGATAACCACTAGCACAGAAGAGGAAACCAATGGTGATGAAGATGACATAAAGATAGAAGAACTGAAGGCAGCACTGGAGAAAATCAAGATGGGCAAAGCAGCAGGGCATGATGGTATAACACCAGAAATGGTTAAGTACATGGGAGCATCAGGCGACCTATTACTCTTAAGACCTCTACAGGCAGTGTGGTGCAACAAGACCATACCAAAGGATTGGGAGATTGCCATCATAACACCAATTTTTAAAAAGGGTGACAATCGACAATGTGGAAACCATAGAGGCATATCCCTTCTCAGTGTCCCTGGTAAAATCTACTCTAGAATCCTAGAGCAGAGACTCCGACGCCTAGCTGAGCCACAATTGGATGAGGTCCAGTGCGAATTCTGAGCAAACCGAAGTACTCAAGACCTAATTTTCACACTCAGACAGCTGAGTGAAAAGGCCCTCGAGTATAAGAGTGAGATCCATCTTTGTTTCATAGATCTGGAAAGGCGTTTGACAGGGTCCCCTGGAGCAAACTTTGGGACTGTTTGGCAAGGAAGAACATTCCAGCACCTCTGATTCATGCTATACAGAGCTTCTACAAGTCTTGCAGAAATTATGCGAGGACAGCAAACCATAAGTCAGAAGAGTTCACGACCACCACTGGTGTAAGACAAGGTGATATCCTGTCACCTTATCTTTTCATATTCCTCATGGACGATGTTATCAAAGCATGTAAGGAGAGAAGAAGGAAGTATTCAGTGGGGTACTGGAAGATGAGACAGGTGTGTATTTCAGAGCTGGCATTTGCTGATGATGTTGCCCTGATTGCTAAATCAAAGGCACATCTCCAATCCAACCTGCAAGTCTGGAAGGAAGAGCTGGAGAAGAGAGGGATGGTCATAAGCAGCTCTAAAACTAAATCTATGGTGATATCACGAGAAGAAAGAAGACATCAGATTAAGCTGGGAGAACAGGTCATGGAGCAGGTCGACCACTTTAAATATCTCGGAGCTATTATAGACCGAAAGGGAGGCATCAAAGTAGAGTTGGCCACTCGAAAAGCAGCAGCTGGGAGACTTTTTCAGGCCATAAATCGAGGATTCCTCTGCAAGAGAAAGGTTGGTAAGAAAAAGAAGATGGCTGTATACCATTCCACCTATGTTCCAATCTTGATATATGGATGAGAGTCATGGGCAATGACTACAACCCACAAAAGCCAGATCCAAACTTCAGAAATGAGGTATCTGAGGAAGGTGGTTGAAGTAACAAGAAGAGACATGGTCCGCAACCAGATGATACGTCAAGGCCTAAAATCCCACCCCCTGCAGACCCAAGTAGAACAGTCCCAACTAAGATGGTTTGGCCATGTCTGCAGAATGGGAGAAGATCGGCTACACGACAAGCATGGGAAATAAAGAGCCAGGGATCCAGACCCCCAAGGACGACCCAGAGTCCGCTGGGAGGACAACATTAGACAATCTTTGAAAGACCGAGGACTAGAATGGAACCAGGCCAGGAGGAAGACAGCCGATAGGATAGTCTGGCGCTCTCTCTTCCAAACCTCTACACCTCACGGTAGAAGGGGAACGACTAAGCAAGTAGGTTTTCGAATGCTCCATTATGAGGGTAGCAATGTCTTTTAAACTGTTTTTGGGTACCAGTGGAAACATATCAAGATTACCCTCCCTAGCTCTATTTAACCAGATTAATATACTTTTTTTAAAAAATGACAGTAGCATATCAGTAGATGTAAGGATGTTTTCATTTCATCCTTGCATACTGGTATTCACACTGTTTAGGCGCCTGAATATTTCTGACATGTATGCTAGCTTGGCACACCAAAGTTCACTGCTGAGGTTTTGATAGACCCCGTCATGGATGGAGCGCCATCTCTGCAAACACCCACACATGACTTCCAGGAGAGATCACATATTTTAAAGTAGGCAGTCAAGGTATCAAATACGAGGGACGGTCAAAAAGTAATGCCTCCTATTTTTTATGTATGTAAATACTGCATCGGTGTGCAATTTGTAAATTTAGCAGGACTCCTCTAACACTCTTCTGCATTGTATAGCATTACCAACCAGTTTCAGTAACAGGTGGCACCACTGTAACAGTTTTAAAATGGCTGCCAAAGACGTTTGGTTAAAACAACATTATGTCATAGAATTCCTCAATGCTGAAGGTGAGACCCCAATTCGCATCCACGAATGTTTGAAGAATGTTTATGGAGATTCAACAGTGGATGTCAGCACTGTCCGACATTGGGTACATCGTTGTGACGAAGCTGAAGTAGGTCAATCCTCAATGGCTGAAGCAAAGCGGACTGGCTGTCCATCTACTGCAGTGACTCCACACAACATTCATCGAGTTGATGGCATCATTCGTGATGACCGTCGGGTAACACTGGATGAACTTTCTTCCATGTTGTCCATTAGTAAAGGCAGTGTCCAGAACATCATTAAAGACCTGGGTTATTCAAAAGTTTGTGGACAGTGGGTACCCAGAATGTTGACAGACAGACATAAAGAAACAAGGAAAACCATAGCCATAAACCTCCTGCACCGTTATGAAACTGAAGGAGAAGAGTTTTTATTGAATATTGTGACAGGTAATGAGACTTGGGTTCATTTTTTTAAACCAGAATCCAAGAGGCAGTCAATGGAATGGCATCACACAACATCGCCGACAAGAAAGAAGTTCAAAAGTTCACCATCTGTAGGGAAAGTTATGGCCTCCGTGTTTTGGGATGAGAAGGGTGTGATTCTTCTCGACTTCTTGGAACAGGGAAACATGGTGAATGCAGACCGTTACATTGAAACTGTGAAGAAGCTTAGAGGTCGTCTTAGGCGACTTTAACCATTAAAAGATCAGAGAACTGCACTACTGTTGCATGATAATGCCACGCCACACACCGCTAAACGCACCATTGACGCGATTGCAGAATTTGGCTGGACATTATTACCACATCCCCCTTACAGTCCCGATCTTGCACCTTCTGAATTCCATCTGTTTGGACCACTGAAAGAAGATCTTCGCGGACATCACTTTGAGGACACCGAGACCCTTAAACGCGCCGTACGCCAGTGGTTTAGGAAAATGGACACAAATTTTTACCGTGCGGGGATACATGCCCTTCTGAGAAGATGGACAAAAACTGTAACAAATAACGGAGACTACATTAAGAAATAAATTTTTGAAGTTCAGACTTGGGGCTACATTTCCATGTGAGTTTTATCTGTTTTCTTGCCTATGGAATGAAATTAGAAATTACGAGGCATTACTTTTTGACCGTCCCTCGTATATCTTGCCCTCTCGCGCGATCTACAAGTTCTCTGCAGCATAAAAAGTGGTTTATGATTTCATTTTCATGGATAAAGCGAACAAATGCTAACAGTTGTGCTTTCAACTTATGTCTGTAGATTCGTCAACTTGTAGCGCAAAGTCTGATTTGTTAAGGTCTGTTGAAACATGTTCCTCAATGTTAGAAGACATCTCAATTTTGCTTCTTCTAATCGTATCATTAGACAACGAAAATTTGGTAATTTCGTTTTCCGCTTCACTACCAAACATTGTCCTAACAATTGAACGGCTAGCAGGCAAAATAATTGACTCAGCTGTAGTATATGATTTCATTTGCTGAGCTATGATTTCGGCTACATGATAAGAAGCTGTTGGAACTTTATCAGATACTTTAACTCTTTGTTCCAAATAGCGTACCTGTTTTGTTTGTTGTTCGACTACCGATTTGAAATAAATCAAATCTTTATTCCTGTCGCGAGAGGTTCAGATGTTATTGAGAATGTAAGATAACCTGGACAAAAAGATGTATCAGATGATACCAGGATAGTGCCAGATAAGAGACTGGTCTTACAAGAAATACCCCCTTCTCTGAAAAAGAGTAAGGGTGTATCGACAATCAAAGGTAGGATCAGCTGTATAAACCTTCAGGTATGATGATAGTGTGGGTTCCTGAATGTCTATGTGCTACCTCTCAAGATCCTCCCTTGAATAATGTTTATTGTTAATTTTATTGACTCTGCTAGGGGATTAATTAATTAAATGGGTGTATATATATATATATATATATATATATATATATATATATATATATATATATATATATATATATATATATATATATATATATATATATATATACACAAAATGGGCCTCCATGTTAAGCATAAAATGTTCCATTATACACACCAGAAGGGAGCGTTTTCATTGGCTATTGTAGCAGACAGTTTCCCTCAGTATGGCTTACGGTATGACCGTGTTGTAAGACAGACCAAATCACGACAATTCCTGAGATGTGCATGTTTAGTGGTCAAATGTCTTTTCAATTTACTAGGAACCATGGCTAAGTTCGAAAGTTTGTCACCGCACACAACAAAAATAATGGCTGAGGACAATCTTTCTCTCCAGTTCAAGAAAATCCAAGACTTAAATAGCTGTCTTATGTACTACTGTCTACGAACTTTAGATTTAGAAATCTTACTCGGTGTTGGCGTGACCTCGTCCAAACTGATGTTTTCATTTCTGGAAATACTAGTCATGCCGTCATTGTTACTATTTTCTTGAACACGTTTTCTTATAATAAATCTATCCATGTTAGTTAGTTTATCTACTTTCAATAAAGTTTTAAAACGGCAAATCGAATGTACAAAATATTTTACACAGTTTTACAAATCAAACACAAGCAAGAAACAACAAGCTGATCACTGTGTTAATTATAAAATGAAACATACAACACGAATTGTACGCGCATGCGCAAATTATCAATTTCCTTTACCTTACCGCTCTTTCTGATACGAAATTTAATTAGGTCAAAGTTGAAGTGCTATGCTCCATCCATGGCCTTTGAATGTTGTTTATGCACCTCTTGCGTTTTATATCATGAAATTTTGAAGCATACTGTTTTTGTTCAAAGCAGTTAATAGATCCAATTATTATTGAGTGAACTCAAGCTGTAAGATCAGTTTTATGTTACATGATCACTAACAATATACTTCATGTTGTAAATTAACAAAATTTTCGCGGCACACTTTGATAGTCGCGGCGGCATCTAGTGTGCCGCGGCACACCGGTTGAGAAACACTGTGCTGGGTGATAGAAACTAGTAGCCCTTTTCAGGGCTCAGTATTTATTACCGCTGCACCTGAACTAACAGAGCTCTCTCATTATCTAACGGCAATTGTACTCTGATCTAACCGACGAACTCCTGTCTCGGCTGAAAGGGACTTGCCTCTCCATAAGGCAAATATCTCAATCGCAACGACATTTTTAAAAAAAATGAAGAGAGAAACATACGCATAGGCTGAATGGTGCGTACCTCGGTCAAAACTCGCGATTTAAAAATAAGCTGACTGCAGTGACACTCATCTTTCACAATCAGTGTTTGCGTTGGGAACACAAGATAATGTAACGTAGTATTTTTGCTGTTCGCAAGATGGCCCGTGTGCACGGTTTACGACCATAAGTTTCTGCTACCATAAACATCTCAGCTATTCATTCGCGCACGTCCCCTTACATTTTGACCAGAAAATCCCATAACTGTTCCCGTTACCCTTTTAGTGAGATCTGTTCCAACGTCCATACCCCAAATTTGTTTACAGTTAGCTCTACAGTCGCTGGGTTATTCCCAAAGGTCTCTGATGAGACAAAGAATATGTCTACTCCCTCTTCAGAGTATGACGTAAGAGACGACTAAAGACAAGGCTGCGCGTGGGTCTAGCAACCTCATCCTGTAAAACAAATTGCTGATACAGAAACCATCACTACAAAGGTATATGAACGCTTTGATGCATGATTCCTTCCTGCAAGGGGACCACGTGACTTTATACTCCAGAATGAGCATAACAAGTCAGGAAGAAGCTCTATAGTCCTTATATATATATATATATATATATATATATATATATATATATATATATATATATATATATATATATATATATATATATATATATATATATATATATATATATATATATATATATTCGTTGTACATAACTGATTTACTGGTCGTTATTCCGCCTATTTGTACATCGCCAGCGATGTCTGTGTGTTCTATTTGAGCGTTGCTAGTCATTTAATATGCAACTGTTTGTATGACATGTGTATGTCGGTGGAGGCAAGGTATAAATACAGGCTTCCACCTCTTCGTGTATGTGTGTGTGTGTGTTCGTATTCAGCTGCTCAGTTTGCGCACGTTTTCGACTATTCCCAAGCTTTTGTTCTATTTTGTGTTTCGTTGCGATGTATCTTGCTAGAGCCGCGAAGGTCTTCAGCAGGGTCGTGGACAGGTCTCGGAAGAATATGAGAAAAATGAGCAATTATATTCTCTAAACGGATCGCGACGAGTGAAAAACAGGGTCGCCATAATAAAATGTTTGGAAACTACAGTACTTGATGGTAAAGAGCGGTGTGATTATGACGCTGTTATATTCCCCACCTCATGGTGTTTTCCCTAATTTAGGTTGTATATTTAACAGGTATAAAATGGACAGATGGAAAGTCCCTGGAAGACCTTGATTTTGCAGATGATTTGGCATTCTTAAGTCCAACACCCAGACAGGCCCAAGAAGCAGTAAATAATCTGTGTCATCTCTCGGTTAAAATAGGTCTCCGAATAAATGCCTCTAAAACTAAAGTTATGAACTTTTCTAACGAGACCTTCGATATCATCCTGAAAGGGGAAAAACTACAGAAAGTTGAAAGTTTCAATTATTTAGGCAGTAAAATGACTCAGGATGGTGACACAACAAGAGAAATTCATTCTAGAATTGCTTTGGCAGCTAGCGCCTTCAATAGATTATCTAACATTTGGAAATTACGATCACTGAATATACATAGCAAGCTTCGTCTGTTTAATTCAAATGTTATCTCAGTGTTAACATACGGCTGTGAGAGTTGGAAAATAACAAAATCCTTGGAGAACAAGCTGAATACATTCGAGAACAAATGTCTTAGAAAACTCATGAACATCAGTTGGAAAGAATTCAAGACTAATCGACAAATAAGAGAAGACTCTAGGCAGAAATATGTCTCCGAAAGGAAAAGACGATGGTCATATATCGGTCATGTCCTACGAATGCAAAACAACAGAATACCACTGCAGGCACTCACTTGGGTTCCTGAGGGTAAGAGGGAAAAAGGAAGACCAAAAGAAACACTTAGAAGAACAATAATAAGAGAAGGAAGAACGTTGGGCCTAAATAATGTGCAAGAGCTAAGAGGAGTGGCGTCACAACGAACAACCTGGAGAGCACTGGTTTCTGCCTTATGCGCCGTGTTTGGCGCTTAAAGAATTTATTATTATTATTATACAGCGTTGCATGCCGGACTGGGTTTGATTCATAACATTTAAAAACTTTCAAAAATTCCGTGCCCATTGCTGTCGTCAGCAAGATGAGTCATGTATAGAACGGCTGTCCTTAGTCGCTATGGTCCATAAGCACACAGTAATAAGACGGGATTTAATTGGCTCTTCTGAGGAAATATTATCCTGTCACTTAGCACTGTACCTGTCAAGCGATGTAAAAAGGTTTTATTTTTGGTAACATGATGCATTTCCAGTTCATATCAAAACTGTATAATTATATATGCTACCTTATGTTTGTATATATACACGGTGTTTCAAAATTATGTATACATACTTCGAATGCAAATAACTAAGCACATAACTTGACATAAAATTTTGCTTCTTTGCAATAATAGAGCGGAATATGCTAGATATAAATAAATAATGCCACTAGACTATTGCTCGTGACGTTTTGTTTTTTATTTAATTATAGAAGGTTGTGCTCATCTCAAAACGTGCACAGTGAGGGACATGAGATGTCAAATTAAAACTGCATGTTTCACTATTCATTTAGTAACAATACAGAGTGGCAGTCAGTTGTTCATCGCTGTGAACAATGTATTGTTGCAGGTCGTGACACTTTGAACATCTATGACTTTAAATATGAAAATGTCATAATTCTATCTCAAATGATGTAATTGAGTTATCAGTGTTCAAAATGTGTATACATAATTTTGAAACACCCTGCATATAGAGTGTGGGTGAAAAGTCAAGCCACATTGCCAATTTATGATACAGACGGCTTGAAAAACGTACCATGCTCAGCGAGGAAGTAGTGTTTCACCTTAATGGTTCACTCAACAGACATAATGTGCGATATTGGGCTATTGAAAACCCACACAGGGCAACGGAAGGACGTGTGCAAAATAATCCACGAATTATGTTATGGGCCCGCTTTTTTTTGGGGGGGGGGGGGGGAGAGAGAGTAAGATTTTGCAAGAAATATTTCCTGGCTAATGGATTGGATGACGTTGATAGTCCACCTAGGACTCCAGACCTAACTCTTATGGATTATTTTCTAATGGGATGACATAAAATCAGTTGTTTATGGCAGCCAGTTCAAACATTTAATTTAATTTATATAATAAATTGCCCATAGGGCTTTTCTTTTGATCCACCTTGTATGTATATGTGTATATGTATATATAGCGAGAGCGAGAGAGAGAAACATCCCTACCGGACGTGGATCCATATTAACGACGACAACCCCTGTTAAAGGATCTGTGAGGAGTTAAATAACAAAATGACTACTGCTCCCTCATGCATGTCGTAAGAGCCGACTAATATCAGTTTGTGTATGGGAGCTGACAACCTCATCATGTCAAACAAACTGCCACAAGTGTACATTGGTACAGACTGCCTGCAAGGGGGGGCCAGCTGCGACTGTGGCTCTATGCTCTATAGGGAACACACAGAGAAACAATGAATGAATTAAAGACAGAAAGTGGACATGTACAGGTCACACCCTCAAGACACAATCAGCCATGTGACCCCATATGTCCTATACTTGAACCCACACAGGAAAAGAAGAATGGGGAGGCAAAAGAAAGCCCGTATAACAATGTTACAAGAGGAAATGAGAGAACTGGGAACGCACGGGGCAGAGCGTACGTAAGACGACCCTAACGAAAAGCTGATCGCAAGCTTCACGGTGAATCACCGCAGCACTACGTTTTACGAAGAACAAAAAGGCATCATTATGCTGTTGATGATGATGTCTACTTATGATTCACAATCTTGGGTTTGACTACAGGTCTGATTAGCTACAAATGATGTCAATAAAAAAAATAGAAGTTTCGAAAACGGGTTACTGTGCCAGTTTTTCGAAGCAGGAAATTGGGGTTTGTGCCCCCCTCAGATGCGACAGACATGACCAGTCAATAGTGTATTGTGGTCAAAAAAAAAAAAGTTTATCTCCCCACTAAGCTTAAACTTAAAATGTGAAAGATAAGAGCCTTCACTTTTGGAAAAAAAAAAATAAATAAACGTACACAAAACAAACACACGAGCTGTGACACATCTGTGATGGGGACACAACGAAAGAAGAAAGATGATGTGGTCTGCACACATTGAGAGGAGGGAGTCTGAACAACTAGCATCATCAATATATACCCCCCCCCCCCCCCCCCTTCCCCAGTAGCACAGATCATCAACTAAACCAAGCCATGTTCCCCCCTGTGCTGTTAGTGGTCATTCCAAGTATTCCTTATCATCTTCATGTCCGTTTCGAGTCCTCTTCCCCGTGCGTTTTTCTTCTGCCTCCCTGTATTTTTATTACACTGGGAATTCCAGAACAGGACTTACCTTGTAATGTTACTAACTGGTTTTGCGAATGTGTGACCTATTACAGATCTTGCGTTTATAGCGGCACCAATGCCTTCTCTATAAACGTTTAAATAGAAATCGAGTTTCACATGACAAGTCACATGACAAGAATGCCAGCCAAATGCATGATCTCATATTAATCACCTTTTACGATATGCCCGAGGGAGCAGTGGCCACATTCTTTCTTTGAACCCCTGAGACCCCTGCCGCCCGGGAACTACAGCCCAAGCATATATAATACGATAAAAATAGAGCAGACGAAACAAACACAGATCAAGCCGACGTCCGACTACACAATGGTACTATTATATCTTCTGTCAATGTTTTTCCATATAACTTATTCCAATTCAAATTAACAGCAGTGAAATGAATTCTGACTTGTAAACAGACAGAAGTGGCTAAAGAATGAGGTCATAGCCAGCCAGGCACCAACATTTGACGTCAGAGTTTGCCCAATTATAAAGTGGGCTAAATTCTTCGTTGCACATGAGAGACTTTGCGTCATCCATGACTCACGATGTCTCTATTCGCTGGAGCAAGACGGAAAATCTATGTATGCCTGACTCTGGAAATCAACCACGCAGTTCACATGAATCTAATGAATGACGATGCTAGACGTTACAGCCCCCAACTGAAAAAAGCACAATGTGAAAGAAGAAGGCAGTAAAGGATATCATGGTACCATCGATATATATGCTCCATACAAAAACACGAATGCCTCATACAAAAAACTTGAATTACTGGGGGAGAAAAAGCACTGATTCCTTTGATTCTGTAGCAGACTGAGGGGTTCTTGAATGGGAATTCAGTGGACACTGAAGAAAAAAAAAGCCTTTGGAGGTAGTTACCGACAGAGGTAACCGTGCAGCGCTGACAGTGGGGACAATAATTCGCACAACACACAGGTTAAACAAAAACATTACTTGGACAATAAACAGGTTAAAAGATAAATCAACATTTATGATAAAAAAAAAGTTATCCCTAAGATGGCGCTTCTATTTAGTGAACATAAAATGAAACCTTTAGAAGACCTGGCTTGAAATATTTAGTCTAAAGAAGAGGGTCCCTACAGCCCAAGGCTCATAACCAGGCTCTTAAGCCCTTTATTTTCATTACACAGAGTATAACTACATCAGTAACATGAAATGCATCTGAATTTTAAATTGCTGTAAGCTTTTATAACTACATCTGACTACTGATCACATCCCCCTACAAAAGTATATCTGAAGAGATTCTAGTGCGTGATTTACTCGCAAGATGGCTGCTCTTTTTATTCTACAATCTCTCTTTCTACCCACTCATTCTTAAAAGACTGTGGAGGTCAGTAAAATATACCCCCAACCTGATACAGCCTTTACTTCCACTAAGAACTGGTCTTTCATTTGTGATGTTGATGAAGTTGTTTTTTTTATTTGTGTTCCTGAAGAAGTACTGTTATTTCATTTGTGGTGTTGATGAAGTTCTGTTTTTTCATTTGTGGTGTTGATGAAGTTCTATTTTTTCATTTGTGTTGCTGAAGAAGTACTGTTATTTCATTTGTGGTGTTGATGAAGTTGTTTTTTTCATTTGTGTTGCTGAAGAAGTACTGTTATTTCATTTGTGGTGTTGATGAAGTTCTGTTTTTTTCATTTGTGTTGCTGAAGAAGTACTGTTATTTCATTTGTGGTGTTGATGAAGTTCTGTTTTTTTCATTTGTGTTGCTGAAGAAGTACTGTTATTTTATTTGTGGTGTTGGAGAAGTTCTGTTTTTTTCATTTGTGTTGCTGAAGAAGTACTGTTATTTCATTTGTGGTGTTGATGAAGTTCTGTTTTTTTCATTTGTGTTGCTGAAGAAGTACTGTTATTTCATTTGTGGTGTTGGAGAAGTTCTGTTTTTTTCATTTGTGTTGCTGAAGAAGTACTGTTATTTTATTTGTGGTGTTTACAAAGGACTGGTATTTCATTTGTGGTGTTGATGAAGTTCTGTTTTTTCATTTGTGTTGTTGAAGAAGTACTGTTATTTCATTTGTGGTGTTTACAAAGGACTGGTATTTCATTTGCGGTGTTTACTAAGTACTGGTATTTCATTTGTGGTGCTTAAGAAGAACTGGTATTTCATTTGTGGTGCTGAAGAAGTACTGGTATTTCATTTGTGGTGTTGATGAAGTTCTGTTTTTTTCATTTGTGTTGTTGAAGAAGAACTGGTATTTCATTTGTGGTGCCGAAGAAGTACTGTTATTTCATTTGTGGTGCCGGAGAAGTACTGGTATTTCATTTGTGGTGTTGGAGAAGAACTGGTATTTCATTTGTGGTGCTGAAGAAGTACTGGTATTTCATTTGTGGTGCTGGAGAAGAACTGGTGTTTCATTTGTGGTGCTTAAGAAGAACTGGTATTTCATTTGTGGTGCCGAAGAAGTACTGGTATTTCATTTGTGGTGTTGATGAAGTTCTGTTTTTTTCATTTGTGTTGTTGAAGAAGTACTGTTATTTCATTTGTGGTGTTTACAAAGGACTGGTATTTCATTTGCGGTGTTTATTAAGTACTGATATTTCATTTGTGGTGCTGAAGAAGAACTGGTATTTCATTTGTGGTGCCGGAGAAGTACTGGTATTTCATTTATGGTGTTGGAGAAGAACTGGTATTTCATTTGTGGTGCTGAAGAAGTACTGGTATTTCATTTGTGGTGCTGGAGAAGAACTGGTGTTTCATTTGTGATGCTGAAGAAGTACTGGTATTTTATTTGTGGTGTATACGTGAACTATCATTCTTACACATATTCTAAAGTATTGTATTTCCTCGCATGAACATGCAGAATTCAGTGTGGAACTCATTGTTGAGAACTACTGAGTCATTTATATTATTTGATAGCAGTAGCAATATGGAGTAATCTAACTGAGAATCATCAAATGCTATATATATATTTAAATATATATATATATATATATATATATATATATATATATATATATATATATATATTTATATATATATATATATATATATATATATATATATATATATATATATATATATATATATTCTTTAATGCTGTATGTTGTAGAAACATGGACAATGAGCAAGCAATTATAAGAAAGAACTGATGCCCTTGGGCTGTGGATATATAGAAGAATGGGTCACGTCACATAGAAAGAGAAGAAAACAAATAAAGAGGTCCTAGAAAACATGGGAATGTAAATAGAATTAATGAAGGAGATCAAAATTAGACAGCTAAAATATTTTGGTCATGTAAAAAGACATAACACCGGACACTGAAGACCATAATAGAAGGCAGAGTTGAAGGCAAACATGCAAGAGGGACACAGTATAAGTGGGAAGATAACATCAAAAGATGGACAGGAAAGAATTTATCAGAGTGCCCCGTCAAGAAGAGAGACAGAAAACGCTGGAGATCATTGCAGCCGACCTTCGATGTGAGGAGGCACCTGATGATAATGAGCAATAGGAGGAGTAGACGTAGTAACAGTAGGACTAACAATAACAGCTAAGTAATAAAAATAAAATAAAAACTCACCCGTCTGCTGGTATATCCCTCAGCTGAAGACCCATCTTGGCCAGCTGTATTCTAAAAGAGGGAAAGTTTTCATCATCTGCCAAGTAGGAGACCAGCTTCCTCTCCTTCCTGTACGCTTCTCTCATCGCCCTCTCATCTCGTCTTCGTGGCGAGGGGTCATCTCCGCTGTCATTTGTGGTTTTAATATTGCGTGTCATTTTGCCGTTCTGACGATAGATAGTACCACCACCAGTGTTGTTCTGTCCAGGCATAATTACTCCATGGACTGGCTATAATTGAACGTCCAGATTTAAGTTCCTTCAGTAAACACGAAAGCTACATCGCGTCTGCAAATGCGCGGTCTAAGTTAAACGCTCACAACGTGTACGTCAGAAGTCCCCGCTGAAGTTCGTCTTAAAACTGCGTTTTAAATAAACAACTTGAATAAGGTGTGTAATTATCAATCTTCTTGCGACGTGTTGACTTATGTACACATTGTCTGGAAAAACAAAAACAAACAATATAATTTACATTTAAAACAGAGAACAGAAATGTGGTAACCATTTAGACACGTAGGTGGACATTGCAACATTATACAAGACAGATTTTGAATACAGTGACAAGGAACTTGCTCTGTAACATAATTGCACTTAAAAGTTTACAGATAAACATCTGTCCATCTCTTAGACAAAGTGTGGGCTTTTCATTTAGTTATACCCGTTTATGATTCAGAATAGAACAACTGGTCATCAGGCATGTCGTAAAATGCAATTAGTGTAAGACTGTACATATGGCTAGCAACGCCTTCACGTTAAAAAAATTGCTACACAGAAAACCTCAGCAAGACCAATGACATGATCTAGCATAGGCTTCCTGCAATGCGGCTAACTGTAGTGATGGCTGCATCTACCGTCCAAGAAGGATAATGAAGGAAGATTATGTTCTGTCCAGCGCTTCCACTTGTGCTAGGTTATGATTTTCTTTTGCGAAATTCCTCCTGTCAAAAATGTCATGGCTAAATAGAGCAGACATAACGAGGCTCGTTATCTTCCTACTAGTTACAGAAAGAACGTGTCTTCGCACGAGGCAAAGCGAGGTTTCTATTCTTGTCACCAATAAGGAAATATGTTAATTCAGTAACTGTAATTAGCAAGTATCTCCCGATTGGTTATAACTGTATTAGTTCAACACAAAACGGAGAAGCTCAAAGAAATCGATACAGAATTGCATTCACTTTTCTATACCCCGTGTGTGCATAGAATACAAATCTTCTGCCGCAATAACTCTTAAAACTTATCGCCTTCTTCACAATGTTAAACCACTGCAGTCCATCATTAAAGCGTCCGATTGACAGAATGGTTTGAGGGCTGGTTTCTCGCGACACAGGTGCCGGTTCGAATCCCGGTACCGACATGCTCCAGTCTACCCAGCTGTAAATTGGTACCTGACTACTCTTTGAGTTAGGAAAGGAAAAGGCAGCGAGGAAGGGAACTGGTCTCCCCACCTCTCGATGCTGGACCTAATAAGGTGAAGTCTCTAACACTTCACTCCCCTACGACAGTATCTGATATGGGGGGTCTAACTACCTTTATGTAATACTTTATTACAAGCCCTTTCGTCCTGTCCCGATTGTTGTGTCTGGTCGTCGTCCCCATTCTCTTCTTCCAAATATGTTAGACCAGCAGTGCACGGTCTGTCAATCATTACCTTGCCTTTCCATTTGTTCCGTGAACACTCTGACGTCTGCTATTTTTCTCATCAAAACTTTTAAATACTTTCTTTGCACTTCGTTATAAGAATAATGCGGAAATAGTTTTATGCTTTTTTTTTTAATTTTTACCCAGGCATCAAAATGCCTTGATTTATAAAATCAAGCTGAAAAGTAAACAAATATATTTGTACGGGGATAATACATAAATCGTTGCAAATTGCCCGAAGACTATTTCGACGTGTTGTTAGCTTTATAAGCAATAAATAAGTGTGTTTTATATCGTGCGAAGTGCAGGCATGAGGAAATCTGACGATAACCAAACCAGGCGTATTATAGACGGCTCTTGGGAGAATAATGTACCAAATCTTGGCGGGTCATTCGGCCAGTGGAATAGAAATACATAAATTATATGTTTGAGAGTCTTCGTGTTTTAAGGCAACGATGATCTCTGAAACATTTCTATAAGTTTCTCAACCTTTTAGGAAGCGAGGAACCTTGGGAAGCAACCACGAATGAAGCATATCCGTTTCTGACAAGTATTTCAATCGCTGAAATCGATTAGTTAGTCACAAAAAGAGATATGGTCCGCAACCAGACCACACATAATGGCCTAAAAACCCAACCCCTGCAGACCCAAGTAGAACAGTCCCAACTAAGATGGTGTGGCCATGTTTGCAGAATGAGAGAAGATCGTCTTAGTTTCCCACGACAAGCATGGGAAACTAAGACTAAGATCCAGGGATCCAGACCTCCAGGACGACCCAGAGTCCGCTGAGAGGACAACATTAGACAATCTTTGAAGGGCAGAGGACTAGAATGGAACCAGGGCAGGAGGAAGACAGCCGATAGGATAGTATAGCGCTCTTTCTTCCAAACCTCTACACCTCACGGTAGAAGAGGAACGGGACCTCAAGACGCAGCAATAGAGACCGCAGTCAGCGACTCATAGCTTGACTGCCTGCGTCAGGACCAGCGAACCAGAGCTGGTCAAGACCGTGCTCCACCTCCACGTGGTGGTCCTGGAAACAGTCTGCAGCTGTGCAGGCTGGCTGAGCGAGTACGGATCGCAATGGGAAGGCAAACCCGGTCCTAAAAAATGCCGTGCAGAAGTCGGATGTGTCGACCGAAAGGTGCAGATATCACAGCTACGTTGGAAACAGACACAACGCAACCACCGTCCTTTTCAGGGCGAACGAGGAAGAAGAAGAAGAAGAGGAACGACTAAGTAAGTAGTTAGTCACATGCTGAAAGATAGCACATCAAATTAAAATGAGTACTGCTGCCGGATCTCCTGGGCGTGAACACAACACTTTTAGAAACTCTGTCCTAAACAACATTCTTTCAAGTTAACAGCCCATGAGCACATTAAATATGTTCAAAAATACACAGCATTTCAGAATCGCACGGCAATGTGCTTGCTTGACTTTGCGTTTTTAATAAGGGCGGAGCTGGCAGTTCTCCGTGATAACACTCGTCATGCGTAGGTTGTCATCGTTTAACAGTCTTTCTAAAGATAATACACACAGGTATTCCACACAGGAGCTTCCAAAAACGAATCTTTAAAATGAAAGCTGATCATGACTTTACTAAGAAAACAATCAAACAGAAAATAACAGAACGAAAGAAAAATGGTATGAGTCAGTTTTACAAATGAACAATAACACTAGATATAGAGAACGTTTCATGATTCCCCTTCGTCAGTAACAGTGAACAAATACGAGAAATAAAGAAAGGTCATGATACCGCAACAAAAGTAAAGCAGGTAGGTGGGAACAAAAAAATAATATTTAATCAACAATTAAAAATACTAACTAACAAAGAAATATCATTGATAGAAAAATAACTACAACAATACAACAAAGAACACCAAAAAGAACGAACTGATGTTCGTTCGTTACGATCCCCATAGGGTTCGAGTTATTCACTCTTTCACCCTTGCAACAAAATTTGGGGTATTGGTTTTGGGCCTTTCACCCTTGCAACATTTGGGGCATTGGTTTTGGGCTTTCTTGCAACCCCAGGGAACTTCCCCGACTCAGCGGGCTATAACTGGTGGAGGCCACACCAGACCCACTAATTGGCGTGTGCACAATGCCACGAGAAGGATGTAATGTCTTGCGATGGACCGATGTCCATACAACCGTAAACAGGTATGACTTTCATAATTTTCGTCAATTTCCTTTTCGCTGCCAATGGAGCATCAAGCTATTTTAGCAACTGGCCTTCCCGCACGACGTAAGCCCCAAAACAGTCATGTCCTCTTGCAGCAGAGATTTCTGTATTGCTTCATATGATGAGGTCGTTAGCGCCATACACAGCCGTATGTTAGTCGCCGTATACGAGCTGTATTAATGGTATGGCATTGTGGTTCTCAGTGTGGATCATACGACCCCCAGGTTGGCCATAGCAAGATGGTAAAGTACCTTTTTTCCCAGTTAACAGCGACCATGAAGGGGGCCACCGAGTTAAATGAGGTTCAGAATGGGGGCCTTGAGCAAAAAAAGGTGGTTGAGAACCCCTGGTATAGCACACAAACAAGGTCAGCCAATCGTTGAAAGCACAGGCTGCGTAATGCAACCCAAATGTCAAGCATATTATTAAAAAGTTAAACATTAAAATATTAATTCAACATGGACACACGTGCATTATTAACTGATATAAGCTTCCACAGGAAGACCAAAAAAAAAAAAAAAATTCATTACTCCTTAAATGACCATTCCTTAAACTGTCAAATAATGCACAGAATACGAATATGACAGAGAAAACATACAACTACTAATGCATATATAATATTACGTACATTCCAATTTTACCGAATCAGCGAAACAATACGTCTTATGCTGTCATTTTTCAGTTCAACAGATGCTACTGGACAGATTTACACTCTGCCTCACACATGGCAATAGCTTTTTCCACAACTAGTTCAAGATGTATTGCAGGCTGCATACCCTTAGCAAAACACTTGACTGGACATACATTTATTAAATGCAAGACTGAAACAAGATCAAATCTACGAGAACAGAACGGAGCTTACATAACAACAATCTCCAGCATAACAATGGAGATACAGATAGCTACTGCAGCTCTGAGACTCTTGTCAACCAGAGCAGTTATTGTGTCAGACTCTCAGTCCATGCATGAATGGAAAACATCCATAGAAGCTTTGAATCTTCAGGAAGTGGTGTGGATCTACTGTCCTGGTCATGCAGGGGTACGCGGTAATAAGAGAGCTGACAGACTAGCCTCAAGAGCACCCATAGTGGGGACATTAGACATGGATAAGGGAGATACGGAAGACAATTAATGATTGCCTGTTAGAGAGCGGGAATGCAACAGATGAATCGACAAAGCTAAAATTGCTGGAATTTGGCATCAAACGTAAGGATAGCTGGGATGGGCGAATGAGAGGATGTATTCGTCGTGTATACAACTAGCACGCTACAGGGACAATTAGCATTCATACCCTTTGACATTTGTGGAGGGAGACTGAGCACCTATGGGTTTACCCAGAGTGCCATTATGTCGACTCTGTTCAACAATAACAAGAGCTCGCTGTGTCCAATTGGCAGAGTTAAGAGTATTTGCTTCTCCCGACTAAGTTACCAGTTCCAGGTCCAAAATCTGGTAATGTCTACCCAGCTGTAAATGAGTACCTCCTAAAACAAGGAAGGCAAAGACTACTTGCTATGGGACTACTTTCACCTTACAACCCACCCCCCAATTATTTAAATGGCCAGACATTTGTCAAAATGGCAAACTAAAACAAGATAAATCAACACTTCACAGTGTATGTGTTGCCTGTTAATGCAAAGTGAAAATAAATACTACAGTTCATTTCATAAATTAAAGGCTTGACTTTTTGCCCCCACAACCAACTGTTTTCAGTGATGGTTCTGTTGTCTCTGTAGCTCAAAAATTGTGAGGCCTATCACATTTATGACTGCAGTAGGCAGAAACTACACCAGTGTGTTACCGGGGCCCGAAAGGGGAGCAAAGAATAGTAACACTGTTCCCTTCCATGCATGTCGTAGAAAGCGACTAAGGGGGGTTGGGCATGGGGCTGGTTACCCCATCCTGTAAAAAATTTAAACCACAAAAAACTTCAACAAATATGGACAAGTCAAATAAGGAAAATAAAACACAGCCATCCAAGACAGGGGAAAGTCCTCTCGCAGGGAGGCGTATGATGCAACACAGAGAAAGCCGAAAGGAGTCTGTGTTGCTGACTAACCTTCTTTCTTCTAGAACTTCCAGATTTGGTACCTGGAATGTTCGGACATTAAACGAACAAGGGAAAGTGGCACAAGTAGCAGCAGAAATGAGGGAATATAAAATCGAGGTTCTGGGAATGTGTGAAATAAAGTGGAAGGGGGTAGACAGGAAGAAACTTATCACAGGTGAATTGGTGCTGTCCTCAGGACATGAAGACGAAAGTTCACACCACAGTGAAGGGGTAGCTCTTATGTTATCTAAAGAAGCACAGAAAGCACTCATTGAATGGGAAGCCATTGAACCTAGAATAACAACAAAGACAACAACCAAAAAGCTACAGACTTTCATAAATGGGTGCTTGCGTAGAATAGAGGGATTAAAATGGTATGAAAAGGTTACCAATGTGGAACTGATGACAAGAGCTAGACAAGTGCCAGTTGAACAAGAGATGAGAAGAAGACGATGGCGATGGATAGGACACACACTGAGGAAACCTGTTGATAGCATTACAAGGCAGTCTTTGTTCTGGAACCCCCAGGGCAAGAGAGGCAGAGGTAGAACAAGAAGCACACGGAGAAGAGAGCTGGAAACAGAGGTGAAAATGATGAGGAGAACGTGGAAAGAACTTGAGATGATGGCAAGTGACAGGAGGACTTGGCATGTGTTTGTTGAAGGCATATGCTCCTTTGGGAGTGGAGGGTTATGAATGAATGAATGAGGCAGAAACTAACTATACCTGCTTCACAGACCACTAAGCACAAAAACCTGTTCTAGGAAAACTGACATTTAAGCAGTCAGTTTGAGTACAATATTTCTTCCGGGGGATAATAATTGTGACACACATACTGAAAGTGTAGAAGACATCATAACATAATACTTCTGCAAGCCAAAAACATTATACACCCACTAAGTTTCATTATCGCTTCAAGCATAATATTAAATCATCATTATCAGCTACCATCTCCACAACAAAAACTGGAAGCAGTGGATCTCCAACATCTTCTGTCTCCTGTCATGATGGTGCACTCTGAGGGGCTCTTTCATGTCCATCATTTGATGTTATATTCCAACTTATCTTCCTTGTGCACATTTGCCTTCAACTCTTCCATCCATTATGGTCTTCGGTAAGGTGCTATGTCTTTTTATATGCCCAAAACATTTTAGCTGCCTAATGTTGATCTCCTTCATTAACTCTCTTTTCATTCGTAGGTGTTCTGGAACTTTTTTATTTGCTTTCTTCTCTTTCTATGAGATGCACCCCGTAGAAAACAAAATGGCTTCTTAAAAATCTAAACAATGAACTTCTAGTGACTTGCATTATCCCTTCACACACATCACAAATACAAGTGTAACTGCAAAAGAAAAACACAATCATCAGACTTATTACCAGCAGAAACAACACCTGAAGTGACCAAAGACTATTAGCATTTGAAGACACACTTAAGCAATAAGACAGGGAAAATATGTGATGTTACAATGACTCAACCTGGCATCATTATCACACAAACAATAAATTGGTACATGATACTACATACATGCCAGTAAGGGTAAGCCAATGACGCACAAAACATTCATCTTTGTCATGTCGTTTTGTATCTGATTACAGTTATGGCACAGAAGAGCTATGTCATCAGTAAAAAACAAGATGATCAAGCTGTTTTGGCAGCAACATTGAAGTCCATTTCTGTTGGTTGAAGATGTTTTTTTCATAATCCAGTCAATAACCAGTAAGAAGAGAAATCATGACTAGAGGTATCCCTGCCACACTAGGGCTCAGTAAGTTGCCGGTGGGGAATTCTACATTTCATGTCATGTTTTCTTTATTAGGCTAGTGAACTTCAGCTGCCCTACATTTCATGTCATATGTTTTCTTTATTAGGCTAGTGAACAATATGAACATTCTCCTATAAGAAATAAGGTGAATGAACAGCCTTGCCTCCTGTTTGCTTTCTCTGGGTTGCATGATAAACCTCTTTACCAGAAGATCTTCTTCCATCTTGGATGGCTGAGTTAAACTGTTTAAATTAGCTTGGATTATCTATGTTGTTGCTGAAATTGTTCCAGCTTAATGTTTCTACAACACAGGGTAGCTGGTGCTATGCCCAACCCTCCACAAAGCTTAGGAAACACTGTAGATAGAATTTAACAGCGGTAAATCATAACATTAGGCATGTCAACCATGTGCTGGACTGTTTGACAGCCTCTAGATGTAGAAGTTAGCTGTGAATACTGAACAAGTAACCACATACCATGGCATGGTGGGATAGTTATGACATGACAGTCAGTGAGATGGAAGCAGCTTAACCTCTTCTCATACCTTGTCAAAAAAAAAAAGATACTGTTACATGTTGATTGAGGCATATTGGAATATGGTGTTAGGACCATATTTTCTTGACCATCGATATACTAGGGGTGATGTGGTCAGCATCATGCCGGCCGTCTTAACCTTCCCAGAGTTGCTCTGGTACCTGATTCATGAGGCTGGGTCGACCCTGTAGCCATTTGCGGTCTAAAAAATCCCATATCAACTTGGGATCGAACCATGGACCACCAAGCTAAGATGCCAGTGCACTAACTACTGCTCTACCACGGCTCCCTCCATGCCTTGTAGGTTAGACTTTTTTAAAGTCAAAGGTCACTGTCGTGTAACGACTTCTTACCGACTTTTTCTTCTGTCTATTATTTTACTCCTCTAAAAATCTCTTTCGCTAGATTGAAAATAAATTCCCTTCGGATATCTTTTTCATTCTTATAATGATAAAGTCTCTCTGTCTAGTATTATATTACACAGTATTCGCTAGCTCAGGATTCTCACAGCCAAGGGAAATAAATTATTCCTTTAGCCAGCGAAAGTCATTCCACTAGGAAGGTGAAAAACAGTGCTACGACCAGTCCGGAAGTCGACCCTTTGTTTGTGTCACGAACTGGACGCACGTAAATCAGCGCAGAGTCACGGATTCACGCAAGATGGCCGGCCAAGAGAATAAATACGCGGGTAGTTGGAAGTGGGAGACACACACGAAATCAGAGAACGCAAAGGACAAAAGGAGAGAGCTAGTCACGTATTCCTTCACCATTGAATATTTGTGATGGCCTGCCTTTGCCAGAAGTAGTCCTGTTAGTGTATTTCTGAGAAGACCAGAGGGTTTCAATCATACACATAGAACGTAAGCCAGAAGTGAGAACCCAAGTGTTATCCTGCATAGCGACACGGAGCACTAAAGCTGGTCTATCTGGTTGTGCTGGTATCCCTAATACATGGGAAGATCAGCCGAGTCTATATAGCCGTGTGGAGCCCACCAACATTGTCAACCTTCATTTAAGGAGCACTAAGTTAAGTGCAGAAACAGAAGAACATTAGATCAATTTATGTGTGAAGAGTCAAGTCATATGAAGAAAAAGACAGGTTAACGTTTTGTCAGAAAAGCAGAGACACTGTAATTCAGTTAAAGTAAACACTATAATATCACTGTGATTGGATATTTTGTAAATAGAAAATTGCTATCCATATAGCATCTCCATCAATTCCAAGAACAGAAGAAAAGAGAATCATAAATACACTGATTTTAATTGTAACTTGGATTTTGTTAATTTCATAAAGTTATCATTGAGTTCAATTTGAATTTCACTGTTATTTAAAGCATAGAATAGTTATTACGAGAAGACACTCTAGGCTCTTGATCTTATTACCACCGGACTAGGGGTCTTTACTGTCTGACTACCATTTGTGCTAACATACACCAGTGCTCATTTCTGAGACTGGGGTATATCTTGTAGTTCATTATTCTTTATTGAACTATCATCAACTGTCATCAAGACAACAACCACTATACATACCATCTCGTTACACTGGGGGCTCGTCCGGGATAGTGACTCAATGAAACAAATTAAACTTCCCATGTATTACGAATACCAGCACAACCAGATAGACCAGCTTTAGTGCTCCGTGTCGCTATGCAGGATAACACTTGGGTTCTCACTTCTGGCTTACGTTCTATATGTATGACCAGATATCAGGGGCTTATTGCTGTAACGGTGAGCAACACAGAAGAACAACCTGATGACTTGGAAACCCTCTGGCTTAAATTCAAGGACATCATAAAGACAGCTGCTGCAGAAGCATGTGGTGAAGTCTGACTTTGGAACAAGAGAAAGAGGACACCTTGGTGGACAGTCAAAGAGAAAATAAGAGAGAAGAAAATGGCATGGAAAAACACTTAGGAGCTAAAAACACAACAGGACAAATGGAGAAATATAGAGTATGTGACACTCAGAACAGAAGCAAAGAACAAGGTGCTAGCAGCAAAACATAAGTCCTGGGAAGAATTTGGAGAAAAGCTAGAAAAAGATGTGCAAGAAAACCAGAAATTGTTCTATAAGACGCTAAAGAACATGAGGAAGGAAAAATAATGCCCTCTCAAATTTATAAAGGACAAGCATGGCAAATTGCTTACTGCCCCGAAGGAAGTAATGGAAAGATGGAAAGAATATTTCTCAGAACTCCTGGATGGTGAGCATGGTGAAGCATCAGAAATGATAACCATTAGCACAGAAGAGAAAACCAATGATGGTGAAGATGACATAAAGATGGAAGAACTGAAGGCAGCACTGGAGAAAGTCAAGATGGTCAAAGCAGCAGGGCATGATGGTATAACACCAGAAATGGTTAAGTACATGGGAGGATCAGGCGACCTATTACTGTTAAGGGTCCTACAGGCAGCGTGGTGCAACAAGACCATATCAAAGGGTTGGGAGATCGCCATCATAACACCAAT
Organism: Oreohelix idahoensis; assembly: GCA_024509875.1. NCBI lineage: Eukaryota > Metazoa > Mollusca > Gastropoda > Stylommatophora > Oreohelicidae > Oreohelix > Oreohelix idahoensis. The sequence goes on along the minus strand of JAMPIV010022395.1, from coordinate 227,679 downwards.
TTTCAAAAAGGGTGACAATCGACAATGTGGAAACCATAGAGGCATATCCCTTCTCAGTGTCCCTGGTAAAATCTACTCTAGAATCCTAGAGCAGAGACTCTGACGCCTAGCTGAGCCATAATTGGATGAGATCCAGTGCGGATTCCGAGCAAACCGAAGTACTCAAGACCTAATCTTCACACTCAGACAGCTGAGTGAAAAGGCCCTTGAGTATAAGAGAGAGATCCATCTTTGTTTCATAGATCTGGAAAAGGCATTTGACAGGGTCCCCTGGAGCAAACTTTGGGACCGTTTGGCAAGGAAGAACATTCCAGCACCTCTGATTCATGCTATACAGAGCTTCTACAAGTCTTGCAGAAATTATGTGAGGACAGCAAACCATAAGTCAGAAGAGTTCAGGACCACCACTGGTGTAAGACAAGGTGATATCCTGTCACCTTATCTTTTCATACTCCTCATGGACGATGTCATCAAGGCATGTAAGGAGAGAACAAGAAAGTATTCAGTGGCGTACTGGAAGATGAGACAGGTGTGTATTTCAGAGCTGGCATTTGCTGATGATGTTGCCCTGATTGCTAAATCAAAGGCACATCTCCAATCCAACCTGCAAGTCTGGAAGGAAGAGCTGGAGAAGAGAGGGATGGTCATAAGCAGCTCTAAAACAAAATCCATGGTGATATCACGAGAAGAAAGAAGACATCAGATTAAGCTGGGAGAACAGGTCCTGGAGCAGGTCCTCAGAGCTATTATAGACTGAAAGGGATGCATCAAAGAAAAGTTGGCGACTCGAAAAGTAGCAGCTGAGAGACTTTTTCAGGCCATAAATCGAGGATTCCCCAGCAAGAGAGAGGTTGGTAAGGAAACGAAGATGGCTGTATACTGCACCACATATGTCCCAGTCTTGACATATGGATGCGAGTCATGGGCAATGACTACAACCCACAAAAGCCAGACGCAAACCTCCGGTATGAGGTATCTGAGGAAGGTGGTTGGAGTAACAAGAAGAGACATGGTCCGCAACAAGATGATATGTCAAGGCCTAAAATCCCACCCCCTGCAGACCCAAGTACAACAGTCCCAACTAAGATGGTTTGGCCATGTCTGCAGAATGGGAGAAGATCAGCTACTACGACAAGCATAGGAACAAAGAGCCAGGGATCCAGACCCCCAGAGTCCACTGGGAGGACAACATTAGACAATCTTTGAAGGACCGAGGACTAGAATGGAACCAGGCCAGGAGGAAGACAGCCGATAGGATAGTCTGGCGCTCTCTCTTCCAAACCTCTACACCTCACGGTAGAAGGCGAAACGACTAAGTAAGTATTTTGTTAAAAATAACCTTAAAATATAAGTTTTTGATTGTTTCTTCAAGACAAAATTTTAATTTAAAGTATTGCAGACTTATTATAATGGATCAAAATGATAAGATGGCTGCAAAACAAACTGTCTTGCATCAGAATTCGATTGATGCAGAAATTATCACTGGCAGTAATAAGGGAGAACGAGTCTTAATTCCTCGTATTAACTTAGAACTGAGCGAGCGCAGTTTGCCATTTAGGATGTGACGTCAATTCCCAGTGATTTTAGCATTTGCAATGACGATCAATAAGGCGCAAGGACAATCTTTTGATCACGTTGGAGTTTTCCTTCCTGAACCTGTTTTCGGACATGGCCAGCTCTATGTCGCCCTCACCCGAGGAACAAATCATGAAAACTTGAAAGTTTTTGTTAAAAACACTTTTTATCAGGGAACATTCTTTGAAACAAATCCACGCACTTTCACAAAAAATGTCATCAAAGAACTTTTATATTGAATTAAAAAATATTAAAAAAATATATTACAGTTTTTGATTTACTTCCGTCATTATTGTGTTATGTTTCAGCTGATGCCAACAAAAAAACAGGCATTGCCAAGGATGTATGCTGTCCCCTGATCTGTTTCAGTAAAAATATAATAAAATCCAGAGGATATGCCAGGAATTTCAGTTTGTAGAAATAAAATAAACAGCTAGAGATATGATGATGATACAGTCTGAATAGCAAAAAGTGAAAAAGGGTTAAACTGATACAATTGTGATAGAAAGTCAAAATGAAGGCCTTAGCCTAAATAGTAAAAATGTGTAAGTGATGGTCATCTTGAAATTAAAAAAAAAAGGACTTCTCCATCATTCTAAATGGAACAGTTTTAAAACAAATTAACAGATTCAAATACCAAGGCATGTTAATAACATCAGATGAAAAATATATCCCACAGGTGAAAAGTAGAAATTCCCATGCTAAGGCAGCTTTTAACAAATTAAAAGTATTTTATGCAACAGATCTTTGTCAATGGAATTAAGCAACTGAGTTCATCAGTGTTATATACAGCTAATCCTGATATATGGTAGTGAGTTACGGACAGTTAGCAGAAATTCGGTTTTACAGAAGAATGTTAAAAATACCATGGAAAAGTACAGAGGATGCCCTGAAAAAAAAGCCTGTGCACAAAGAAAGCTTATTATTAGTGTTGGAAGGAAGTCTTTGGGCACATTATGAGAAGAGGAAAGCTAGAATATATCGTGAAAACAGGAGCGAAGGAAAAGAAGACAGAACATGACAAAGAGAGAAAATACTGGAAAGTTTGACATCATCGTATGGAAAGAAGTCAACAACAGAATTGAAAAAAAAACAGCACCAGGTATGGGAGGCTGTGGAGAATGATCATCAATGCCAGCTGACATGGTTCCAAAAGAAGAAATAACATTACATGCACTAATATTTCCTGGAAAAGTGGAAAACATTAGGCCCCTAACTGCTATAACAATATCTCACTCAAGATAAATATTAAATAGTTCATTTATTTAGTAAACACAGATTATGTCGAGCAAATATCAAGTTATTTTTATTTTTCAGTGGCTTGCAAAATGATGGTGTATATTTCCTTTGCAAAGACTTCAATTTTATGCTTATTAAAATTTTCATTTTTTCTTTAAAAAAGTTTCACTGGAAATCGGTTAAACACTAAACAAATACATTTGAATCTAAAATAGGCCTAATATATAGCCTAGGCAATAGGCCTATTATTTAGGGGTTGAAATTATCAACTGTGGGCCGTGTGTTCCATACGGCCTCAAAAAACAATTCAGAAATGAAGCAATTTGCCTAAGGGTAAGTAATGCTAAACTTAATCCTGACCCTAACGACATCAAAGAACACGTCCCTCTGTTCTTCAGTTCAACCTATTTAGGAATAAACATAAAATTGTCATACTTAGGCCCTAGGCTACACAGTCTGTTAAAAAAAAAAACAATGTTAAATGAAAAGATCACACACGCTGCAAATGTTCTCAAACACAAAACACATCTAAACCGAATAAGCTATGACAATCTGTGTATTATTATTACTACCAGATTAAAAATGTTTCGATTATTTAAATATACCGGTCTACATTATCTGATTCAGTAACCATCTGTAGATAGCCTAATGGTCAAGACTAAGTAGCCTAAGCAAACAAGAAAACATACTAACCTGAACAGTAGGCCCTAATTAACACTAGGCCTAATAAACATATTTCTAGTCAGTCTTAAGATTGACGCTTTTAATGTTATGCGCAGGTATTACGCACATAGGTGTCTCGTTCTCACATGCTCATTCCCAAGATATTTTATATATATATATATATATCAAACTCTTTCAATACCTGGTGACAGACGTGGAAGTTACGTCACAGCATTACTGGAACTTTTAAATAAAAATACCTCTCAGCGGAAGACAACTCGTTACCTTCTATTTTTGGTGACCCACCCGGAAGTAAAATTAATAGTTGTAAACAAATATGGCGCATCTCATTCAGAAAATATTTACAGGCGATAAAAAGCCACCGGCAGGTGGTAAATCTTCAAGCCAGCCACTTGCTAAAGATGCTTTAGGAGGTAGTGTATAATGTAAAATTGGCAATTTCCCATTACTCGTGCTCTTTTGCTCCGCACAGAATATGATTAGTTAGGCCTATAAGTTGTTTCGTAGCATTTACAGTTAGAATTAGGGTTGGGGTTGGGGTTAGGGTTAACCTTAACCCTAACGCTAATCCTAACCCTAACCCTAATCGTAGAAACAACACATAACTACATATATTCTGTGCAGAGCAAAAAAGCACGAGTAATAGGAAATTACCGTAAAATTATTGCTTTATAACAGGAAGCTATTTAATTGATACAGCTAAATCTTCGCCAGTCACAGAGACAGGAAAGCCGGTGACTATAGAAGTATCCGGGTCCAGAAATAAAATTCGGTAGCCTAAATGGGAAGGATAGTAGAACAAGGTCTGCCATTTTGCCTGAACGTTATCTATACGGATAAGTAACCGTATCACTTCGACACATTGCAAAACACCCACTATTAAACTAAACAAAATCCAACTAAAATGAACGAAAAATATCCATATCAACATCTTATAGGTTACAATTATGATAGGCCTATATAGGCCTAACGCCTCAAATTCTAATTCCATAATAAATCATACGCAATTTATGTTACGTGCAAACACACCGCACAACATGCAAACATACCACACAGTCACAATATGGCAGCGTCCAGTTCACTGTCCTTCCCCTCGACTTAAAATTTATTTTTATTTTACAAATATACTAAACATGTGGTAATCTCCAAAAGAACATTGCCAATCGTACCGCACATAATAGGCTATTCACTTGGAGTGATTTCCTTTTAATTGTTTCATAAACTGTCACACTGTTTGAGGTGCAAAACGCAGACAGTTATAAACAGAAAAAATTTTTAAAAAGGGGGGTGGGGTGTGTATCGTAGCGCGAATATAAACATTCAATATAAGCCTCCGGTGCTCAGGAACTTCTGTGAAGCTAGTGTCCTGTTCATGCAGGAGTATGCGGCAATGCCAGAGCTGACATAATAGCTTCTAGACACTGACTATGGACAAGGGAGAGATATTAAAAACAATTAATAATCGCATGCTACAATAAATCAGTCCATCAGTTAGTCCGTCAATTACTCTGTCAGCTAGTCATTCAGTCCATCAGTTTATATGTCAGTCAGTCCATCATTCAGTCCATCTGTTCATCAGTCAGTCTATCAGTCAATACATTGGTCAGTCAGTCAGTTAGTCCGTCGTCCATTCAATTCACCAATAAATCAATCCAACTAATCGTACATCAGTACATAAGTTGGTCTTTCAAATTAGCAGTCTGTCCATTGTCTGTCAGTCAGGCCATCACCCAAACATCAGGAGTACATAAGTCAGTCACTCAGTCCATCAGTCAATACATGAATCAGTTCATTAGTGTGTTTCACATTTAATATTTCGCCAGTCTGTCAGTCAGTTGGGGGGGGGTGTGTATGTGTCTTATAACAAATTAATTATGACAAATAAAAGTCAGTTAAACAGTAAACCAAAAGCCTCAAGCTTTAACATCCTCCCCCCTAAAAAAAAATGTATTTTGTTTTTAATTGTCTTTGCATTTTGCACCTCAAATAGCATGATAGTCCACAAAACACTGCTAACAGGAAGTCACTCCAAGTGAATATTCTGTGCAGAATGACTGGCAACGTTATTTTGGAGATTACATAACTCTGTTAAATCTTTATTGTCTAAATTTTACAAACATTAAATTCATTCTTAGTATAATACCAGAAACGCGTATCGATAGCCATATGACCAACTTCGCAGCATGCATCTGTTGTTATTCTGTGCTTCAATTGCCATTCCTTCACTTGAACCAGTTTGCTCAGTTTGTTCAGAAATGATAGTAAATTCATTGCATTTGCGGAAAGAAAGTGTACAGATTTATAATGTCCACTGAATGTTCTTATTTATTGCATTATTTATCACATGTCCTCTTTCTCCCTACCCCCTTTCTCCACCCTGTCATTCAGATATTGTGTATAATCAAAAGTTTCAGACAAACAGTTCTCTTTCCCCCACCCCCTCTATTGTTTAATAAGTATTCTAGAAATTCACTGAAGATCAGTCAAACGCTGAAGCAGATAATATTCATTGAAAAAAAAGGGAATGTGAAAACCAGTTAACATTACAAGTAAGTCCTTGTTCTAGAATCCCCACAGTAAGAGAAACAGAGCGAGACCTAAAAACACATGAAAAAGTGAATTAGGGACAGACATACAAAGGCTAAAGAAGGCATCTTCTTCTTTGATCCTTAGCCATCGACTGTCAAAGCAGTCAGTGGCCATCACGCCTGGTGGCATCTTGAATGGCAGCAACAAACTGCTTCCACTTTTTCGGTCGACAGCTATCCTTTGTGTAGTGCCCCAGCTCTGGTTATTTCTTTGCATCTCGGCCTCTGCAGTTCTCCACCAAGTTGTTTTTGGTTGTCCTCTCTTGCACTTTCCTTTAGGGGTCCATGGCATAGCTGTTCTTGTGATGGCATCATGATCTCTTCTGAGGATGTGGCCAACCCAACTCCAGCGTCTGCCAGCTATGATGGTGTGCATGTCCTCTTGGTTGCTCCGAGTAAACAGTTCTTGGTTAGTGATGGTATTTGGCCAAAAGATTCGGAGACTTTTCCTTAGGCAGATTGTGTGGAAAGAGTACAATTTTGACATTTCCTTCTCTGTTACTCTCCAGCATTCTGCACCATAGAGAAGCACAGAAAGTACATTGCTCTCATATAATCTTAGTTTGGTGATTGTGCTGTACTGAGAGTACTTCCAGACGTTGTTGAGACAAGCGAAGGCTGTTCTCACTTTATTCATGGAAACATCTTAAAGAGATGGCACAGGACAGGGATGCTTGGTGTAAATTTGTTGAAGTTCTTTGCTGCACAGGGAGCCAAAGAGTAATGATGATAATGATTGGGTTTTTTTCAACCTTTCCTATTTGCCAGAAGTAGTAGTTAAGATGATATTTTTAAAATTGGGTTGGCTCATTCATGTACTACAAATGGTCAAGGCTTGTACTGCTGATGGGATTAGAGGGAAAGGTAGAACCTGAGTAACATGCAAACATACTTTTGAAAGAGATACTGAGGGCAGTTAATGATCACCTATTAGAGAATGATGCTGCAGTTGATGAATCATCAAGGCTAAGATTGCTGGAATTTGGCATCAAACCTAAGACCAGCAGGGATGGGTGTTTAAGAGGATACATCCGGCATATACACAACCAGCATGCAACAGGAACAATGAGCATTCATACCCTTCGACATTTGCTGAGGGAGACTGAGCAACTATAGGTTTGCCCAGAGTGCAGTGGCGTTGATTCTGAATAACAATAACAATCATAACCAGCTGCACTTTAAGAGCTAGAGCATGAAAAAGAACAGTCATGTATTGTTATTCCATTTATCATACTGTGAATTATTATCATCACTGGCGTTTGGCTTTCCAAGGAGCATAGTTCGTCAGCAAAGTCATCCCAAGTTCTCGTGTCTCCTGCCAACAGTTTCAGGTCTTTCCATGTCTTTCTCATCCCCTGTAAATTATAACTCTTTTCTTTGCTCATTCAGAGGGTGTTCATTGAGAGGGTGTTCATTGAGAGGGTGTTCATTGAGAGGGTGTTCATTGAGAGGGTGTTCAGCAATTATTTTATTACACCTAAGGAAAGCTGTTGATGGCATTACTAGGCAGTCCTAGCTCTGGAATCCCTTAGGATAAGAGAGAGAGAGAGACATGGAAAAGAGAACTGGAGACATACATGAAGGGGATGAAGAAGGTATGGAAAAACCTTGAGCAGACGGCACGGGACAGAAGGACTTGGTATAAGTTTGTTGAAGGCCTGTGTTCCTTGGGGGCTGAAGGGTGATTATTTTTTTACACCCAGAACAGTCCATTGAGTGCCACAGAATGTCATACATGCCACACCTCGGAGATGAAAAACCTGTACAAAAAATCCAAAACCCTGTGCAAAGACCCGCAAAACCTGTACAAAGACTGAAAAAACATATCAAAAGAGTTAATTCGTGTAAAAATATTTTCAATTACAGTGGTTAAAAAAAAGGTTAAGGATCCCGTTACACGCCCATTTGAGGCATATTGGGAATATGGTGTTAGGCCCATATTTTCTTGACCATCAGCACACTAGGGGGTGATGTGGTCAGTGGGCTGCATTATAAATGAGGCACAGGGACTTTGCCTTTTAAAGCAGGTCTTCACTTATTTAAAAACCCAAACAATAAGTGTCAGAGTTTATTTTACACTAAAAATGATGTGATGGTGTCATCATTTAGTCTATTTCTGTGCTTAATTATCACTAACAGACAGAGAAATCCTGTGTTCAATAGGACCTTATAAAAGAACTCTGAGACACAGTAATAAGGGGAATGGGTTAGAAAACCTGTACAGAAATTATGTACCCATCTGAAATCGCAAACACCTTTTACAGATTATGGGTAAACTGTGGCATGTATGGAATGTTGCCTCTACACTCACAATAACAATAATATTTTAATAGTTTGAGCAGGCTGGCCTATTTCTCAGAATTAAATGTGTGTACAGTTTTGACATCACCATACTAGGTCTCTTGGCAGTAATATAGACAAAGTTGGAGGGACAGACAGCGATATCAAAATAAGAATACAAAAGGCAAGAGGAGCTTTCGTTGCGTTGGGAAATGTATGGAGATCGAGAGAAATCGGATCCAACACGAAAATGGGAATCTTCAGTTCAAATGTGAGGTCAGTCCTGTTGTGTGGCTCGGAGACATGGAGAACAACAGGGACAACAACCAGGGGGCTACGGACTTTCATGGGTGGGTGCTTGCGTAGAATGGAGGGATTGGAATGGTATGACAGGGTTACCAACGTGGAACTGATGACGGGAGCTAGACGGGTGCCAGTGGAACAAGAGATGAGAAGAAGACGATGGCGATGGATAGGACACACACTGAGGAAACCTGTTGATAGCATTGCAAGGCAGTCCTTGTTCTGGAACCCCCAGGGCAAGAGAGGCAGAGGAAGACCAAGAAGTACATGGAGAAGAGAGTTGGAAACAGAGGTGAAAATGATGAGGAGAACATGGAAAGAACTTGAGATGATGGCACGGGACAGGAGGACTTGGCATGTGTTTGTTGAAGGCCTATGCTCCTTTGGGAGTGGAGGGTTATGAATGAATGAATACTAGGTCTAGTGAAATGTTAGAGACTTCACTACACTAGGTCCACCATCGGGAGGTGGGGAGACTAGTTCCCTTCCTTGCTGCCTTTGCCTTCCAATTGGCAGACTGGTTAGAGTGTTGGTCTCTCGTGGCATAGGTGCCAGGTTTGAATCACGTTACCGACATGCTGCAGTCTACCCAGCTGTAAATAGGTACCTGACCAGAGTCAGGGACAGAAAAGGCATGGAGGAAGAGAACTGGTCACCCGCACCTCTCGATGCTTGACCTAGTATGGTAAAGTCTCTAACACTTCTACTCCCCTATGGCAGTATCTGCTATGGGAAATCTTTGACCTTTACAGTTTTAACATATACAAAATGGTCATACCATTTCAAAGTTATCTGAAATCTTAGATGTTTGTTTACTGCAGGGTAGGGAGCTGTGGTAGCACAGTGGTTAGTGCACTGGCTTCCTAGCTCAGTGGTCCATGGTTCGATCGCCAGTTGAGGTGGGATGTTTTAGACTACAAAATGCTCTGGGGTCGACCCAGCCTCATGAATTGGGTACCAGAGCATCTCTGAGAAGGTTAAGGTGGCTGGCATGATGCCGACCACATCACACCTAATATGCCGACGGTCAAGAAAATTTGGGCCTGACACCATATTCCCAATATGTCTTAATGAGCGTATGACGGAATCCTTTACCTTTTTTATTGCAGGGTGAAAATAATTTTTGTTCATGTTTTATTCAGACCATTTAATACCAATACACAAGGAACTTACTGAAGCTGGCCAGTTTTCTTATGCTGCGTTGTGTGCCACTGTGCTTCACACTCTATTTAGTTCACACGACAGGTGAGGAATCATTTATTTTAGCTTTTCAGTTGTATATAATTTGTTCTGACAAGCTTGTTGTGCAGAATCATAGACAACACAGATAGCAACATGTTTTATATTTGGACATGCATCCTAATATAGCCGACAGACCTTGTGTCTTGGTTGAATGGGCACTCCTCACCAAAATGAGGCAAAAATGTTTACTAAAATTAAACACATATGTTGGTCTCTATAATAGTTGTGACAAATGTTGGTCTCTATAATAGTTGTGACAAATGTTGGTCTCTATAATAGTTGTGACAAATGTTGGTCTCTATAATAGTTGTGACAAATGTTGGTCTCTATAATAGTTGTGACAAACGTTGGTCTCTATAATAGTTGTGACAAACGTTGGTCTCTATAATAGTTGTGACAAATGTTGGTCTCTATAATAGTTGTGACACACGTTGGTCTCTATTATAGTTGTGACACATGTTGGTCTTTATAATAGTTGTGACAAATGTTGGTCTCTATAATAGTTGTGACAAATGTTGGTCTCTATAATAGTTGTGACAAATGTTGGTCTCTATAATAGTTGTGACAAATGTTGGTCTCTATAATAGTTGTGACAAATGTTGGTCTCTATAATAGTTGTGACAAACGTTGGTCTCTATAATAGTTGTGACAAACGTTGGTCTCTATAATAGTTGTGACAAATGTTGGTCTCTATAATAGTTGTGACAAATGTTGGTCTCTATAATAGTTGTGACAAACGTTGGTCTCTATAATAGTTGTTACAAACGTTGGTCTCTATAATAGTTGTGACAAACGTTGGTCTCTATAATAGTTGTGACAAACGTTGGTCTCTATAATAGTTGTGACAAACGTTGGTCTCTATAATAGTTGTGACAAACGTTGGTCTCTATAATAGTTGTGACAAACGTTGGTCTCTATAATAGTTGTGACAAATGTTGGTCTCTATAATAGTTGTGACAAATGTTGGTCTCTATAATAGTTGTGACAAAGAAGGCTAGAATCTTCAGGAACTACAGCTCCCTCAGGCATGTCATGACAAGTGACCAATGCAGGATTATACAAGGGGCTGGCAACCTCATCATTTAAGACCAGTTGCTATGAAAATTGCTGAGGGAGACTGAGCACCTATGGGTTTGCCCAGAGTGCAATGACGTCAATTCTGATTAACATTAACATTGACATTAACATTATCATTGACATTAACATTGACATTAACATTAACATTGACATTAACATTATCATTAACATTAACATTGACGATAACATTAACATTGACATTAACATTAACATTATGAAAGAAAGACAAGAGCATGTGCTTCAGTGCAGTCTTCCTGCATGGGTGTCAGTAGCTTTGGTGGCCCATGCTTCATAAGGAACAGAAAAAGGAGAAGAAATCTGACTAACTTACTTAGTTGTTCCTCTTCTACTCTGGGGTGTAGAGGTTTACCAGAGAGAGTGCCGTACTATGCTATCCACTGTATTCCTCCTGGCCTGGTTCCAGTTTAGTCCTCAGTTCTTCAGAGATTGTCCTATGTTGTCCTCCCAGCGAACTCTGGGTCGTGCTGGAGGTTTTGATTCGTGGCTCCTGGTTTCCCATATTTTTCGTGGTAGTCGATCTTTTTCCATTCTACAGACATGGTAAAAACCATCGTAATTGGAACTGTTCTACTCGGGTCTGCAGGGGCTGGGTTTTGAGGTCATGACATATCGTCTATTTGCGGACCTGGTCTCTACTTGTTACTTCAACCACCTTGCTCAGATACCTCATTTATGAGGTTTGGAGCTAGCTTTTGTGGGTTGTAGTCATTGCCCATTAAAGAGATGAAGTCAATAAAAATAATTGAATGAAGCATGTTGTGCAAGGCAAATAAGAAAGGTTAAAGTTGTATTGCAGTAGTCATCTTTTTTTTGAAAACCTAGAAGTTACACAAACTTAAATAAGAACTACTGAAAAATTATTCAGTATGGAAAAAGAAGTGAGTTCAAAACTGGATGTGATTTTGTTGTCCTGTAGCCAAACTTTAATGGAAACTATAGTTGTACAAGCATCTGATTGACAGAGTGATTAGAGCACTGGTCTCTCACAGCAAAGGTGCTGGGTTTGAATCACGCTACCGACACGCTCCATTCTACCCAACTGTAAGTGAGTACCTGACTATGCTCTTTGACTTACTGATGGAAACGGCAGCGAGGAAGGGAGCTGGTTACCCCACCTCTTGATGCTGGACCTAGCATGATGAAGTCTCTAACACTTCAATCCCCTGCTGCAGTATCTGCTTTGGGACTCCCTTGTTATAGTTGTACAGCCGCTCGCTTCATTATTTACAAAGACATGGTAGGAGAACGGACTAGCATCAGACGATCATTTGCCCCCAATCATCCACCATCTTGGTCTACCCAATTCAACCTAATTTTTGGTTATAATTAAGGTATCTAGTGCAGTTTTTTTAAAATTCTCAGTTGTGTGATACATTCAAATACAAATTATCATTCACAACTGGTTGCTATTGGTGATGACAGGTTACATTAGAATTTGTTGTTTTCTTACTTCTTGTATCACTTTATTATTTTTCATTAGGGCCTACCTTTTGATTAGTTAATAGTGGTTTTTTTTTTTTTTTTTTTTTTTTGAAAATTAAACATATTGTTTTATATTGTTCATGGTGTGTCTGTTTTTGTTTATTAAGTATTAGAACCTTTTAACAATTTATTTTCGTTATCTTGTTTTTTCTTAAATAGCGAGGAAGGGAACATTATTTCATCATCATCAGGTGCCATCTTCACATCGAACGTCAGCTGCAATGGATCTCCAACATCTTCTGTCTCTTGTCTTGATGGTGCGCTCTGATAGACTCTTTCCTGTACTTCTCTTCATGTTATCTTCCCACTTATAGCCCTGTCTTCCTCTTGCACGTTTGCCTTCGGCTCTGCCTTTTATTAAGGTCTTCAGTGTCCGGTGTTGTGTCTTTTTACATGGCCAAAATATTTTGATTGTCTAATTTTGATCTCCTTCATTAGTTCTGTTTTCATTCCTAGGTTTTATAGGACCTCTTTATTTGTTTTCTTCTCTGTCCCTGAGATGTGTCCCATTCTTCTATATATGCACATCTCAGAGGTCTCAATTCTTTCATCTAATTGCTTGTTCATTGTCCATGCTTCTACACCATATAGTAAAAAGGATCTTGTTACATGCCTATTGAGGCATATTGGGAATACAGTGTTAGGCCAGTATTTTCTTGACCATCAGCACACTAGGGGTGATGTGCTCAGCATCACGCCGGCCACCTTAACCTTCCCAGAGTTGTTCTGGTACCCAATTCATGAGGCTGGGTCGACCCCGGTGCCATTTGTGGTCTAAAAAATCCCACCTCAACTGGGATCGAACCATGGACCACCAAGCTAGAAAGCCAGTGCACTAACCACTGCGCTACTGCGGCTCCACACTATACAATAGTGAAGAATATATATAATGTTTGATGATTATCAGTTTGATTTTGTGAGTTAGTTGTTTATATGTTAGTATCTGTCTCATGTTGTTGAATGTAGCTTTAGCCATTCCTATTCTCTTCATGATTTCTGTTTCGCATCTGCCATCTTCTGTTATCATATGACCAAGATATGACAAACTCTTAACTTGTTCTAGGATTTTCCTTTTTATTCTTATCATTAATGTTGGCTATTATCATCTGCTTTGCTAATTATCATAGTTTTCATTTTCTCAATGTTAATATTCAATCCGTATTCACTTATGCTGTTTACTTGCTTCACTAGCACTTAAAACTCCTATTCAATTTAAGCTAACAAAACTGTATCATCTGCATATCTAATGTTGTTTATTGATCTTCCACTGACCAATCTTCAGTCCTGGCAGTCCATATATCTGTCTGAAAATGTTCTCTGTGTAGATATGAAATAGGCAGGGGGGTAGTACACAACCTAGTCTGACACCTCGTTTTTATGTGTGTATATGATGACTAATTCTTGCCAGATCTTACTGTCACAGTTTGTTCCCAATAAAGGTTACTGAGAATTCTTATGCCTTTTCCATCAATACCTATGTCTTTGAGGCATTCAGTTATTTTCTCATGATGGACACATTCTTTTCACATGTTAAGTGGAAGCTGCAGCACTCAGTTTCCATCTGGGATACTAAGAAATTGTTAAAAATTGCTACTGGAAACATTAAAATAATGTATGAATGCAGAAAGTATGCTGCTAGCTAAAGAAATGAGCAGATATAAAATACATATCTTTGTTGTTGCTGAGATGTTTATTTCGGGTGATTTAATAAAATTGCCTTGTTTTCTCCCAGCAAATTTAATAAAACAGGGAGCTGCGGTAGCGATGTGGTTAGTGCACTGGCTTCATTGCTCTGTGGTTTAAGGTTCGATCCCTAGTTGAGGTGGGATTTTTTAGATCGCAAACGGCTCTGGGGTCGACCGAACCTCATGAATTGGGTACCAGAGCAACTCTGGGAAGGTTTAGGCGGCCAGTGTGATGCTGACCACATCACCCCTAGTGTACCGATGGTCACGAAAATATGGGCCTAACATCATATTCCCAATATGCCTAAATGGGCGTGTAAAGGGATCCCAAATTTAATAAAATTGCCCTTTTTTCTCCCAGCAAATTTAAAGATGATGCACTGTCTCTCATCTTGGCTTCTATTGAGCAGCCTCAACAGGTAAAGTGACATTGTTAGATGAATTTTATTTCTAAATTTTTAAAAATTATTTTATCTAATTTATTTATTTTCTGATATTTTGCTTAGAAGTCGGAGGTGCATAGATTTGATAGGCAGGTTAGAAAGGTTTAACAAATTTTAAGGCATAAAATAAAACAGGCTGAGGATCAAAGAAGAAGAGAAAAGATAAAATAAAACAAAGCAACAACATTGCATACATCATCCTCAGTGTTCCAAAGTTTATTTGTCATTCCTTATCTTGTTGAGGTGGGATTTTTTAGACTGCAAACGACTCCATGGTCAACCCAGCCTCATGAATTAGGTACCAGAGCAACTCTGGGAAGGTTAAGGCGGCTGGCGTGATGCTGACCACATCACCCCTAGTGTGTCGATGGTCAAGAAAATATGGGCCTAACGCCATATTCCCAATATGCCTCAATGGGCGTGTAACGGGATCCTTTACCCTCCTGAAACCTTATCCTGATTTGTCCTGATTCTTCTTTTTAGGCTTTTTACTCGTATATTATCTGTGTCATTTCAATCCCACATATTGGTTATTTTTTTTTCAGTACACAAATTAGATTAATTCTTGACTTTGTGCTGTTTGTTAAATTGTTCCTTTAATTTATCATTTTTGTTAGCCTGTATATAGTTTTTAAGCAGCACCTTCCTTCTGTGCACATCTTGTGTGTGTGTAAAATTTGTTTTATCCATGTATATTTTTAGACATTTGCATTCTTGTGTTACACTTTCTTTATTTACTTTTTAAGTCCCTTTATTTTGCATTGTTGTTGTTTATCAGAATCAACGTCACTGCACTCCAGGCAAACCCATTGGTGCTTAATCTCCCTCAGCAAATGCCGAAGGGTATGAATGCTAATTGTTCCTGTTGCGCATTGGTTGTATATACGCCGGATGCATCCTCTGTTTCGTCCATCCCTGCTGGTCTTACATTTAATGCCAAATCCCAGCAATCTTAGCCTTGATGGATCATCGGTTATGGTGTCATTCTCTAACAGGCGATCATTAATTGCCTTCAGTATCTCTCCCTTATCCATATTCAGTGCACCTTCTATGGGTGCTCTTGAAGCAAGTCTGTCAGCTCTTTCATTGCCATGTACCCCTGCATGACCAGGACAGTAGATCCACATTAGTTCCTGAAGATTTGAGCCTTTGGAGGTTTTCCAATCATGTCGGAGCTATTCACTTTGGACCTTCTGAAGCATGGATTGTGAGTCTGACACAATAACCGCCCTTGTTAATGAAGTCTCAGACAACCACCTTAAGGCTGCAGTAGCTGCTTCTACCTCCATTCTCATGCTGGAGGTTGTTGTCATGTAAGCCCCGCTTTGTTCAGTGTCATTCATCATCATCATGTGACGTATTCTCTCCAGAACGTTGTCTCCATTACAGCTGCTCTGAACGCATCACGATTCTGGGCAAGTCGACCTGCACTGCATCAACCAAAGACAAGTTCAGACTCTCTGTGATGTCCTGGGTCCACCGTCGTCTAGGTTGACCCCTTCCTCTTTTTCCAGGGACCATGCCTTCCATCACTAATTTCTCCAGACTATTTTGTCTTTTTATATGACCGAAAAATTTCACCTTCCTTATTGCGATGATATTTATGAGCCAATTTTCCTCTACGTATTATAGATCATTTGCCCGTTTGGCCAGCTGTTGCGTGTACTATTTAAGGGATGTTCAGTGTATGTTTGTTAAATTGTTATGTCTTTGTGCACACATCATTATAATCAGACCCCGTCATGTCTGGAAGTATATTTGTGCATTCATATTGACAAAATTCTCAGTCTGATCATGTCCTAGGCTTCTTTTATGTACCTGTTCTTTTGCTTTCCTATCTTTGTGGCCGTCTGCCTCTGATGTCTGACTCCATATGCATCTGTATAAATATATAATGTCATATGTAGGTTTCAATGATGATTTTCAACATATATTTTTCTTCATTATAATTTGATACTGTGAATGTGAGTATACTGTTAATAATATGTACAATGCATGTGAGAATAAAAGAATTCAGTATAAAATATGAGAGAAAGGAAAGACAGAATGATAGACAGGCCTGTATGCCCAATTCTCAACCCTGTTAAAAGAAAGTTCATTTGTTCTTTATCTTCCTTTTTCCTGTGTCCCTGTGTACTCCAGTCCATTGCTCGTCTTAGTAGCCATATTTCATTTCATGGGTAGTATGTGACTAATTAAGAAGACACTTGCAATGAATAGGACAGACACACATTGAGGAAACATGTTGATTGCCTTACAAGTCAGTCCTTATCCTGGAATCCTCAGGGTAAGAGAGGTAGGGGGAGACCAAAAACCACATGGTAAAAGGAACTTGAGACAGATATGAACAGAACAAAGAAGACATTGAAAGATATTGAACAGATGGCACAGGACAGGAAAGCTAGGCAGGAATTTGTTGAAGGCCTATGCTTCTCAGGAAGCAGAAGTGGTGATGATGATGTCCCTTCATGCACAGATAATACAGTCCCCTTCATGCATTGATAATACAGTCCCCTTCATGCACAGTTAATACAGTCCCCTTCATGCACAGTTAATACAGTCCCCTTCATGCACAGTTAATACAGTCCCTTGTTTTGCATTAAGAGATGGTAACTAAATTCTTGAGCTTCCCATTGTCCAAAAACAACTTGGCGGAGAACTGTGGAGGCCGAGATGCAAAGAATGAACCAAAGTTGGGCACTGCACGAAGGATGGTCGCTGACCGAGCAAGGTGGAAGCAGTGTGTTGCTGCCCTACAAGCCGCCACCAGGTATGATAGCCACTGACTGCTTTGACAGTCGGCAGCTAAGCATCAAAGAAGTATCAGAAGATTTCATAGCACTGTTAACCGGGTTCCAGGATTGAAATCCAGTAGCCTATCCAGTGGACGGTGGTGGACCTAGTGTAGTGGTCTTTAATACTTGACTAGACCTAGTATGATGATGTCTCTAACATTTCACTGTCCTACCGCAGTATCTGCTATGGGAAACCTTAACCTTTTAAACTAAATTCTTGTATCTTAACTCTTAGCAGACATTTAAATAAATACTTGCATCTGTTCAGGTTTGTGACTCAGCCTGGGCATTGCTACAGGGTCAAGGCCAGGATCTAGTAAATCCTTATATCGATATACTGCTCACTGAGGATGCCTTGAAGGAAGGTGCAGAGCCTATTATATCTCAGCTCATGGCTATTGCTATTGGTCAAGGTGGGTTTACACATATCATCATCTTTATTTTCCTTTTCACTCCCTATGGAGCATGGAGCCATGACTGTAGCTGGTTCTCTTGCAGGAAGCAAACACCAAGCATTCATGTGCTTTTGCAGTAATGTTTTCTCTAGCAGGTTTTGTTTCATCATGAAATAGCCAGCTCCAGGCACAGTTTTATATTAGTTGCCTAGTACAACGTGCCTGAGGGTGCGGTAGCCCTTTTAGACATTTATAGGGTGAGATATTTTAAGGATTTTTCATGTAAATAAAAGTGATATTTAATATTACCATTTTATAACCGGTTTTCATCATCATTGTGAGCATCAGTTCCATAACACTTGATTATTGGTGCACCACAGTCATTGAGGACCTGACCACCACTTGATTATTGGTGCACCACAGTCATTGAGGACCTGACCACCACTTGATTATTGGTGCACCACAGTCATTGAGGACCTGACCACCACTTGATTATTGGTGCACCACAGTCATTGAGGACTTGACCACCACTTGATTATTGGTGCACCACAGTCATTGAGGACTTGACCACCACTTGATTATTGGTGCACCACAGTTATTGAGGACCTGACCACCACTTGATTATTGGTGCACCACAGTCATTGAGGACATAACACTTGATTATTGGTGCACCACAGTCATTGAGGACACAACACTTTATTATTGGTGCACCACAGTCATTGAGGACACAACACTTTATTATTGGTGCACCACAGTCATTGAGGACATAACACTTTATTATTAGTGCACCACAGTCATTGAGGACATTACACTTGATTATTGGTGCACCACAGTCATTGAGGACTTGACCACCAGTTGCCACTCTTGGCTATCTTCTTATTCTTCTTCATACACTCCCAGATGTCTGCTTGAATATTTTCAAAGACAGCAGTGGTCAGCTTGAGGCTATTTGCATCTCCATAGAGTTGTTCCAGGAATGGTACTGGTGACAGCCATATGTGCTTTCTATGTTCCACATATGTTGGGCATCTTTGAAGCAGACGTTCAGCAGTCATTTTATCAGTGCCACAGTTACGCTTATCAGTAGTTCCTATCTTTAGCTTGTTGAAAAGGTGGTATCCCAATCTGTTGTGGCCAGTGCGGAGTCTGAAGATTACCATTTCTTCTCTTCTGCTGAGCTGATAATTTGTATAAGAGTTTTATCAGAATCAGATACAAGAACAAATAGAATGCAGAGCATCCAGGACATGCAAAAAATGATGCATCTTAGCTATGTAATGTTTGATTGTTTAGTTCCATGAATGGTACATTTATCCATTCTCTTATCTTATCTTATCTTATCCATTCTCTTATCTTATCTTATCTATTCTCTTATCTTATCAGTCCAGTTATTTTTGCCCTGTCTTCTTTTCATGATGATCATCATCATTATCCTTTGCCCTCCTTATGGAGCAAGGGGCCATCACTGCATCTGATCACCTTTGCAGGAAGCCTGCACCAAGCGTGGACAAGTTCTGTCAGTTGTAGTTTCTCTACCAGTTTCTTTTACTAACAATAAAAACAAATCCCGCCACCTTTTTGAAAAAATATGAAAAAAGGCCCACATTGCAACCCAAAAGCTATATTGAACACCCATTAAAAGAGCGCACAGGCATCTTCAGTTTTTTCTCCATAGTGCATTGACCATAAGTGGTGATAAGTTTGACTACAAAGATCCAATGACCATAAGTGGTGATAAGTTTGACTACAAAGATCCGATGACCATAAGTGGTGATAAGTTTGACTACAAAGATCCAATGACCATAAGTGGTGATAAGTTTGACTACAAAAATCCATTGACCATAAGTGGTGATAAGTTTGACTACAAAGATCCATTGACCATAAGTGGTGATAAGTTTGACTACAAAGATCCAATGACCATAAGTGGTGATAAGTTTGACTACAAAGATCCAATGACCATAAGTGGTGATAAGTTTGACTACAAAGATCCAATGACCATAAGTGGTGATAAGTTTGACTACAAAGATCCAATGACCATAAGTGGTGATAAGTTTGACTACAAAGATCCAAGGACCATAAGTGGTGATAAGTTTGACTACAAAGATCCAATGACCATAAGTGGTGATAAGTTTGACTACAAAGATCCAATGACCATAAGTGGTGATAAGTTTGACTACAAAGATCCAATGACCATAAGTGGTGATAAGTTTGACTACAAAGATCCAATGACCATAAGTGGTGATAAGTTTGACTACAAAGATCCAATGACCATAAGTGGTGATAAGTTTGACTACAAAGATCCATTGACCATAAGTGGTGATAAGTTTGACTACAAAGATCCATTGACCATAAGTGGTGATAAGTTTGACTACAAAGATCCAATGACCATAAGTGGTGATAAGTTTGACTACAAAGATCCATTGACCATAAGTGGTGATAAGTTTGACTACAAAGATCCAATGACCATAAGTGGTGATAAGTTTGACTACGAAGATCCAATGACCATAAGTGGTGATAAGTTTGACTACGAAGATCCAATGACCATAAGTGGTGATAAGTTTGACTACAAAGATCCAATGACCATAAGTGGTGATAAGTTTGACTACAAAGATCCATTGACCATAAGTGGTGATAAGTTTGACTACAAAGATCCATTGACCATAAGTGGTGATAAGTTTGACTACAAAGATCCATTGACCATAAGTGGTGATAAGTTTGACTACAAAGATCCATTGACCATAAGTGGTGATAAGTTTGACTACAAAGATCCAATGACCATAAGTGGTGATAAGTTTGACTACAAAGATCCAATGACCATAAGTGGTGATAAGTTTGACTACAAAGATCCAATGACCATAAGTGGTGATAAGTTTGACTACAAAGATCCATTGACCATAAGTGGTGATAAGTTTGACTACAAAGATCCATTGACCATAAGTGGTGATAAGTTTGACTACAAAGATCCATTGACCATAAGTGGTGATAAGTTTGAAGATTTGACCATAAGTGGTGAAAGTTTGATCCATAAGTGGTGACCATAAGATCCATTGATAAGTTTTTGACTACAAAGATCCAATCCATAAGTGACCATAACCATAAGTGGTGATAAGTTTGACTACAAAGATCCAATGACCATAAGTGGTGATAAGTTTGACTACAAAGATCCAATGACCATAAGTGATGATAAGTTTGACTACAAAGATCCATTGACCATAAGTGGTGATAAGTTTGACTACAAAGATCCAATGAAGTTGAAATGGAATGGAAAGGAATGACCACAGGAGAATTAGTGCCATCATTAGGACATAATTCTTTCCTGCCATGTTTTGGTGGGTTACTTGCTCGTTATATCACCTGGTGGTCATTGTCTTATGAAACTTGTAAGAAATTGAAGTGAAAGATAGCTTCTTCTTCCTCGTCCGCCCTCAAATTTCCACATTAATAACTCTAATAAAGGCAGTAGTTAGCTCAAGGTTCCTGACATCTCCAAACAGTTTTTCATGCTGTATGTTTGGCAGGACTGAATCAGATGTTCGGCTGTCATGGGGCTAGTGCCACTGGAGCAGAGATCTGTTGGACCAATCCTGTACTTGTGATATAGATAGTACCTCAACCTATTGTACGTAAGCGGAAAATGATGACTTGGTCTCACCTAGATAGCTGGTGACAGGCATTATTTTTTATGTGACCTGGGTGTTCTCTTTCCAATTTGTACTTGTTTGTTGCTTTTATAGTTTTTTTGTGCCATTTCGTAAGTTGTCCCTATATCATTTTGTTGTAGGACTCCTCCTTCCTTATCAGTTTTGTCTGCCTCCTTGTTGCCTGGAATGTTGCAAAGACTAATCTGTCTTCTTTCTGTACCACAGGAAGCTACGATGCTCGTATGCGAGTATTCATTAAACATTTAGCCTGGAGGCTGAAAGTGGATTTGGACACAGTGATTGATCTTGAGACTAGCATGGCAGAAACGTTGGCTTTGTCCCAGTACAAGATGTCTGAGTGAGTAGTTTTTTGTTGCTGTTATTAAAAGTTATGACATATTTGCATTTAAAAGACTTGCTATAACTGCAGAAAGGGTATCTGGTAAAACTGCAGAGAGGATATCTGGAAAAACTGCACTACAAAGTATCAGTGACCTAAGTGGTGATTAGTTTGGACTATACAATATTCAATTGAAGTTTAAGTTGGATATAATACAATTTTGGACCACTTTAAAAAATGCTTCAGGTTGACTCACTAGATAAAATCAGGAAGAAATGGCTAGTTTGGAAATTGCAGTCAAGATGGAATAGGTTCGATTCCGAGCATTGGTAGGAAAAAAATTACCAACGGAAAAGGTAAGACTTGGGGGGTCATGACCCAAATAGGCCGTACCCCGTACTCCTGCCCTAAAACTTTACTCTGACAAGGGTACCATGCTGTTTGTGAGTCAGATTATTTCCTCTGTGTGTCTGTTTATTCCTGAATATGAGGTTTTGAGTTTTCTTGTTGGACTGATATACATAGTGTAGGCTTTTTTTATTAATACAGAAAGTTCTCTAGTCTATAGAGTCAAACAACACAAAATCCAAAATAATTAAAGAACGTGCGTTGTTGTGCAGGCAAATGTTTCGGCTTATGAACTCCTCCTGCTCTTTGATGGTCTTCAAGGGAATTGTGAGTTACTGATGATGCTACTTTATGTCATTGCATAGATAAACCCAGTGCTCCTTGTTGTATGACATGAATATATTTTCTCTTAAGCCAGTCTGCCATGCTGAAAGCAATACATAAGGTTTTGAAACATACACGCCCATGATCAAGAGGGATACACAATATTAATATGTGCCAGGAAGAACGTGACAGAACAAACACCAAATTAAGATTATATGAGAGCTGTGTGATTAAATTTAATGTACTTCATGCATATGGTGCAGAATCTGCTATTGAGTAGAAACATGTAAGGGAAATGTCGAAATTTGTCCCTCCCACGAAAAATTGTCCACATAATCTGCCTAAGGAAAAATTATTCCAGTTGTAGAATCTGTTTTTGAGGCAGGGGGCCCATATAACTGCTTTACTGGTATTTCTGTTTGGAGTTTTCTTTTGATTATTATACAGAAAGTTCTCTATCTATAGAGTCCCAAACAAACCAAAATCCAACCAAGAAATGCTTACTCAGAGCAGCCAAGAGGACATTGAACACACAATCAATAAA
This sequence comes from Oreohelix idahoensis, assembly GCA_024509875.1. Taxonomy (NCBI): domain Eukaryota; kingdom Metazoa; phylum Mollusca; class Gastropoda; order Stylommatophora; family Oreohelicidae; genus Oreohelix; species Oreohelix idahoensis. The sequence goes on along the minus strand of JAMPIV010022395.1, from coordinate 204,673 downwards.
TCTGCTACGACGCTGGAGTGTTGGGTTGGCATGAATTATATTTCCTCAGTAGAGACATGATGCCAATCAACAAGATCACGGCCATGCAATGGATACCCAATATTAATATGTGCAAGGGCACTTAAGGAAAATGAAAAGAGAGGCCAACCATACAACAACTTGGCGGAAATGCTTATGATTCGAATTGTGAGCCTGTTTCTCTTATGGAGGCCGAGATGCAAAGAATAATCACCAACCAAGAAAATGCAGAGCTGGGCACTGCAACATATCAAAGGATGGGGTTGGCGATGTCTCCGACCCTGATGCAAAGATCAGGAAGCCAATTTATTGCTGCCTACAAGATGGTTGGTGATGGCCACTGACTGCTTTGACAGTGGCTAAGGATCAAAGTAGAAGAAGGAAGAACTTGACAAAGAGAATCGAAGAGAAGGATCACAGGTAATAATAATAATAATAAATTCTTTAAGCGCCAAACACGGCGCATAAGGCAGAAACCAGTGCTCTCCAGGTTGTTCGTTGTGACGCCACTCCTCTTAGCTCTTGCACATTATTTAGGCCCAACGTTCTTCCTTCTCTTATTATTGTTCTTCTGAGTGTTTCTTTTGGTCTTTCCTTTTTTCCGCTTACCCTCAGGAACCCAAGTGAGCGCCTGTAGTGGTATTCTGTTGTTTTGCATTCGTAGGACATGACCGATATATGACCATCGTCTTTTTCCTTATATAGTCGGAGACATATTTCTGCCTAGAGTCTTCTCTTATTTGTCGATTAGTCTTGAATTCTTTCCAACTGATGTTCATGAGTTTTCTAAGACATTTGTTCTCGAATGTATTCAGCTTGTTCTCCAATGATTTTGTTATTTTCCAACTCTCACAGCCGTATGTTAACACTGAGATAACATTTGAATTAAACAGACGAAGCTTGGTATGTATATTCAATGATCGTAATTTCCAAATGTTAGATAATCTATTGAAGGCGCTAGCTGCCAAAGCAATTCTAGTATGGATTTCTCTTGTTGTGTCACCATCCTGAGTCATTTTACTGCCTAAATAATTGAAACTTTCAACTTTCTGTAGTTTTTCCCCGTTCAAGATGATATCAAAGGTCTCGTTAGAAAAGTTCATAGCTTTAGTTTTAGAGGCATTTATTTGGAGACCAATTTTAACCGAGAGATGACACAAATTATTTATTGCTTCTTGGGATTGTCTTGGTGTTGAACTTAAGAATGCTACATCATCTGCGAAATCCAGGTCCCCCAGGAATTTTCCATTTGTCCGATTTTATACCCAATTGTTCATTGTGGGTATAGTTTCTCATAACCCAATCAATAGCTATTCCAAAAAGTAGTGGTGACATAATACAGCCTTGTTTCACCCCTGTTTTCTACTGTAAACCATTCTGTATTCCCTTTATTTGTTCTAACACAACATCTTGCATTGTCATATAGCGCTTTGATTATATTCACATATTTTGTTGGAAAACCATAGATTGTAAGTATCTTCCACAATGATGGGCGGGTGTAGACTATCAAAGGCTTTTTGAAAATCGACGAAGGTGATAATAAGTGGCGATTGCCTTTCCACTGATTCTTCTATAATTGTTCTTAGTGTGAATATTTGATCAATACATGATCGTTTTGGCCTGAAACCCGCTTGTTCTTCTCTGATCTTTTCGTCAGCATGCAATTTAAGTCTTTCTAACATCATGCAACATAATAATTTTCCAGGTACTGATAATAGAGATATACCACGCCAGTTATTACAGTCTGATAGATCACCTTTCTTCGGTAACTTTACAATAATACTGTCTTTCCATTGTTGTGGTGGTTGTTCTTCTCTCCATACTTCATTTATAATATCTAAAATTCTCAAGAGGTTGTTGTCATTAACTGCTTTAATCATTTCCCCTGAAATTTCGTCAACTCCAGCAGCTTTAAAATTTTTTAATCTTTTAACGGCTTGTTTGATCTCGTCCAGCGTGAATTCATCACAAGTTATTGGCAAGGTGGTTGTGGATGTTTCATTATTAAAATCAGGTGTTACTGTTGGTGGTGGTCTGTTTAGCACCTCCATGAAGTGCTCAGCCCATCTCTTCATTTGTTCTTTTTCTGTGGTACGGGCGCTATAAGATGCAATAATTTGGGTCACCAGGGAATAGCATTTTGTGACTCATCATCATCAGTAGCCTTTTCACTTCTCATGGAGCATGAGTTCACCACTGAAGCTGGCCCCCTCACAAGGGGCCTGAGTTCACCACTGCAGCTGGCCCCCTCACAAGGGGCCTGAGTTCACCACTGCAGCTGGCCCCCTCACAAGGGGCCTGAGTTCACCACTGAAGCTGGCCCCCTCACAAGGGGCCTGTAAGAAAGCATTCATGTGCTCTTGCAGCAGTGGTTTCTGTAGATATATGTTTTACATGGTGACGTTGTCAGCCCCATCCACAGCCTCATCTTAGTCACCTCATCAGCCATGCTTGAGGGGGGCAGTTGACCTGTTCTTTCTTTGACTCACCAGAAATCCCCCAAAAATTATACACAGGGCAGCTTGTAGCTCTCAGCACATAAACTGTGAGAAAAGAGGGACGGTAAAGGATCTCGTTACATGCACATTGAGGCATATTGGGAATATAGCGTTAGGCCCATATTTTCTTGACCATACGGCATACTAGGGGTAATGTAGTCGGCATCATGCCGGCTGCCTTTAACTTCCCAGTGTTGCTCTGGTACCCAATTCATAAGGCTGTGTTGACCCCGGAGTCATTTGCAGTAAAAAAAAATCCCACCTCAACTGGGGATCGAACCATGAACCACTGAGCTAGAAAGCCAGTGGATAAGCTGTGAGAAATGAAGTATAATTTAAAGTGAAGGGATTGAAAGAAGAAGAAATAAATCATCATCAGTTGCCATATTCACATTGAAGATCGGATGCAATGGATCTCCAACATTTTCTATCTCTTGTCTTGATGGTGCACTCTGATAGACGATTTCCTGTCCATCTCTTGATGTTTTCTTCCCACTTATAGTGCTGTCTTCCTCTTGTACGTTTGCCATCAACTCTGCCTTCTTTTATAGTATTCAGTAAGGTTTTATGTCTTTTCACATGACCAAAATATTTTAGCTGTCTAATTTTGATCTCCTTCATTAGTTCTCTTTTCATTCTTAGATTTTCTTCTTCTTTGATCCCTAGCCGCCAACTGTCAAAGCAGTCACTGGCCATCACACCTTGTGGCATCTTGTAGGGCAGCAACAAACTGCTTCCACTTTGTTTGGCCGGCAGCCATCCTTCGTACAGTGCCCCAGTTCTGGTTCATTCTTTGCATTTCAGCCTCCACAGTTCTCCGCCAGGTTGTTTTTGATCAGCCTCTCTTTCGCTTTCCTTCGGGGGGTCCATAGCATAGCTGTTCTTGTGATGGCATTAGGGTCTCTTCTGAGGATGTGGCCAACTTGACTCCAGCCTCTGCCAGCTATGATGGTGTGCTTGTCCTCTTGGTTAGATGTTCTAGGACCTCTTTATTTGTTTTCTTCTCTGTCCATGAGACATGCCCCATTCTTGAATATATCCCCATAGAATTCTTTTACGAGTATCCCTAAAGAATGCAGTGGAGATATATAAGAAAAAAATATGAGAAATTTAATCTCTTCATTCACTATTATGCTTGTAAGTTTGAATATTATCCCCATAGTTTCTGAATGTCATGTCCCCATTTCTTTACTAGTATCCCTAAAGAATAGTTGGGAAATATTATGAGAAATTTAATCTCTTCATTCACTATTATGCTTGTAAGTTTGAATATTACTGATTGTCTTTATTTCTTGAGTTGTGTATGTATGATGCTATATACAAAAATGACATTAATCTTCCACAAAGTTACACAGCAGCAATGGAAGTATAGTGGCAAACGCAAAAAGCCGAGATCACATAAGGCTAGGAACAATATTGTTTTAATAGTACTTATATTTTCTTTGTTATGGTTTCTTGCTTTCAGATGAGAAAGGTAAATGTTATCTTTATTCTGTGTGTATAGTCACTGTTCATTTTTGTCATATTATGTTGCTTTTGATGTTCTTAGATCTAAAATTGTTTCTATTTTTGCCATCATAATAAGATGTTATATTGCCATTGTTATTATGATTATTGTTTATGTTTTTAATGTTTCTTTAGAACGGGTCTGTTGTGTATTTACCTGAAAACATTTATCTTAGGAATAAAGATGCTTGCACTTCTTTTTTAGAGTGTGTGAATGGCAAAGTGGTTAGACCACTTGCCTCTCACAGCAAAATTACTAGGTCCCGGTATTAAAACACTGATAGCTGCATCACGCTCCAGTCTACCCTGCTGTAAATGAATACATGACTCTGCTCTTGTATTAAGGAAGGGAAAGGCAGTAAGGAAGGGAGCTGGTCACTCCAACTTATAGATCTTGACCTAATATAGGTCAAGTCTATAACACTTTACCCCCTGCAGCAGTACCTTTAATTTTTTTTTGTTTATTATGTTCTCAACCTTTTTTTTTCTCATGGCTCCCTTCTGGGTGTCATTTACCTCTGTGGGCTCCTTATAGTCATTGTTAGCTGGAAAAAAGGTACTTTACAATCTTACTGTGGCCCCTAGAAATATGAAATGGCCCCCAGAGATGCCATATGACCCACATTGAGAACCACTATGTTATAGTATAGTGTAGTGTAGTATAGTATAGTGTAGTATAGTATAGTGTAGTGTAGTATAGTGTAGTGTAGTGTAGTGTAGTCTATAATTTTGTGTATAATATCATTGTCATTTTTCCTTTGCACTCCTTAAGGACCATTGAACCACCACTGTGGCTGTTCCCCTGGCAGGAAGCCTGCACCAACCATTCACATATTTGTTGGCAATGGTGGTTTCTGTGGCAGTTTAATGTTAATGTTAATGTTAATCAGAATCGACGTCATTGCACTCTGGGCAAACCCATAGGTGCTCAGTGTCCATCAGCAAATGTCAAAGGGAATAAATGCTAATTGTTCCTGTTGCGCACTGGTTGTATACACAGCAGATGCGTCCTCTCATACGTCCATCCCTGCCGGTCTTACGTTTGATGCCAAATTCCAGCAGTCTTAGCCTTGATGATTCATCGATTGGAGTGTCATTCTCTAATAGACGAACATAAATTGCCCTCGGTATTTCTTCCTTATCCATGGCCATTGCACCTTTTATGGGTGCACTTGAAGCTAGTCTGTCAGCTCTTTCATTGTCACGTACCCTGGCATGACCAGGACAGTAGATCCATATCAGTTTTTGAAGATTCGATACTTCTATGGAGGTTTTCCATTCATGTCGAAGCCAACCATTTTGGACCTTTCTGTCACAGTTTATTTTACAGGATGATGTTGCCAGCTCCATGCACAACCACGTATTGGTCACCTTGTACAACATGCCTTTCTTTACCTCTGACCCCTGGGAACTAATCGGGGCAGTGCCTAGTATAGGGTATAGTATAGTTTGTAATAGTATAGTTTAGTGTAGTTTAGTATGGTGTAGTGCATAGTGTTGCACAGCATAACATAGCAGATGATAGCACGGTATAGTATAGTGTCCTATATGGTATGGTTTGTAATAGTGTAGTTTAGTGTAGTATAGTATGGTGTAGTGCATAGTATAACACAGCATAACAAAGCATATGATACCATGGTATAATATAGTGTCTTATTTAATATAATTTGTAATAGTATAGTTTAATGTAGTGTAATGCATAGTATGGCACATCATAACAAAGCATATGATAGCATGGTATAGTAAAGTAATTTTCTTCATTGGATTATATATGCACCCTGTGTAGATTGTAGATCTGAGAAGAGACAGATAAAGAACAGGACTATTGAACCCTCTTGCATGTCATACAAGGCAACTCAAATAAAGATGTGCATTGGGCTGGCAACCTCATCAGGCAACAGAAACCACAGCTACTAGATCATGTGAATACTTGGTGCAGGCTTCCGTACAATCATAGCATTTTGGATTCTTCTCATGAATGTATGGAATCATAGAATCTTCCATTCTTCTTATGAATGTATGGAATCAGAATCTTCCATTATTTTTATGAATGTATAGAATCATAAAATCTGCCATTCTTTTCATGAAATTATGGAATCATAAAACCTTCCATTCTTTTCATGAATGTATGAAATCATATAATCTTCCATTCTTCTCATGAATATTAGGGATCATATAATCTTCCATTATTGTTATGTATGGAATCATAGAATCTTCCATTCTTCTTATGAATGTATGGAATCATATAATCTTCCATTATTTTTTTGAATGTATGGAATCATAGAATCTTCCATTCTTTTCATGAATGTATGAAATCATAGAATCTTCCATTCTTCTCATAAATATTAGGGATCATAAAATCTTCCCTTCTTTTCATGAATGTATGGAATCATAGAAACTTCCATTCTTCTGGTCTTCTTCCTCTTTTGCGTTCAGTTTCTAGTCATGCTAAATCTACAGGCTTGTTGCCAGGACAACATCCACAGTCTTTTCCAGGTCAGCGTGGCAGCCCCATAGCTTCTGTCTGAGCTCAGCACCCCCTGGCCAGGTCAGACGTCACAGGTCATCATAGGTTGGGCAGTTTTTGAGAATGTGTCAGGGGTCTAGATTCCAGTTCCGCAAGGACATTCATTTGAGATATCCTGAGGCAATAGAGGTGGCCAAGTAATCTGCAGTGGAAAATTATGGTCTGCTGGTGTCTGTTAAATTGGTGAATTGGATCTTCTCTGTTGTAGATGACAACACTGGTATTTGTATTTGTTGTGGATGATGGTTTTAGCTTCTCGATAAGGCAATGGGTGGCTGAATTGTGTCATTTTACTGCCGCTTCTAGATAGAGCACCTGCCTTCTCGTTTCCAGTAATTCCACAATGGGAGGGTAACCAATGAATGGCGATGGTTGATGACCTTTGGATAATGTTAACACATTAACTACCGCAAGCCGCTGTCAGCGGCTCACAAAATAATCACATTTGGACCGCAAGCCGCTCAGAGCACCAATCTAATTTTAATAATAAAACGAATGAAAAATGTACTGAAACACTTTCTGACCTGGTTCGAGATTTTAAGTTGCCACCGGAAAACAAATTTCCAAAGCATGGTTGTTGTAGAACACTGGAAAATTGATATTATGTTCATATTTTTCAGCGTTTTGGGTTAGTTACCAAATCGTGTAAAACTGTTTACCGTGGCACCTAGTGATAGGACTACAAAAAATGCATGTACATCTCGTCTAATGGCTGAATAGGATAAAAACGTGTTTCAACAATTGACTGATAGATCTAGCGACGAGGACAAGAGTGAAAACGGTGTGCACATTGATTGAAATTGTGATTTTGATAGAGATGGGACGCAAGCAGTTATAATTGTGAAAATATTGCAATTCCTCGGCTATCGGAGGGCCTTGAAATAGCAACAACTTCTATTAGAGTTACAACCGGTGTTTATTGTAATAGTACATTCATTTATCTTTAAAATGACGTGTAATTCATAAAAATCTGTAAACAATTACGAAAACTACAGCTTACTTTGTGCAAACACCTACAGGATGAAAATGGGAAAAAAATTTAATGCAACCGGAGTGTGTTTTTCAATTCGGTAGTTAATGTGTTAAGCTCAGAACTGATCTCATGCATCATGTTTTCATTTCTGGTGTTCTGTATTGATTCCAGTAGTGATCTACAGTCAGTGAAGATTACTATTTTAGCTGGTGGTTGCTGTTCTGATCTGGTGAGGATTCTGGTGAGTAGTGCCATGGATTCCGCCTAGAAATTTGTGATCTTTCCTGTTGGGAAGGCCTTTACAGAAGATCTTCCCATTTATGAATCTTATAAAAATGCCTCCTCCACCATTCTTTACTGCCCATCTGTGTATACGTGTGTCCACTCCTTCGGGTTTTACTTTCTTCAATCATCTCCTGCGCCAAGGTTTTTAGTTGTGGAGGGGTCTGATGCCCTTTCTTTCTTATTTCAGAAGCTTCTGTGATGATAGATATATTTACATGGCAGTAGTTTGGCTCCTCATAATCATTTAACATTTCCATTTTGGTATGTTGTTTTGGGAGGAGGTCTTCATGACATTGATGCAGATGTTTTGAGATGTTTAAGAAGCTGGTTTTCTTCAACCTGTTTTTTATTTTGTCAAGCTATGGAGTTTGGCATGCATTGGATGACTTGACATTCATAGAAGCTTCTTGCTGTGAATAAACACCTTTTCTTTATGCCTGCTGTCAAAGGGTGGATGATGGTGTATCTCTCCATTGCCTGGATTTGAGTAGTCTTCATCCCTCCAGTGGTTAATCTAAGGCCTGCATTTTACACTTTTCTTAGACATTCTGTGTTTGTTTTTGATGCCGTGGCCCAGGCTGACATGCCATATTTAAATACAGGCCTGACTGTGCCTGTATAGATTTTATAAAGTATGCTGGTATTTGCCCCCCCAACTTGTGCCAGCCAGTTTCTTTATAATGGAGAGCTTCCTTGTTGCTTTCTGTTCGACTGCTTTTAGGTGTGGCTTCCAGGTGACTCTCAAGTATGTTGGGTTTTCCTCATTTGGAAGCTCACTTCCATTTAATTGCAATTTGATCATTTCTTGGAGATTTGACAGTGAGAAGCAGGTTGCTTCCGTCATTCTTCTTGTGAAAGTAGGAATCATAAAATCTTCCATTCTTTTCATGAATGTTAATAACACATAAGGAAGGGAAACCCGAGGCCCGTAAACAGTAAATTAATATTAGACAAACATAAAGGTGTGTTTTCAGGCACTCGTAAGAAATAAAGAAGTAGAACACTTAGACAACAGAAAAACAACAGACGTGAGTGGCTTACCCAGGGTTTGAACCCCGTACCTTCCGTACGACAACACCGCCTAGCTATACAAGCGAATCACACTAACCTCACGGCCAGCATCCTTTTTTGGGGATGCCTAGCTGGCCGTGAGGTTAGTGTGATTCGCTTGTATAGCTAGGCGGTGTTGTCGTATGGAAGGTACGGGGTTCAAACCCTGGGTAAGCCACTCACGTCTGTTGTTTTTCTGTTGTCTAAGTGTTCTACTTCTTTATTTTTTACGAGTGCCTGAAAACACACCTTTATGTTTGTCTAATATTAATTTTCATGAATGTACAGAATCATAAAATCTTTTCATGAATGTATGGAATCATAAAATCTTCCATTCTTTTCATGAATGTATGGAATCATAAAACCTTCCATTCTTCTTGTGAGTGTAGGAATCATAAAATCTTCCATTCTTTTCATGAGTGTATGGAATCATAGAATCCTCCGTTCTTCTCATAAATATTTGGAATCATAGAATCTTTCATTCTTCTTGTGAATGTAGGAATCATAAAATCCTCCATTCTTCTCATGAATATTTGGAATCATAGAATCTTCCATTCTTTTCATGTGAATGTAGGAATCATAGAATGTTCCAATCTTTTCATGTGAATGTATGGAATCATAGAATCTTCCATTCTTCTTATAAAAGTTTGAAACATAGAATCTTCTATTCTGCTCATCTTATAATGGCATTGTATAATCTTCCTCATAGATTAATGGACCAGATTTAAAAAAAAAAAAATTTTTAAAATTATTTTTGTTTGAGTATGTCATTGCCAGTGATTGCGTAGAATAGAAGGACTGAAATGGTATGACAAAGTCACAAATGTGGAATTGATGACAAGAACCAAACAAGTGCCAGGACGCTGGCGATGGATAGGAAACACATTGAGGAAACCTGTTGATAGCATTACGAGGCAGTCCTTGTTCTGGAATCCACAGGGAAAGAGAGGCAGAGGTAGACCAAAAAAACACATGGAGAAGAGAGCTGGATAGAGAGGTGAAAATGATGAGGAAAACATGGAAAGAACTTGAGCAGATGGCACAGGACAGGAAGACTTGGCATGTGTTTGTTGAAGGCCTATGCTCCTCAGGGAGCTAAAGGGTATTGATTGATTGATGACATTGCCAGTACACATTTGTGGCATCTTTAATTGTGTTGTATGATTTTTGTAAACTGAATGTGTTCATGTTGCCTCATAAGCTTTAGAGTAAATCAGTAGAAACTAATTTGGAGTAGCATATGGCAACAACCTATTTCTCTCCACAAAAACTGTTTGGAGATGACAGGAACCTTGAGCTGACTATTACTTTTATTAGAGTCATTAATAAGGAACCTTGAGCTGACTATTACTTTTATTAGAGTCATTAATAAGAAAGTTTGAGGGAGAACGTGGAAGGAAAAGAAGAAAATAATATGTTCCAAAAAGAAATTTTCATTCTCTTTGATTAGATGATATTAGTTAGTACAATGTAAGTAAATAAATAAGGTAACACTGTAAAACTGGTAAGGGAAGTAATATATAGAAGCTTCAGAAATTATTTTACGTCTTTGAAAATCTTTCTGAAAGTTGTAACTGATGCTGAATTGCTAAGTCCCACATATTCCTGGAACCTAACTTTCTAGATATATGGTTCTCAAATAAACTTGACTTTTTCATCAATTTAAGTAAATATTACACCAGTGTGCAAACCTTAGAATTACCTTTCTTTTTAATTCAATGTCACATTATTTATAGATACTGATGAATGGGATTCTGGGATTTTGTGTCACAAATTATTGTATGAACATGTTTCTTTCCATGTCAGTATTATTGGCTTATGTAGTTATATGTAGCCTGTGAACTTTTCTCTGTTTCATTGTAAAATGTTGATGCAATAATAATAAGCAATACAAATACTGAGAAGCTTATGGCCAGTCATCTTGCATACAGGGGCCCAAGTTTTGCTTTGCATTGGGCCCCAAAATGTCTTCAACTAGTCCTACATATATATATATATATATATATATATATATATATATATATATATATATATATATATATATATATATATATATATATATATATATATATATATATATATATATATATATACAGTAGAACTCCATTTATCCGAACCCCATGGGACCGAGCATCGTTCGGATAATCAAATGTTCGGATAATTGGATTACATGATGTATCTAGTACATGTACACATATTTCTAAAAATAATCGAGTACATGTACACATATTTCTAAAAATAATTAACAATCACAAGGAAAATACACTATAAAACATATTTACTTGTACTGTAATAATAATACCCACACTGTATTAGATCACTGTATCACCAAAATCTTTCATTACACTGCAGTGCATGTACTACTTGTATTAATTATTTTTGTTAAGAAGAGAAATGTTTTCAAAATAACATTACAAACGATTCAAAACCAGGCGCAACTTACGTATACATGTACCTGCACAGATGTAGCCCACTATTTAAAATAATGAGGAATCCTCTTTTGCACCAAACTGGATAGTCTGCTTTTGGCTGCTAAGTCCCGCATTCTCTTCAACAGCAGAAGCTGTGTAGGACAGCTGTCATCTTCTTGCTCGTACCAAGCCATCGCTGTTTCTAGTGCTATAAAGGCCTCTTCAGGACTTGGTCGACGTTTTGGGTTTTCTTCATAATCTACAAGTACATCATGTACTTCTGAGGAGTCTTCATCATCGGTCACTACATGTTTTTGGTTTTCTTCTTGCACAAAAGACAAAATTTCTTCGTCATTCAAAAACTGAAAACCAGAATCATTATCATCTTCTAGCCACATGTGTGCATCATCTTTGTCACAGTCCGAAAATCCAGGCATTGCTTGAAACAGTTCCACAACTTCATTTATACAATCATCATTTGTGTCCACTGCAGTAGTTTCATTTCCTCCTTTTTTCCCAAGCAATCTATTCCAAGCCTTGTTGAGATTATCTTGTGACAGGGTGGTCCAAGCATTAGCTAACATATAGCAGCAGTCTTTGAGATTAAGCTTTTTGGAAAACGCCACCACACTTTCTTCATCTTCAGCCAACAATAAACGACGCATGACTTCCTTCTTGTACATCTTTTTAAGCTTTGCTATAACACCCTGATCCATTGGTTGAATTAGTGCTGTTACATTAGGAGGCAGAAAAATTACTTTAAAATTTGCATCAACTGCATTCAATGTATCCGTCTCTGGGTGAGATGGTGCATTGTCCAGTAGAAAAATTACTTTTCCAGTTTTCTTTTCTTGTTCTTTCAACCTCTTCACATTTGGGATGAACTGATTTGTATACCAATGAAGAAATATTTCACTATTCATCCAAGTACTCTTCTGTGCTTTGTAGCACAATGGGAGACATGTCACATTCTTTAAACAACGTGGTTTTTTTGGCTTTGCCGATCATTAGCACCGGTAAACGATGACTTCCACTGGCATTCGCGGCTACCAAAATTGTTACTCTCTCTTTGCACTTTTTAAACCCAGGGGCAGCTGCTTCGCGCTGAGATGCAAGTGATTTTTGAGGCAATGATTTCCAGTATAAGCCAGTCTCATCGGCATTATACACATCATCGAGTAAATAACCTTCTTCTTCCAAAAAGCCAAGAATGTTTCTTTAAAATTTTCAGCGGCAGTTGCATCGCTAGATAAAGATTCCCCTTGAATCTCCAATTCTTGTATGCCATGACGAGATTTAAAGTTTCTTAACCATCCCTGGCTAGCCTTAAAGTCAGGAGGACCGTCAAGTTGATTGCTGAACTGAAGTGCCTTTTCACACAATAGAGCCAGAGATAGGTTCCCCTTTGCTTCTTCTTTGCACAAACCATATATACAAAGCCTCTTCCAATTTCAAATCTTTCGCATTTCTCATGGTTTTATGTTTCTTCGACCCATTTTCACTATCCAATTTCGATGCAAAACTCATAATTTTATCCTTGTTACTTTTGATGTCAGAGACGGTAGCTTTCCCAACATTGAAAATCCTCGCAAATGAAGACACAGTTTCACCTTTTCCTAGTCTCTTGATAATTTCTGTTTTCGTTTCAATCGACAAAACATTGCGGTTCCTTTTATATGCTTTAGGCCTACTGGAAGATGCCAGATCGCACAGAGAAATACGTGTACACCAAAATTATTCTGCTGTAGTAGCAGACACAATTATTTTAAGTTGAACTGTCTGTTTAGCCAGTGTTCTGCCTAGAACGCACACGTACACTGGATTGGTAAACCAGATATTAATTGACTTTATGATCTAACTGACTTCCTGTACGTAAGCGACCGTCCATTAGCCCATCTCATTGTCTACAAATTGTTCGCACACATTTGAAGCTTGCCGCATCAAAAGATTCAGAACTGTAGTCTAACGTGACTGGTGGCACCTGATTTTTTTTTTTTCTGGAAAAAGTGTTCGGATAAATTGGATGTTCGGATAATAGCCCCTTCAGTCATAACTGACTATGGGAATGCGCCCCTGAGGTGACAGCCCTCGGCTGCTTATTTTCCTGGTGCTCCTTTCGACGTTTTCTCCTCACCTCTGCTTCTTGTGTGAGCCTCTCTTCGCCCAATCTGAGGTGGCGCCGTAAATAGCATCGCCACTTAGTGCGATCGGCAGCTTCATCATCCTATGTTGCTGGATCCATGTCCAGTGCCCTCATATCTCTCTTGCACACATCTTTGAACCTCAGCTGTGGTCGCCCAACTGTTCTCTTGCCATCTGCTAATTGTCCGTAGAAGATATCTTTTGGGATGCGACCATCTTCCATGCGGCGAACATGGCCAAGCCAGCGAAGTCTGCGCTGTCTAAGAAGCGTATACATACTTTGAAGGCCAGCACGTGACAACACCTCACCTCGACATTTGTCACTTTATCTTTCCACGAGATGCCGAGGATGCGGCGTAGACACCGCAAATGGAAGGTATTGAGCCTTCTTTCTTGCTTAGCATAGGTCGTCCAGGTCTCGCTGCCATATAGGAGTGTGCTGGTGACGCAGGCTTTATATACCGCAGCTTTGGTCTTCATTGTGAGTTTAGAGTTTCCCCAAACACGCGATGTGAGGCGGGCAAAGGTAGCTGCAGCTTTGCCAATGCGGCTGTCGATTTCTGTATCCATTGAGAGTTTGTCATTGATGGTAGACCCTAGGTATGTGAAGTGGTGCACCACCACTGCCAATTCATAGTTATCGATAGTGATAACTGGTGCAGCACCCACATCCTGACTCAGCACATTCGTTTTCTTTAGACTTATTGTGAGGCCAAAGTCCTTGCATGCTTTAGAGAAGCGATTCATCAAGCTCTGAAGCTCCTGTTGGCTTTGAGTGACGACTGCAGCATCATCAGCGAACAACAAGTCTCTTATAGTGACCCTTCTGATTTTTGTTTTTGCCTTCAGCCTTGAAAGATTAAACAGACGGCCATCTGACCTAGTGTGAAGGCATATTCCTTCAGTTGCATCTCTGAATGCATGTTTCAAGAGTAAGGCAAAGAAGATTCCGAAGAGGGTCGGAGCCAGAACACAGCCTTGTTTAACGCCACTTCGTATATCAAAGGGCTGTGACGTGCTTCCAGCATATTGGACTGTTCCCTTCATGCCGTCATGGAATGACTTTATCATTTCCAGCATTTTAGAAGGGCAGCCTATATTCAGGAGGATTTTAAAGAGTCCATCCCTACTAACCAAGTTGAGTGCTTTTGTGAGGTCTATAAAGGCGATATATAATGGTCTTTTCTGCTCTCTTGATTTTTCCTGAAGCTGGCGGAGAGAGAAGATCATGTCTGTTGTTGATCTGCCAGCTCGGAATCCACACTGTGACTCTGGATATATGCGCTCAGCTAACTTGTGTAGTCGCATTAAGATGACTTTGGTAAAAAACTTACCAACAATACTAAGAAGAGAGATGCCTCTGTAGTTATTGCAATCACTTCTGTCTCCTTTATTTTTATACAGTGTTACAATCTTGGCATCTCGCATGTCTTGAGGAATAGTTGTCTCTTCCCAGCACTGGCACAGCATCCTATGCAGGGGATGTAATAGCGTGCTCTTACAGCATTTGATTAAATCAGGAGGAATCCCATCACTGCCTGGTGCTTTGCCAGAGGCCAAGCTATCAATGGCCTTGCTGAGTTCCTCTAATGTTGGTTCTGCATCCAGCTCCTCCATAGTTGGCAGACTGTTGACACCATCAAGGGCTGCAGGCGTAACGGTATTGTCTCTAGCGTAAAGCTCAGAGTAGTGCTCGACCCACCTCTCCATCTGCTTACCCTTATCAGTTAGCTTCTCTCCACTGATGGTTTTTAGCGGTGCCGTCTTACTTTTATGGGGGCCAAGTGCTTTTTTTATACCGTCATACATTTGTCTAATGTTGCCTGTTTGCGCTGCGATCTGGATGCTCTCACTGAGCTGGAGCCAGTAGTCATTTGCACAGCGTCGAGCAGTTTGTTGAACTTTGCTTCTCGTAGCCCTCAGGATCTGTAGGGTTCTGGCACTCGGTGAACGTTTGTATTCATTCATAGCACTGCGCTTAGCTTCAATGACAGGTGCCATCACATCTGATGAAGCATCAAACCAGTCATTTGACTTTGCTGTTTTCTTACCAAAGGTGGCAAGTGCAGTACTTTGAATGGTGTTCCGTAGATGCTCCCAGTTCTCTGTAATAGTATCCCCATGCTGAGGGCTACTGAGCACTTTCTCGAAGGTCGCAGTGAATTGAGCGATCATGAAAGGGTCTGACATCTTGCTGGTATCAATGCGTGGTTTCCCTTCATGTCTGACACGATAGAGTTTTCTTGGTTGTGCTCTGATTTTGCAGCAAACCAAGGAGTGATCTGTATCACAGTCTGCACTATGGTACGAGCGCGTGGAGAGCACAGACCTGAGGAGTGGCCTTCTGACGAGAATCAGGTCAAGTTGGTGCCAGTGCTTGGATCGTGGGTGTCTCCATGACACCTTATGCTGGGGTTTTGTCTGAAAGTAGGTGTTGGTCACGCAGAGGTCATGGTGGACGCACAACTCTAAGAGCCGTTGTCCATTTTCATTCATCTTGCCAATACCAAACCTGCCCAGACATGAAGGCCATGAAACATCGGCACCCACTCTAGCGTTAAAGTCACCAAGGAGAACAAGCTGTTCTTGCCTAGGTATGCTTTTGATAATTGCTGTTAGATTCTCGTAGAACTCATCTTTAGCTTCTGAGGCAGAGTACAGAGTAGGAGCATACACACTGACAAGGGTGATGGGACCTGTGCTAGTTTGCAGGCGGAGCGTTAACAGGCGTTCTGATCCATTCTCGCCTGGTTCAACTATTTTAGTTAGCGATTTTTTGACCGCAAAACCTACTCCGTGTTCTCTAGCTTTATTAAGATCTTTCCCTTGCCAATAAAATGTGTAGTCCTTCTCGCTCACCGTTCCAGAGCCCGCCAGGCTCGTTTCCTGAAGTGCAGCTATATCCACCTGAAGTCGTTTAAGCTCATCATTAATTATGGCTGTCTTCCTTACATCGTTTACATCCTGTAGGTTTTCGGATAGTCCAGTCAACATAGTCCGGACGTTCCAGCATCCCAATCTGAGAGTTTGCTTATTTCTATTTTTTCGATAATTGCTTGGTGCAAAATTTTCTGTCCACAGTTCGGGTTTGACCCTAATCCCCATGCACCCAATGGGGAAAGCAGACAGTGGCGGGACAACACCTTATTGACTGGGGGCTGCCCAGCTTGAAGCGGGCGGTAGCTGTCCAGTGAGATCCTAGAATCTCTCCCACTGTCGGAAGTAGCCCCTGGCGCCATGCCCTACGCCAATTGGGCAAAATGCTTATAACCGGTAACTGCTACTTCCCGTGTTTTGCCGACACCTATAGGGTGAAGCTGGAGTGTCCTCTCCAGGGCGCGAGCTTGGGCACAGTTATATATATATATATATATATATTGTAAATCATGTTATCAGACCAAATGATGCATGGTTCGTGAGGTCATTTTCAATTTCTTCTGATTTCTTAATACTTGTTCATAAGATCTCATGGCGTAAAGATGTACCATATATTTGTAGCAAATAGTCACTGCCTGTAAAAATGACATGCCTACCTCATTCCGTCATGGCAAGTTTGAAACTAGCACATTACACATTGCACATCTGTCACATATATATGTAAATAGCGCAGCTGTGACCATCCACTCCCCCCCCCCCCATCTAAGGGTTATATTTTGCTACGCGAAAGCCACGAAATTCACTGACTGTAGACTCATCTTCGAAGCCACGCCTATTTTTCTGTTGACATGTGCTGTCAAGGTTTACCTTCGTTCTTCTTCTTCTTCTTTGATCCTTAGCTGCCGACTGTCAAAGCAGTCAGTGGCCATCACGCCTAGTGGCGTCTTGTAGGGCAACAACAAATTGATTCCACTTTGCTCGGTCGGCGGCCATCCTTCGTACAGTGCCCCAACTCTGGTTCATTCTTTGCATCTCAGCCTCCACAGTCCTCCGCCAGGTTGTTTTTGGTCGGCCTCTCTTTTGTTTTCCTTCAGGTGTCCAAAGCATAGCTGTTCTTGTGATGTTTACCTTCGTTCAGGCAGGCAAAACAACAGTCAACAAGAGCCCTGATTCGCTATCGCAATTATCACGCGAGCCGATTTGGCAGTTAAGCATGGTGGAACAGACCGGAGTGCGCGGCTAGATGTAATCGTTCTTTGATCAGGGAAAACGCGAGCAGGAGGCCAGCCGTTAACAGTTTTGATGTCCAGCGTTTCAGGGGGACTTAACATACGTATTTGATATTTGGCAGGCGGAGATAATCAAAGACAAGCCAGATGTTGTCAGTCGGCATAGGTGAGCAAAAAATCTTTAATTCGGGAATCGAACCATAGATTTGCCCTGATATGGCAGAAGGCGCAATTTTTCGCACTAAGGAGTGAAAGTACAGCATTTATGTATATATACCTCGTTGTCCCAAAGTCATTATCTAGTCGCTTCAAATTTTATTTTGAGATTTCTAGCTCGTTATACTAAAGCCATTGTATAAAGTGGATTTTAGATTTCATGGAGATTGGTTCATATTTCTGATTTGCGGTAATATATATATATTAGCAATCAAGTGATTCTATGTGTTTTCATCATTATAATTCAGTGGGATTTTCTAAGTGCTAATACTAGCCTACTTAAATAACGCATAGCTAAATTTTTCCAGTGTAATGTAGATTTAAATTACTAGCTATCACCCAGAAAGAGATGTTTTAATTAACTAATATATACACTAGGTGACTGACTATTGACGGAATATAAATTTACTCCTAATCCATTATGTGTAACTGTGTAAATTACTAGTGTAATATCATGTGACGAAACTAATAGCTAGTAATGACAAGCGATATTTGTAAAGTAGTCATAATTAAATTATCACTGATATTGTGCGCTGAGAGTTTACCGAGGTGGGGAGGGGAAAAAAGGCACATACCTTAAAATCCAAACCGTAACCGGTGAGCGCAGGGTGATAAGATAGTCTAAGACCTGTGTGCTTTTAATTTAATTAAATGACGGAGTGGATAAGAGATCTTAATTTTGTGCGTGATAGGATAGGTTATTGATATTGTGATTATATATTTTGTTTCTCCCTAATTTTAGCACGGATCACAAACCAGCTACCAGCCGTCGAGTTAGCACCAGTAAAAAATTCTTATTATTATTCGGGTCAGTGATGTTGACCTGCTCGGTCCTCTTGTTTTCATACAGAGAGAGTCTAAGCATATGAACAGTAATAGATAATTTTAACTGGACAAACAACTACCCAGATTTTTCAATCTATTTTTATCAGCCACAGTGGCCAAAGATCTAACCATAACATATTTTTTCTGACTACTGACAATTGTGGTTCCCAGTGGATTTATCCCGAAGAATACATTGTTTCAGGATCGGCATCAACACCAGAGAGAAAAGCCGATAGGAGATACGTTCAGCATCGTCCATTTCTTACTAACAGTTTACCAACCATATGTTGAATTAACCAGTGGAAGTACTGTGTATTGTCTACTGTGACCACCCGATTGCAGATTATATTTTGCTACATGAACTACCTGATGTGACAGTATCTTATTCAATAAGCATTACCAAACTAAGCGTTCCCCCTTAGGGAAATTAACAATTCGTGGAGGAACTGGGGCTTATTTTCGGAGAAGCACAACCCTGGATTATGATAAATCTGTCAACTGATGTGTATGTTCAATAAGTTGGTGAGCAACTAATAGGTAAGCAAGATTGAATGTGGCCACAGATTTGACAGAGTGAGAGAAAGCGGAGTGAATATTTCTTCTTTTGTATAATCATTGAACTCACTTCTAATTTTGTTTGCGAATACTGTTAATTTTTTTTACAGGATAGCTTAACTAGGAACTTTGTTCTTTAATGTATTGTCTATTACTATACCCTAGCGTGAATCTTTGACCTTTTGGGGTTCTTAACTTCTGGCGGGATCTTGTCTCAACAGAGGGGAAGGCACTTATTGAGGGTAATTTTCTGAACTCTGTAACCTATGATTTTATTGATTTTTATATGTTTGATGTCGTAAACAGTTTATATGATAATAAACTTAACAAAAACTTAATTACTTGTGTTGGTTAGCTCAGCCCAAACCCATATTCCATTTACCATAGTTTTCACATTTGTGCGTCTTCTTGTCACATGACTGTGTGTGCGTGTGTAGTTAAAAGTATATGTTTTTGTGTACTGAGAGTAGTACTGTCTGCTAATAAATTACAGTTGTAAAGATAGCCTGGACTAGAGTATCTTCTCAATCCAGTGACAGATTCTACCCTTAAACTATTCACTCGTGAACTCTATTTCTCATACTTAATTCTCACTGAGTTAACATTTTTCCCAGTTCTATCCAGAAGGACCAAATCTATATCTACTACTATATATTCAAATTTACAACAACATCTAGCAATAAAAAAAAATCTTTGTAGAATATAGTAGGCAAGTACCAAATAGTGGTTTTTTTCTATTCAGCTGAATACAAATAGAGGCTTATAACTATTCGGCTGAATATGAATAGTGAATGAATGTTTGGCATAAAAAAATTGTGTTCAGTAGGTCTACTGACATTTTCATTAATTATAAAAGTAATCAACAACAAACACGTGATGTATCAAAGTGTTCCAGCATAACAAAAATGAGGCAAATATCTTGGAACTATTTAATGTTACTAACTAACCACTAATCAGTTTTTAAATTCAGTTCAAAGGTCATTGCTGTAACAAACATGTATTCGCTTTAAAAAAAAAAACGAGTCTGTCGACATTCTCTGCCAAAAGACGGCATCTGTTGTCTGAAAACGTGTTGCCGACTAATCGTATTCGATTGCAGCATACTATTCAGCCGAGTTCATTGAATGCACTATTCGGCACCGAATCGAATATTCGGTGCATCCCTAGAATATAGTAACAAGGTCACATAGAGCAACACAGATTTCTTCTTGAGCAGCTTTGCCACTAGGTTTGTATAATTTCTTGTTTTTAAACTTTAAAACACAGTCTTTAACATACAGTTTTAATATTGCAGGGAAGAGAAAAGGGAAAAGGCAAAACAAGCAAAACGGAGAAAATATAAGCGATATGCTCTGATTGGCCTAGCTACCATAGGAGGGGGCACTTTGATAGGCAAGTTGTATATACTAATTGCCCTTCTGTTTTAATAATTGAATAGATAAATTGTATATTTAATTTACCCTTCTATCTTAATAAATTAGCAGGTAAGGTAAGCATTCAGTTTACCCTTATGTCAGTAAATGGATGGTGAAGTTGTGTGTTCAGTTTTCGCTTATATCATATTAATTGGATAGGCAAGTTATATTTTTAATTTATCCATCTGTCTTAACACATGAGGATGTATCTTCAGTTTGCCCTTCTGTTTTAATAAATGGAGAGTCAAGTTGTGTATTCAGTTTACGGTTCTGTCTTAATAAATGGATGGTCAAGTTGTGTATTCAGTTTGCCCTTCTGTCTTAATAAGTGGATGGTCAAGTTGTGTATTCAGTTTGCCCTTCTGTCTTAATAAATGGATGGTTAAGTTGTGTATTCAGTTTACTGTTCTGTCTTAATAAATGGATGGTCAAGTTGTGTATTCAGTTTACTATTCTGTCTTAATAAAGAAATAGTCAAGTTGTGTATTTAGTTTACTGTTTTGTCTTAATAAAGAAATAGTCAAGATGTGTATTTAGTTTACTGTTCTGTCTTAATAAAGAAATAGTCAAGATGTGTATTTAGTTTACTGTTCTGTCTTAATAAAGAAATAGTCAAGATGTGTATTCAGTTTGCCTTTCTGTTTTAATGTAAATGATTACGCTGTAGTGGAATTGATGGTATTGTATGATTGTGATCTTACTTAATGTGATGCATGAGGTCAGCTGTGAAGGCTCCTGAGATAAATGTAGCTGTGAATTTTCAGAAGGCCCTTCTTGCTACCACTACGACCTCACACCTATCTTTTTTTTTTTCTAATGAATGTGGCTACGTTAAAATTCTAGGGTATGATATGTAATGTGTTGTGGTAGTTTACATACACACACACAGATATTTAATAAGTTTAATAATATTAATAAAATGTTATGACACACTGAACTAACTCAAGCTGTGTAAAATTTTGATAATAAATTTTCTTTAAGTTTATTTGTTCTGAACCAAGGTTTTATTTTGGTCAGAACATATGAAAGGTTTTGCAATTATTAATGAAATGCATGAATATATGGCATAATAAATGAAAGGAGTGTACATATGTATTTTACAAGACTAGTTAATATTACTAACTCCGCCAATGCCGGTCCCAAGCCCGGATGAAAAAGGAGGAGGGCGGCCTGCATGGAGGCCGTAAGGAGGCAGCCCCTCCACCATGCAAAGGCACAACAGGCCAATCACCTGTTTGCTTTAAATCATGATTACGCGAACTACAAGAGAGAAAACCGGACTGATTCTAAAGGCGACGAACTGGAACGGACTACGAACTACGACTTATGGAACTTGGAACACAAGAAGTATAAATGGGAAGGAAGAGGAGCTGGTGGAAGAGATGAGGAAAGCAAAACTAGAAATCCTGGCTATAACGGAAACGAAGAAAAAAGGACAAGGAGTCATGGATCTCGATGGCAACACGTTGCTCTACAGTGGTGTACCCATATCTGAAAGAGCTAAAGGGGGCGTGGGTGGCATTGTGGCCCAAAATCAAAAAGATAGTATCAAGGGATGGAACTTTGTCTCGGAGCGCATTATGGTTGTAAAACTAAAAGAAGGAGAAACCATAGTCAACCTGGTCATAGTGTATGGGCCAAATGAGGATGAGAGAGCAGAGGTCAAGGAGGAATTCTTCGAGCTGCTTCAAAGGACAGTGGATGACTGCCTAGATGAAGTTATTATGCTCGGAGATTTTAATGCCAGAGTTGGAAATGACCATGCTAGATGGGGTGGAGTTATCGGAAGATATGGAGAAGATACTCTCAATGACAATGGAAAGCGACTCCTTAGATTCTGCAGTGAGCAGAATCTGATCATTACAAACACAAAGTTCCCCCATAAGCGCATACATGCATACACTAGATGTGAACCAACCAAGAATGAGAAGTCAGTGATCGACTATGCCATTGTTCGGAGAAGCTCATTCAGATATGTCCGAGATGCAAGAGTCTGGAGGGGGCCAGAGATTGGAAGTGATCACTACCTGCTAACAATCAAACAAACAACTGAAAGAGTTGCTCAGCCTAGGAACTGCCCAACATCATGCAAGAAACCAAGTAAACGAGCAGGAGAAATGAGCATTAGGACCTACAAGCTGAGAGAGCCAGAAATTAAGACCAGATATCAGGGGCTTATTGCTACAGCAGTGAGCAATACAGAAGAACGACCTGATGACTTGGAAACCCTCTGGAATAAATTCAAGGATATCATAAAGACAGCTGCTGCAGAAGCATGCGGTGAAGTCCGACTTGGGAACCAGAGAAAGAGGACACCTTGGTGGACAGAGGAAGTCAAAGAGAAAATAAGAGAGAAGAAAATGGCATGGAAACAATACTTAGGAGCTAAAAACACAACAGGACAAATGGAAAAATATAGAGAATATGTGACACTCAGAACAGAAGCAAAGAACAAAGTGCTAGCAGCAAAACAGAAGTCCTGGGAAGAATTTGGAGAAAAGCTAGAAAAAGATGCACAAAAAAACCAGAAATTGTTCTATAAGACCCTAAAGAACATGAGGAAAGAAAAACAATGCCCTCTCAAATTTATAAAGGACAAGCAAGGCAAATTGCTTACTGCCCCGAAGGAAGTAATGGAAAGATGGAAAGAATATTTCTCAGAACTCCTGGATGGTGAGCATGATGAAGCATCAGAAATGATAACCACTGACACAGAAGAGGAAACCAATGATGGTGAAGATGACATAAAGATGGAAGAACTGAGGGCAGCACTAGAGAAAATCAAGATGGGCAAAGCAGCAGGGCATGATGGTATAACACCAGAAATGGTTAAGTACATGGGAGCATCAGGCGACCTATTACTCTTAAAGGTCCTACAGGCAGCATGGTGCAACAAGACCATACCAAAGGATTGGGAGATTGCCATCATAACACCAATTTTCAAAAAGGGTGACAATCGACAATGTGGAAACCATAGAGGCATATCCCTTCTCAGTGTCCCTGGTAAAATCTACTCTAGAATCCTAGAGCAGAGACTCCGACGCCTAGTTGAGCCACAATTGGATGAGGTCCAGTGCGGATTCCGAGCAAACCGAAGTACTCAAGACCTAATCTTCACACTCAGACAGCTGAGTGAAAAGGCCCTTGAGTATAAGAGTGAGATCCATCTTTGTTTCATAGATCTGGAAAAGGCGTTTGACAGGGTCCCCTGGAGCAAACTTTGGGACTGTTTGGCAAGGAAGAATATTCCAGCACCTCTCATTCATGCTATACAGAGCTTCTACAAGTCTTGCAGAAATTATGTGAGGACAGCAAACCATAAGTCAGAAGAGTTCAGGACCACCACTGGTGTAAGACAAGGTGATATCCTATCACCTTACCTCTTCATACTCCTTATGGACGATGTCATCAAGGCATGTAAGGAGAGAACAAGAAAGTATTCAGTGGGGTACTGGAAGATGAGACAGGTCTATATTTCGGAGCTGGCATTTGCTGATGATGTTGCCCTGATTGCTAAATCAGAGGCACATCTCCAATCCAACCTGCAAGTCTGGAAGGAAGAGCTGGAGAAGAGAGGGATGGTCATAAGCAGCTCTAAAACAAAATCCATGGTGATATCACGAGAAGAAAGAAAACATCAGATTAAGTTGGGAGAACAGGTCCTGGAGCAGGTCGACCACTTTAAATATCTCGGAGCTATTATAGACCAAAAGGGAGGCATCAAAGAAGAGTTGGCCACTCGAAAAGCAGCGGCTGGGAGACTTTTTCAGGCCATAAATCGTGGATTCCTCAGCAAGAAAGAGGTTGGTAAGAAAACGAAGATGGCTGTATACCGCTCCACCTATGTCCCAGTCTTGACATATGGATGCGAGTCCATGGCAATGACTACAACCCACAAAAGCCAGATCCAAACCTCAGAAATGAGGTATCTGAGGAAAGTGGTTGAAGTAACAAGAAGAGACATGGTCCGCAACCAGACGATCCGTCAAGGCCTAAAATCCCATCCGCTGCAGACCCAAATAGAACAGTCCCAACTAAGATGGTTTGGCCATGTCTGCAGAATGGGAGAAGATCGGCTACCACGACAAGCATGGGAAACAATGAGCCAGGGATCCAGACCTCCAGGACGACCCAGAGTCCGCTGGGAGGACAACATTAGACAATCTTTGAAGGACTGAGGACTAGAATGGAACCAGGCCAGGAAGAAGACAGCTGATAGAATGGTCTGGCGCTCTCTCTTCCAAACCTCTAAACCTCACGGTAGAAGGGGAACGACTAAGTAAGTAAGTAAGTTAATATTACTACTGTTTATGGTTGTAATTTTTCTGGGAGAACGTTTAATGGATGTGCTGTTGGGGTGGCCTCATCACTCCCTGTCTATGGCGACTACACATTGTCCATTTATTGAGGGTATTATAATTGGTGTGTTAGAAATTAAGTTGGTGAGTATTCAGCAGTCCAGATGCTCACGTATCTTGAATGAGTAATCTGGTGCTGGAATCAGGTGGCCCCACCTTTCCGTGCTTGGGGGCAATATCAGGCTGCTCTGCCAAAATATAAACTGCACGGGTCCACTCTTGTAATATTCAACACCTCATTTGACACCACATTGGTGCCAAATAAAAACTCACAGTTCTGTAATAAAGTATTGGTCATGTGTCAGAATTCCATCCTCTAAACCATTTCTGGACTCAACACCACACACAACAACAACACCACATAGACGGGTCAGATCTCTTTGACCATACAACACATCTTACCAAGTTGGTTTCACATAGGATAAGTTCTCCCAGACTACATATTCTGAAATAGGTTCATTAGCTTCCTGCCATAGAATAGGATAGGTGATATGTTCCACTGATCTCAACACTTGATCTGTCTTTCATAATCCTTGCTGGAGTTTATGTATTTTATTTGTCTCTAGACCCTGAACTGGGGCGGGGGGTCTAGAGCGAATCCTTACTTGTTGTAAGGGATAGATTTTGATATGGCAGTATCAAATCACTCGAAACATTAAACAAATATTAAAATATACAAAGAAATACTTTCAGTCTTACCAGAATTATGAATATAGAACACAGTTAATTGCTAGCAAAACTCAGCTGAGCTGCTGGCTTTAGTATGGCGTCCCTCTAAATATTTCAATTAGCTTCTGGGAATTACACCACTAAATAATTCACTGTGTCTACTAGGACAACTTATGACGAATGGCAAAAATGCGCGTCTGAGCGCCGATAATATATTCATCTATGGCCAATCACCGCCTTTTTCTTTTCAAATTCAAACCTCCTACCAAAAAGTCATTTCAGTCATACCTCAGTCAAGTATGCCTTATTGTCTGTTGGTCCGTCTGTCTCTACTTGCGTTTCACAAAAAAACACACTTGTTTTTTGAACCAACTCCGCCTTCCCCTACACAATTTTGCCTTTAAAGTTATTTTTAGCCACAGTTCACCATCCCGTCCCGTCTCTTTCATTCCAACTAGATTTTAGCACTTGAGTCTCAAGGCTACAGTTTTTGAAAATTAGGGACATTTTTTGTTTCAATGCAGATGCTCGCTGATACGAACAACACAGTCTTTTGTCAATATCTTTCTTATTATCTAACCGTCTGTATAAATGAAAGCATATTATTTCACTGCTCAAGATGGGCCATCCGGCCAGCTAGGTTTTATATTCCTAACATTATTATTAAGAAAAAGTTACTTTTCAAGGTTATTTGGTTTTTTGAAATATTTTCGAGCATCTTTTGTAATGCGTTTGCCGCTGAATTCAAATAAACGGACTAAGTTATCGCAAAAGCGTCCAAGAAATGACTGTTGCGTATAATAGCTAAGGTCCCTTTTGTCGATTTCTTTACCTTATGTCAACTTGGGGACGTGACTTTTTCCTCCTTTCCCCACCCATTGCATCTTTTAGCCTTGCTAGTTTCAAGCACGCGTTCAGTCATATTTTTTCCCTTTTGATCTCCGTTCTCATCCCGTTCCAAGGGTAACGTTTTGCCTTCACGTTTAACAATTTAATTTCCATGGCGGGTGATGACCCGCGGCGTGGGCGATCATGTATTCTAGTAGCTTTTTTTCTTTCTCTAACATTTCTATGTTTTTCTGGTCAATTTTAATGCGCTGTTTTTAAATCTGCAAACCGTTTTTCTCTATCAGGTCGGGATCTCTAGAAATACGCAATTGAAGTTTTTTAACAACGCATACAGTATTACAACATCATTCGTACAAGAAGTATAACACTTATGTAGGCTTGAATTTCTTTGCAGTCGACTTTCGTCGGTGAATGGCATGTGGTACATCGCGATGAAGCATCCAACAATAATCGGCAAGCATGGTCACACTCCACCGTCCTTGATAACGTGACTCCATTACGGCGATATCTTGATGGAATCGTTCTCCATGTTCATCGCTGACTTCGCCAAGGTTGTCAGGGAAAAAGTCAAGATGCGAATCGAGCAAATGGATTTTGAGGGACATGTTACAGCCCATAATTCTGTATGCATCTATGCACTGCTTAACAATATGCACATAGTCGACAGATTTGTGATTTCCCAGAAAGTTATCGACGATCGATTTGAATGCCATCCATGCGCGAAGTTCACTACCATGTAACAAGTTCTCGAATTGTTTGTCTGCAATAACTTTCCTAATCTGAGGTCCTACAAAGATACCTTCCTTTATCTTTGCATCGCTAACTTGCTGAAACTTTTCTCGAAGATAAGTGAAAGCTTTGCTCGTTTTATCTAACGCTTTTACGAAATTCTTCATGAGCCCCAACTTTATATTTAATGGTGGTAAAATGATGCTGTCTTTGTTAACTAATGGCTCGTGTATTACATTTTTATGCCCGAGCTGCATACGATCCCTGATAGGCCACACCTTTCTTGCATAATGTTCCTGTTTGTTGCGGCTGTCCCATTCACATAGGAAGCAACAACATTTAGTGTATCCAGTCTGCATGCCCGTGAGAATTGCAATGACCTTCAGGTCTCCACAAATCCGCCGTTGGTAGTCATTGTACTTTATTTTTGCCAAAAGTATAGCCATATTGTCATAAGTTTCTTTCATATGAACAGAGTAGGTGACTGGAATTGATGAAAATAAATTTCCGTTATGCAATAACACGGCTTTTAGACTAGTCTTGGAAGAGTCGATGAAAAGTCGCCATTCGTTGACTGTGTGCTCATGACCGAGGTGCACCATTAGACCGTTTACATCTTTGCAATAGCAAATGTCATCATCCATCTCAAAGTATTGAACAAGTTCTCTGTGTCTATGACGAAATTTAGATATCGGAGTATTGGGCGCTAAAAGATTCCATTCTTTGAGTCGCGAACCGAGTAATTCCGCTTGTCCTTTGGTAAGAGCGAGATCACGTATTAGATCTGAAAGTTCTGAATGGTTAATTAAGTGAACACCATCATTCACCGGTATATAATCTGAGTCAGAATTAGTTTCTAAAGCAGGTAAACTATCACTTTCTGATGGTTCATTCACGTCCAACGGATATTGTTCTGGTGGAACTGGAATCGGACACGTGATTGGATCATGAGGCACTGGTTTCGAAACCGATTCAATATTTGGATAAACCACAGACTTTCTAGTTTTAAAAGTGAAACCATGGATATTTGTCAAGCAGAAGTAACAATCAGTAGCGTGATTTGTCGGTTCACGCCATATTACTGGCACTCCAAAAGGCATCGACTTATGCTTTGGCGATTTTCATAACCAACCTGCCAATGTATTTGCACAAGTCGAACAAACTGCATTTGGCTTCCAAGATTTATTTGCATCATCAACTTTCGAATCGAAAGAAAGTTCATATGCTTTCTTTAGTAATGGTGTAAAGTTTTTCTGGTGAACACGATCGGTAAAATATCCGCACACGTAACAGAACAGATCAGCCGAATTTCTACAACTTCTAGAAGCCATATTTCGCTCAGAATTATTTTAAAATACAGTAACTATTTGAAAAATAGCGTAACATATGTCATGCATCTTTTAGCAGTATAAAAAGTAGAATTATTTTGCATTTTATTAATTGTTAATAAGTTATATAGTAAAAATAAAGCGGAGCAAATAACGGTTTCCCAAAAATATATTTATTCACAAATATCTTAAGAACCCATTGTGATAGAGATAAACGGATTTCAAATTTGAAATCAGCGCAAGAAACTGACCTAAGAACACTTATTCTTATATAAGAAAGAAAAATGTTGTTTGTCAGTGTAATCAATTTATATATTCTTTTTTCCTTTCTGTCTTAATAAATAGATAGTCAAGTTATGTATTCAGTTTACCCTTCTGCCTGATTAAATAAATAGTTAAGTTATATATTAAGTTTTCCCTTCTGTATTAAACAGATAGTCAAGTTATGTATTCTGTTTTTCCTTCTGTGTTAATAAATGGATAGTTAAGTTATGTATTCTGAATGCCCTCATTCCTGATTAACTCTTTGACTTCCATAATTATTTTCCACACTGTGCCATAATTATTTTTTGAAGAATTCTAAATGGTGAAGTGTACTGTCTTTTAGTGTAAATTTTTTGTTAATCTTTTCTGTGAACATATACTTATTATATACCAAACTGTAGGGAAATAGATAGAGAATTGTAATATATAATGTCTTTGGTAGTATTAACACAAGTATGTTCTGTATACTTAAAACATTTTGCATGTAAAATTGAAAAACACTAAAAAGTTAATTGTAGAACACGAGCTTACTAAAGACAAATTACTGTTGTAGACAATAAAACTTTCTTTTTAGTCTTCAAACATCAAGTTAATCCATTTACAAAGTAAAAAAAAACATTGCTTATGGCCACAGTTATTACATTTATTGTTATTCACACCAGTTGTTACTGTGGTCCCTTATAAGACAAAAATAAATTATGCAATCTTGCATTACGTAATTTTCAAACAAATAAAGAAGAATAACGTCATATTAAAACTTGTTACATTTGTTTAATATTTTAATAGTATCCCTAGCTTCATCTTCTACCTAGGTAGGACTAGTGATTAGATGTTACGGTAGATCTAGTTTTGTTGCTTTTCAATTGGCCAGAAGCACATGTGCTGCTTAACTACACTCAAATTTGTTGTTTAAATAGTAGCAGAAGTAATTCTATGAGTTTTAAAATATGAACTGCAATAAACGGACGATTTTTGTGATAAACTAAAAACAACACTCTGACCGTTGCGCGGGCACAACGCATTGCATTTTGCAATGCTGTGAGCGTTGGTCAGGAGTCAAAGAGTTAAGCAAATAGACCAGTTGTGTATTCTCTTTGCCTTTCTGCTTTATTAAGTGAATTAGCATGTATAAAAAGTTTATGATTGGATTTCCCCATCAAGTTGAGTATTCAATTTGCCCTTCTTTAATGAATAGATAAGTTGTGTATTCATTAGTTGCTTTAGGTGAGTCTGTGATTAGTTAATAATGCTATACTATATGATTGTACCTGCTTTTCCCTTGTCTTCAAAAGAACATATAATTTTACTAATCTTAGTAAGAATTTATAAACCACTTACCTGAACAAGAACCTAGATCTTATTTTAATTCTGCATGTTTAACATTCCCAGCAGAGACAAATTAAAAAGTACGCCATAAATTCATTTGATGTCATAAACGTTTATGTGAACATTATAAGACAGGTCGATAAGGTCTTTTATATTTGGACTTGCACCCTAATATAACTGATGGCCTTGTGCCTAGGCTGAACAGGGTGCACCTTGTCAAAATGATAGAAAATGTATTTTTTTTTTAATATGTGAAAATAATTTTTCAGGATATAGGTTTAGATTTCTAATCTGCATATGTTTAAAAGAATATAACAAGAGGGTTATATTTCTTATGCGCATATGTTTAAAACAATATAACAATAGGATTATATTTCTTATCTGCATATGTTTAAAACAATATAACAGTAGTATTATATTTCTTATGTGCATATGTTTAAAATAATAAGACAACAGGATTATATTTCTTACATATATATGTTTAAAAAAATGTGAAAAAAAGGGTTATATTTCTAACATGTATATGTTTAAAATAATATGAAAAAAGGGTTATATTTCTTACGTGTATATGTTTAAAATATAACAAATGGGTTATATTTCTTACGTGTGTATGTTTAAAATAATATGACAAAAGGGTTATATTTCTTATGAGTATATGGTTAAGATCATGAAGAAATGTGGTTTTTAAGTAACAAGAGCTCTCCACACCTAAGCCTACCTTGCCGTTGGTTGGAGAGCTTGAGTGCCTCAATGATCCTGGGAGCTATGCCGGCGGGAGTTTTACTCCTGGCAGGGTCACCCAAGCCGGACAGGTCCTTGGTGAGGGGCCAGACAAAAGGGCTGTGGAGTTGGTGGAACCCTATAGGTGTAGATGCAGAACCCACCGGCGAGTGGTACAAGCTCTGGTCTGCACTAATCCACCCCCACTTCATGGGTTAAATGCTTTCTTGCCTCATTCTTCGCTGTTTGTCTCCTATCCAATAATCCCCATGGATGACGAAGAGATGCAGGCCAGCGGACATTGCACCTTTGTCCCTCTGTGACAGCCTCCTAGGTGGCGGGGAACGCCAGATATACCATCACTGCAGAAGGGTTGGCAAAGCTGACTGAAGAATGATGAATTAGCTGACCCAGATGTATATGCTATTTTTCTGGCAGGACGTGACGATCCTGGGATACTGATACACTGGACTGCCTCCCTTCGGGGATACTGAAAAATGCATCCATACCCCCCCCTGAAATCATGAACATGCCTCTAAGACAACAGACTCTATACGAGCTCGGGTGTCGCCTCGGTTATCAAGGCCCGCGCTGCCCTTCGGTACCTGGGGAGGGTAGTGAAAAGTATACTACCAGTAATAATAATATATATAACACAGACTCACTACGCATCCTCCAACTCAACATATCAGGAATCCGAAACAAAATACTTGAACTAACCAAGCTTCTACTGGACCTAAAAATCCATGTTGCAGTTATCCAAGAAGCAATGCTACCAAAAGACACCTCCTTCCATATCACAGGCTATACAGTGTACCAGTGCAAGTGTATAAAATGTCAAGGATTAGTGACACTTATCCGGAATGATACACAGGCTGAGGTTTCTGCTCTTGAAACCAATGACGAAACAGATCTACAGGAAGTGATAGTCTGGAGTGGTGGAAAGCCATTGAAAATCATTAACATTTACAACCCGCCAAAAACACACCTTGCTCTGAAGCCTTTCCAGACCACGGATTTGAGGAGAATGATCATTGCTGGTGACATGAATGGTCATTCACCTCTGTGGGGCTACACAGACAGGAACCCAACAGGAATAGCTATAGAAGAACTCACTAACACTACCACACTCATCCTACTGCAGAATGCTCACACCCCACCGACATTGCTCCACCGCGCCAGTGGAACAAAAAGCAGACCAGATCTCACCCTAGTAACAGCAGATATCCACCCACATTGCTCAGTTAGAGTGCTCGACGACATCGGAAGTGACCACAGACCCATCCTCCTTGAGATCACAAACACCAGGGAAATAAAAAGAAATTGCTTAACATCACCCCCATGGAACTACAAAAAGGCAGACTGGCATTTCTTCAGGAGACAAGTACGACAACGATTCGAGGCCATCGACATGACGCTAGACATAGACAAGGTATATAGTAAAATCACTACAGCACTACTGCAGTCTGCTAAAGAAGCCATTCCACGAGGATGTAGGAGAAAGTTTAAACCTTACTGGAGTACAGAACTGGAGGCTGCTGTAAACGAGAGGAAAAAAGCAAGACGGCAAGCTGAGAAACACCCAACCCCTGCCAACAAGGCAAATTATAACCGCCTAACTACAAAAGTTAAACGTCTGAGCAAAGAAGCAAAAAGAGAAACATGGGTTAAGAAATGTGGAGAGTTAAACTTGCGGAAAGACGGAAAGAAAGCATGGTGCCTCATATCAAATCTCTCAGGAATTAAAAGAAAGAAAAACCTGAACCCATCATTACAAGCACTGAACCACCACTAACAAGGGATGCACAGAAAGCAGAAGCCTTCAATAAGTACTTTGCTAACGTAAACAAAAAACAACCACGCAAGAGACTTGACAGTGCTATCAGATCACTCACCAAAATGATGGAGAAACAACCAACAGCTAGCTGTGAGGTCTTTGAAAAGAACTTCACTCTTTCAGAACTCAAGATGGCCCTAAAAAAATGCAAGAAAGGAAAAGCTGCTGGACCTGATCGGCTCACTAACGAGATGATCTCAAACCTCTCAAATTATGAACTCTCCACCATCCTTGACCTCATTAACAAGACCTGGAGAGAAGGCAAGTTACCAACAGACTGGAGAAAAGCCAATATCATCCCAGTCCTTAAGAAGGACAAACCATCCAATGAAGTAACAAGCTATCGACCGATCTCCTTGACATCAAACCTAGGCAAGATCACTGAAAGGATGATAAATGAAAGGCTATATTGGTGGCTAGAAAGCAATAAGATCTTAAACACCAATCAGTCAGGTTTTAGAAGAAACAAACAGACAATGGATCAGTTGATACGATTCACCCAAGAGATAGGTGATGCCTTCCAAGAAAAAAAGAAATGTGCTTGCAACATTTATTGATCTTAGACAAGCCTATGATCGAGTCTGGAGGATAGGCCTCCTCTTCAAAATGCGAAGAATGGGAATATCAGGGCGAATGTACAACTGGTTAAAAGGTTTCTTCCACAACAGAACAATCCAAACAACATTCAGTGGAGCAACATCAAAACAAAGAACCCTGGAGGAAGGACTGCCTCAGGGATCAGCACTAAGTTGTACACTGTTTCTTATATTTATAAATGACCTCCCAGATGTCATCACCTGCCAAAAAGCACTATTTGCTGATGACCTAGTCATCTGGACAAAAGGAAAATACCTCCAAACTATCACCAAAAATATGAACAAAAACCTGGCAACCATCTCTGCATACTGCCAGTTCTGGAAACTTGAAATCAATGTAGAGAAAACTGTGTATGGCCTGTTCAGTCTAAACAAGAGAGTTAATGAGAACAACATTGAGGTCTGGATGAATGGAGAGAAATTAGCATATGAAGAATGCCCGAGATATCTTGGAGTCGAGCTCGACCGTAGACTTACCATGAGACCCCACATAGACAAGCTGATTGAGAAAGCATCCACAAGACTCAGGCTCATTAAGCACCTTTCTTCCTGTGGGTGGGGAGCAGACCAGCACTCATTACGCCAACTCTATACTGGATATGTGCGCCCAGTAATTGACTATTCGCTCCCCCTCCAAACTATTGCAAGTAAAAGCCTCTTACAAAAGCTAGACAAAGTCCAAAATCACGCTCTACGGTTTATAAGTGGTGCCATGAAGACAACGCCGACAGATGCATGCGAAATCAACACCAATATTGAACCCTTAAACCTAAGAAGAGAACGTTCAGCAGTGGAAACATACGAAAGGTATCTGAGAATGGACACAAAGGAGGAGAATAGGAAAATGATAGAGCAGTGGCACCAAAAACACAGAATACAAAAGACATCTTTTCTTAAAAATGCAAAAGAAGCTAGCATCAAACACCACCTACCAGCAGTTAGAAAGCCGATGGTAACTGTCAATAATGAACCACCTTGTTGGCAGGCAACTACTCCCATAGTAAGAACTGAACTCTCTGACCCCTCAGCAGACAAGAACACTCTAGGACCACTACTGAAAACCATCGCTTTAGAAACTATAGATTCATATCCACAAGACATCATCCATGTCTACACAGATGGATCTGCATTTAAAGCTACCATCAATGCTGGATATGGCGCAGTGATAAAATACCCCAACCAGCACCCAGAAGACCACCCTTGCATCTTTGGCCCTTGCGGAGAAATTTGTTCCAGCTATGATGCAGAAATAACAGCACTAGAAAAAGCATTGTGCCGGATAATCTCAGACTTTGAAAGTGGCATCACTCCACCTGAGGATATTGTTATATTCTCAGACTCAAAATCAGCACTCCAAGCCCTAGAAAGCAAAATGTCCCCTAACATTAATAACATCTGTAGATTTATTGACCAACTGTTCACTTCCTATTGCGTTGAAGTTACACTCCAGTGGATCCCAGGGCATGTCGGAGTCCCAGGAAATGAAAAAGCCGACAAACTATCCAAAAGAGGAGCAGCACTGCCCCAGTTCCCATCAAGTACCACACTGCAAACCTGCCAACAGATCCTGAGAAACAATTATAGGGAAGAATGGCTAAACCAATGGGCTTCCTCCCAGACAGGGCGGCTATTCTTCAAACATCAAGCTAAACCAAACCCTCAAGATCCAGTTAAACAACTGAAAAGAAGAGATCAGAGTCTAATTTTCCAGCTGAGAACAGGCCATGCCCCTGTCAATAAACATTTAAATAGAATAGACCCACTACGTGAACCAAACTGTAGGCACTGCCACCACCATGAGGAATCAGTTGAACACCTACTGTTACAGTGCCCAAGACTAACAGACCTGCGACGCCAACTACTCCCATCGCACCCAACCATCCACAATACACTCTACACATCATCACAGCAACTGAGGAAGACTTGCACCTTTGTCAAAGAGGCAATGGGCTGTCAAGAGCTACCTGCTCACAGCTAAAGGGATTATATCATCATCATCATCATCATCATCAAGTAACAAGAGACATGGTCCACAGCCAGACGATATGTCACGGCCTAAAAACCCAACCCCTGCATACCCATGTAGACCAGTCACAACAAAGATGGTTTGGCCATGTCTGCAGAATGGGAGAATATTGGCTACCACGACAAGTATGGGAAACTAAGAGCCAGGGATCCAGACCTCCAGGACAACCCAGAGTCTGCTGGGAGGACAACATTAGACAATCTCTGAAGGAACGAGGACTATAAGGGAACGAGACCAGGAGGAAGACAGCCGATAGGATAGTATAGTGCTGTCTCTTCCAAACCTCCACACCTCCAAAGGGTGATATAACATCATAAGTATAACTAGAGACATGGTCCACAACCAGAACGATTATTCACGTAATGTAGTAGTCTGTCTCTTCCAAACCTCCAGACCTGGGAGGACAGGAACGAGGACTATAAGGGAACGAGACCAGGAGGAAGACAGCCGATAGGATAGTATAGTGCTGTCTCTTCCAAACCTCCACACCTCACGGTAGAAGAGGAACGACTAATAAGTAAGTAAGTATATCTTTAAAAGAATATGATGAAAGGTTATTGTGCATATGTTTAAAACAAAACATAAAAAAGAAAATGCTGTTATCCGTAATCTTGGTTATCTGATGCAGGTCTAACAGGTGGTTTGGCAGCACCTCTAGTTGCAGCAGGTGCTGGAGCAATCATAGGTGGCGCCAGTGCGGCAGTGCTGGGCTCAACAGCAGGGGTAGCAATAATCGGCTCACTCTTTGGTGTGGCAGGAGCTGGGCTGACAGGTATTTGGCATATCATCATCATCATCATTTTCCCTTGTGCCTCTTATGGAGCATAGATCCACCGCTGCAACTGGTCATCTTGCAGGAAGCCTGCACCAAGCATTCAAGTGCTCTTGTAGTGGTGGTTTTTGTTGCAATTTGTTTGACATGCCAGCACCATGATAAACCTCATTGTAGCGTCCCATTTGCATACCTGTCAACCTCCTGAGACAAAAATCTGTACGCCGGACCAAAAAAATCCTTACAAACACCCAAAAATCCTTACGCAAAAAATATATTAATAAATTATACGCAATACAGTGTTAAAATGAGAAATGACATATACAAATCTATTAGCATTTGAATTAGTGTGATATAAAACATGCTAATAGTCTCATGCTGTTCTTTACATATAAAAAACTTAGTGATCATGATGTACACTGTTCTTTTGATGTACAGTGTTTTGTATTATAATCAACACATGCACTTTTAGCACTTTGCAGAATTGCATTTGTGGGCTTAAAGTCTGCACAGCATGCATCAGTGTTAATCTTACACTGTAAAATAGAAGTGAGTGTGTCCGCATTCATGGACCTCCTGCAAATAAAACTTCAGCCCTTATAATGCCACCCTCTTCTTCCTTTGGCTGAGCAAAAAAGGTCTTAATAGATGCTCCCTTCTGCATTGCAAACATTTGTTCAAGCAATTTCGATTTAAAATGTACTTTCAGATCATATAATCCTGAAGCTACTACTTTAATATCGTTGCTGCATAATCTACAAAAAGCATGGGTTGATCCTAACTTGGATGCATCTACAATGCCAGGGAAGAGTTTAACCCATTCAACCTGAAACTTACCATGACCTGCAAGCTTTTGTTTCTTTGAATTAGGCTCAGCCATCATTCAGTGGATGAAATATTTCAACTAATAATATTTGTAGACGAAGAGAATGAATAAAAAATACAACGAACAAAGCAAACAGCTAACAGCAAAATAAATAAATAAATAAATAAATAAAAATAAACAAAAGTAGGAACAGAATATCAAATCTAGGAAGAAAAAAACGTACTACCAAAAATTTACAAAATTATTATTTACAAGTTGGTAGCCTAGACCAGCGATAACAGATTGCCACTTTATTAAAAAATAAAGCAGCTAATCTGGAGCGCTGGAATAAAGTAGGCCTACTCAACGCAAACAAACTTTTTCTTCCTAGTTATGTAGGGCCTACACAAAATATTATGACACTTTATCGGAAATATATTGAAGGGCAAGATATCAAATCTAGGAAGAAAAAACGTACCACCAAAAATTTACAAAATTATTATTTACGAGTTGGTAGCCTAGACCTGTGATAACACATTGCCACTTTATTAAAAAAATAAAGCAGCGAACCTCGAGAGCTGGCATAAAGTAGGCCTACTCAACGTAAACAAACTTTTTTTCTAGTTATTCTACACAGAATATTATGACAATTTATCGGAAATACATTGAGGGGCAAGATGTAGGCCTAACTGAAAAGATTAAGGCAGCGATTAAATTGCAACAAAGCAAAACAACAGCAATATTTAACAAGTTATAAGTACCGGTACTTAGCTTTTTTAAACAAAATGGCGTCGAAATGTGGTGGCAAGCAAGCGTCGTCGTTGATAACAGGTAACTTTAAAAATACATCATGTCACGCTGAAAACCGAAAGCGCTTGAGGCCGAATTCAAGGTGTTTGCCGAATTCTTGGGTATACAAGGATTTGATTGGTTGCTGGGAGAGACCCCAGTTTAAAAACGAACGCCGAGATTTCCGGAATAAAAAATAAAAAAATTGGTTAAGAAAAAAAAACCTGGGCTAGAAAATATTTTCTGATTTAAAATTAAAAAAAACTTGTGTTGAAAAATATTTTTAGAATTTAAAAAAAAAAAAAAAAATTTTTTTTTTTTTTTTTGAGGGGGAGAAAAATCCGTACAACGAGTCTGTACGGCCGTACACTGCTAAAAGTATCAAAAATCCGTACATTGTACGAAAAATTCGTACAAGTTGACAGGTATGCATTTGTGTTTGTGTTTGAAACTATTCAGAATGTAGCCAAGTGGTATCTAGGGTAACGTTGATTCAACCATAAAATGGAAACTGCAACATCAATTGCTGAAATGAGTGCAGTTAACAATGGTCGGCATATCACAAGATTTAATCACAGTTCATAAAACGAGCTGCTCCACATCAGTAGCACGATTCATAATGAAATACAGTCATCGGGCCAACTACACTGGGCCATCATAGATTATGCCATAGCGAATAAACTGTGCCGTCTGTACCATCAAAGTTCGCGCATCAATTCTTTATGAATACGATTGTCAGTTATATATTATAATCACAAGCACACTTCTCTGTAGGCAGGTAGACACATATCTGGCACTCAATATAATGAAATATCTTGGGAAACTGCAGACACATCAGCAGACACGAACCACTAGAGCAGGAGCTCATACACACGCAGCCTGCTGGCTCAAGACACAGTCAAAAGATCTCTACTTCTGCTCTGCACGCGCTTCTACGTAATTATTTTACACAACGTCATTTTTGATCCAGCCGAGCTCCATTTGTTGGTAGCATTACCAGTCTATTATTTTAATACAGTGGCACTCTATTTGAACACTGCGATGCTTCAAAATCATGAACGCATTGCGGTGCGCAAAAAGAGGCGTAACACTCATATTAGTCGCCTTGTATGATGTGCCTGACATACAGTTGTCCTATACTGTCTTTGTCTCTTCATAGACCCCTAAGAACTACATGGGGCTATTTGGCATATAGAAAACAGGAAAGAATATCAGTTGATGATGTAGGTATAGCACAATTATAGATACAGATATATTTTCTATAACTAGCCTGGTCCTGTCTATCACACCTTTAAGCTCTGGAATGACATGCATGAATTATTGATCCAATAAGTTATGTCAACAAGAACCTAGTTCATGTGGCAGATTGAGCCAAACCAAACACGTCTTGAGGAGAGACCAGACTAACAGTACACTAGTCCTCCAGGATTAGGACTAACAGCCCATGCCCAGAAAAAACAGTTGCTACAGAAAGTACAACCACAGTGACAACCACAAACGGCTGCAGCTGTAACTTGATGAAAGCGGAATACTGGAGGCAAGATTGTAAGCAAAGTTTTTCTAACGGTAAGTGCAAAAAAAAACCTAGTTGGGGCATAGAATATATGACCCCTGTATCAAGCTTGAAAGACAGCACTGATGGTCAGGAAGATGAGTTGAGATGAGATACCGATGTTAGTCTCTGAAGACTTAAAAGAACAAGATGAAACAGAATACTAAGTCCTGACAACTTTTATTATAAAAATGAAGACTTGCAGAGAATGTAGTATGAAGAGCAAGAAATGTATGCAACAATGACAATCTTTGTTGCACAAATTCTCAGTTACAATTGAATTTGTGGAAGAGATCAATTCAGCGGAATTGTTATTGTTATTGTGGTTCAGAATCAACATCATTGCACTCTGGGTAAACCCGTAGGTGCTCGGTCTACCCCAGAAAATGTCATTTTTTTACCACACACATTTACAGCATTCAGTTGTTGAAGTTTATGCACTAAGTGAATTTCATGTCACTCTATATCTTCTTCTTCTTCTTCTTTGATCCTTAGCCGCTGACCGTCAAAGCAGTCAGTGGCCATCACGCCTTGTGGCGTCTTGTAGGGCAACAACAAATTGACTCCACTTTGCTTGGTCAGCAGCCATCCTTCATACAGTGCCCCAACTCTGGTTCATTCTTTGCATCTCAGCCTCCACAGTCCTCCGCCAAGTTGTTTTTGGTCGGCCTCTCTTTCGCTTTCCTTCAGGGGTCCATAGCATAGCTGTTCTTGTGATCGCATCGGGGTCTCTTCTGAGGACATGGCCAACCCAGCTCCAGCGTCTGCCAGCTATGATGGTGTGCATGTCCTCTTGCTTGCTTCGAGTAAGCAGATCTTGGTTGGTGATGGTGTTCGGCCAAAAGATTCGGTGAATTTTTCTTAGGCATGTTGTATGAAAAGAGGACAATTTCGACATTTCCTTCTCTGTAACTCTCCAGCATTCCGCACCATAGAGAAGCACAGAAATCACTCTATATATGTTACTATTTATAGCTTGATCATAACACAGCGATAATTATTACAGATGATTTTTGTGTAAAGGATAGCGAAAAATACTAAATTATGCTGCCATTTTGGCTGTCACCTAAAAATTTCAGTTTAAAAAGTTCAGCTGGATTAATTTATTAATTGGGGTCAAGGGGCTCATAACATTTGATGTTAACCACAGCTAAATCTGCTGTCTACTATAGCAATGTCTAGGGGGAACAGTTTACCAGAAGGCAAGGTAACAGTATGATACAACTCAACTATAACTTTATTTAATTCAATCTCTACTGTTTATAATCTCAACATCACAACATGGTTCTGCCAAATAAAGGGTACATATTACTTGAGTAAGATTGTCAAAACTTTCAATTTACACATATTTGGTGAGTGACACTAGCAAATTCTGCTACTACACTACAACAACTACCAACTTATGTGACACACCCCATGCATAAATTGGATCACACACAAATCAGACACAGCTATGAACCTTGCGATCAACTCAATGATGCTCTAGACTCTAGAACAAAAAATAGCCACATCTTGACCCTTGCAACTTCCACAGACAGACAGTTAACAGCAACCTCTCTGCTCTTCACTTCTGAGAAAAATCTGGGCTCTTAGTTTCACGGTCTGTCAGCCAGAGCTTAGCTTTCAAGGCATGTCTGCTTTACTTCGAGTCAATCACACAGCTGACACAACTGGCTTCTTCCAGACTGTAAGGACAACTGACTGTTCACTTACTCCAACATCTTCCTCTCATCACAAGACCTCTGTCTGTAACTCACTAGCTTGAGATTTCACATCGACACAACTCACGGTTAAGAAAACTTCATGTAACTAACATACCATATCTTACTCAGGTCACCCTGTGTCCACATACCAAAACATCACAACAATCAAACCTAGCTCTATATGGAGCAGATGTCCGCAGCACCCACGCATAA
Source organism: Oreohelix idahoensis (assembly GCA_024509875.1). NCBI lineage: Eukaryota > Metazoa > Mollusca > Gastropoda > Stylommatophora > Oreohelicidae > Oreohelix > Oreohelix idahoensis. Next base: position 163,610 of record JAMPIV010022395.1, on the reverse strand, counting down.
ACATATCATGACAGTTGTGATAAGTTCTTATTTAAGTATATAAACCAATAAAACGGTATTGAATCAGTTCTACAAATTAACAGTTCACAGGAAAGAAGGGACGTTTTGGGTTTTTATCCCGTGAACCGTTAATTTGTAGAACTGATTCAATACCGTTTTATTGGTTTATATACTTATATATATTCCTTACCAGTTTTACAGCAGCCCCTTAATTTATAAGTTCTTATTGCATGTGTATTTTTTTTAAATAATGCAAAAAAGAAAATCACATTGCTGGGAACAGTTTCATTGATTTCACTGTCCTTTGTTTGAAGTTGCCCCAACACAACACTAAGATACAATTTAATTTTGTCAAAAATGAATTTAACATTTGTGAGATTTCCCTTCCATTCTCAACTGAAATTTACCTTCTTGTTCTTGCATTTTCCTTTTTAGGCTACAAGATGAAGAAGAGAGTTGGTGCTGTTGAAGAGTTTCGGTTCGAACCTCTTGTTGGTGGTAACACACTGAGAGTAGACTCTCTGATCAAGCAGTTACACATCACTATTGCTGTTACAGGCTGGCTGAGTGATAAGCATAGAGGTATTTAGATAAAATTATAAATTTTTATTACAGTGTTAGTTTTGGCACCATTTTTTATTATGATTATTCAGCTTCATCATTGCCAACCAGTTTTTTTGTGTGTTTTTTTTTTTTGCGTAAGCCCGCTATTACGCAAGGTGAAATCTCAGGTTAGTATGTCTAACCTGAGACTGATTTTTACGTGAGTATCCTTTTTTTTGTACAGAGACAGGTGTCCATCGCCATTCAGGCAGATACTCACTGATTTCGGAGGTACCCATTAGAGCTGGGTCAGCTCAGGAGCTGCCAGTTCCTGGTCGACGACGCCTGTTCAAATGTTCTCGCTTGTCAACCAGTAAAGTTCCATTCTCTTCTAGCACTTTTTGTTTTCACAGTACTCGACACTAACCTAAACAGCATCCAGATTAAGACTGAGAGTAACTGCAGACAAAACAATCTTAATATAATAGTTAACAAAATCCTTAAAAATGTATGTTTAACCCTTAACTGTTTTTTTTAATTTTTTTTTTTATAAGGGTTCCGTTACACGCCCATTGAGGGATATTGGGAATATGATGTTAGGCCCATATTTTCTTGACCAAATGGCACACTAGAGGTGATGTGGTCAGCATCACGTCAGCCGCCTTTAACCTGCTCAGAGTTGCTCTGGGACCCAATTCATAATGTTGAGTCGACCCCTTGAGCAGTTTGTGGTCTAAAAAATTTCCACCTCAGCTGGGAATTAAACTAGGACCACCGAGCTGGGAAGCCAGTGCACTAACCACTGTTAACGTTTTACCTTATAAGAGAAGGGTGAAAAATGTTTGATTATAACAGATGAAATATTTGTTAAGTCCAGACATTCTTGCTATGTTTACTGGACTCCAGTTTTCATCATCAGCTGCCATCTCCACAACGAAGGGTGGCTACAATAGAACTCCACCGTCTTCTGTTTCTTGTCTTGTTGGTGGGACTGATAGATTCTTTCCTCTTCATCTGTTGGTAGTATTTTCTCAGTTATACCACTGTCTTCTTCTTGTATGTTTGCATTTAACTTTTCCTTCCATTGTGGTTTTTAGCAAAGTGTTATATCTTTTTATTTGACTGAAATATTTTAGCTGTCTGACTTTGATCTCATTCATTAATTCTCTTTTCATTCCTAGCTTTTCTAGGACCTTTTTTATTTGTTTTCTTCTCTTTTGATGAGACTCATCCCATTCTTCTATATATCTAATCTCGAGGTTCTCAATTCTTTCTTTCAACTGCTTGCTCATTGTCCATCTTTCTACACCATAGAGAAATAAAGAGTATATATAACCCTTGATGACTCAGTTTTAATTTGTGTTAGTTGTTTAGATGTTGGTGTTTATATCGTTTTGTTGAATGTAACTTTGACCATCAATAAATAAAGATAGAGAATGCTCATTACTTTTCATGTTTTGATCACACTTTGTTGCACAGACTTTAAGCAGCCATGGGAGAACTTGTCTGAGTCAAGGGAACAATATGCTCTGTGTTGGGAGACCAAGTACTTGGTTCAGATGGGTGAGGCATTAGGCTATATCTTCAACTCAGCTATGACAATGGCTGCAAAAGAAGCACTGAAGTTCACCGTGCTTCGGGGTGAGTTGTCTTCAGTGATACAGAATATTTGCTGCCATTTTTTTATTTTTGGGTGAACCTCAACATTTTTGCTACTGCTACTCTGTCTCCCCATGGCAATGGCCACTAATGAAGGCACACAGGATGTCTAATAAAGCATGATATGATGCTGGCCAGAGCAACACACACTTCACAGTAACAAACAGCTTCTCCCTAGAAGATGCCACTAGGCATGATGACCACTGACTGCTTTGTCAGTCAGGGGAGGGGCTAAGGATCCTACAGTTCTTAATAGTAAACATGGACCAAGCAAGTAAAATTAAGTAAGCAGACGTACAATTTGATTGAAAACCATTTTAGATAGAACTGGATCATGTCAAGTACCAGCTCAAGAGTTGGCAGTAATAGATCTTCAGCATGTTCTGTCCCTTGAATACCATGGTGGTTCACAGTGATAGGCGGTTGATGTAACCTTACCACTTATATTGTTTGTCTTCAACTCTTCCTTCTGTTGCGGCCACAGGGCCTTCGTCAGGGACAGACAAACAAGAGAAAGGAGGGAAAGAAAATGAAAATTAAGTAGACAACGTGAAACTATAAAAATAAGAGAAAAAAAACACTCCCTTATGTCCAGTCACATGGTGGAGCAAAGATGCTCATATATACTCATATGAAAATATGAGCCTAACACCATATTTCCAATATGCATCAGTGGGCATGTAACAGGATCCTCCCCTCCCACATATAACACTTGATGAATTCCCATTAAGAGTTTTTGTTTGTTATTTAGTGTATGTTAATATCTGTCAAATGGAGCAAATCCTTGATGTTTAATGAAGAAGAGAAAATTGATATAAGTTGAAAGGAAACATCAAAAGATGGAGTAATTCATTTATTTCTGTTCTTGCTCCTTATGGAGCCACCAGTGCAGTAGACCACCTTATGGAGCCACCATCAAAGTCACATGCTCCTGTCACAGTGGTTTCTGTAGCTATTTGTTTTACATGATGAAATTGCCAGAATCATGCACAGCCTCACTTTAGTTACATTGTATGGCAAGCCTGAGGGAGCAATGGTTCTATTTCTTCTTTAATTCCTCAAACACTTTCAAGAACCACATGGAGCACTAGTTCTATTTGTTCTTTGTGTACTCAAACACTCCCAGGAACCACATGGTGTAATAGTTCTATTTGTTCTTTGTGTACTCAAACACTCCCAGGAACCACATGGTGCAATAGTTTTATTTGTTCTTTGTGTACTCAAACACTCCCAAGAACCACATGGAGCACTAGTTCTATTTGTTCTTTGTGTACTCAAACACTCCCAGGAACCACATGGTGTAATAGTTCTATTTGTTCTTTGTGTACTCAAAAACTCCCAAGAACCACATGCTGCAATAGTTCAGGTAATTTATCAGATTGAGCCATAAGTGCAGGAGACAAGAAGATGCTGAGATCAGTTCTAGCTAACCTACCTTTTGTTTAGATTGTACTTGATCATTTTTTACATCAGGCCTGTTAGCAGCCATAACGTGGCCATCAGCTTTGATATCAGCCGGTGCTGTAATCGATAACCCCTGGTCAGTGGCTGTGCAGAGGTCCCAGGCTGCAGGAAAGATGCTAGCAGAGGTCTTACTTGCAAGAGAACAGGTACATTGGAAGTGGATATTTTTAAGAGAAAAACCAGATAAAGCATTACCAATAAATAAAAGCATCATGGAACTTTTCTGTTTTTTATGAAACTTAAAACTGCCACCATCACTGACCATTTATTTCTGCTGTGAGCCTCCTTTTATAGCTCTTCCTATCAGCTTTGTTTGCTTCCTTCTGCTACTCATCTTCGCATTCTCTTTGGCCTTCCCACACTTCTCTTCTTCTTTGGGTTCTAATATATGTTTAAAAAAAAAAATGGTATGAAATGAAACTTACCAATGGACGGTGTAATGGAAACATGGGGCATTTTGGGGTTCACTCTTGTTAACCACAGTTGCAAACAGGCGGCAAAGACAAGAAATATAGATAGGTAAAGGACACGTCTATATTTCTTGTCTTTGTCACCTGTTTTTAACTGGCTGCCAAAGGGTGAACCCTGAAACATCCAATGTTTCCATTGCACCATTCATATCCTCATTCCACACTAAAGCCTTGGGAAAATTCTTCAAATTTTTTGACTGAATACAATCTCCAACCAGAAACTGTTTACACAGTGCAGTCAAAAAGGCATGCACACCATCATTGCTTGCAGACGCTGCAACTGGGTTGGCCATTTCCTCAAAAGGGACCCTGACACCATCACCAGAACTGCTATGTTATGGACCCTAGATGGACGGTGAAAGAGAGGCAGACTAAAGACAACCTGGCGGAGAACAGTAGAGGCTGAGATGCAAAGCATGAACCATCATTTGGGGCATGGCACAAAGGATGGCCACCGACCGAGCAAAATAGGGACAGCTTGTTGCTGCCCTACAAGATGCCACTAGGCGTGATGGTCACTGACTGCTTTGTCAGTCAGGGGCTAAGAATCCAAGAAGAAGAAGAAGATCCATTTGTAAAACTGACTCCATACCATTGTCATTTTTTTTTTCACTTATATATTAATTCCCTTGCCAGTTTTGCAGCAGCCCCCTTATTTATTTTCTAGGGTTGTGGTTCACTATAAATAAAATGGTGTATTTAACACATTAACTACCGAATTGAAAAACACACTGTGGCCGAATAAATTTGTTTCCCGTTTTCATCCTGTAGGTGTTTGCACAAAGTAAGCTGTAGTTTTCGTAATTGTTTACAGATTTTTATGAATTACACGTCATTTTAAAGATAAATGAATGTACTATTACAATAAATACCCGTTGTAACTCTAATGGAGGTTGTTGCTATTTAACGGCCCTCCAATGGCCGAGGACTTGCAATATTTTCACAATTATAACTGCTTGCACCCCATCTCTATCAAAATCACAATTTCAATCAATGTGCACACCGTTTTCACTCTTGTCCTCGTCGCTAGATCTATCATTCAATTGCTGAAACACGTTTCTATCCTATTCAGCCGTTAGATGAGATGTACACTCATTTTTTGTAGTCCTATCACTAGTTGTCATGGTAAACAGTTTTACACGATTTGGTAACTAACCCAAAATGCTGAAAAATATGAACATAATATAAATTTTCCAGTGTTCTACAACAACCATGCTTTGGGAATTTGTTTTCCGGTGGCAACTTAAAATCTCAAACCAGATCAGAGAGTGTTTCAGTACATTTTTCATTCGTTTTATTACTAAAATTAGATTGGCGCTCTGAGCGGCTTGCGGTCCAAATGTGATTATTTTGTGAGCCGCTGTAGTTAATGTGTTAAGTATGGAATGAGCAAACATTTGAAAGTGTTACCACAAGATAAGATAGTTTTATTGGTTTTTTTAAAATGATAAAAGTGGTAGCATAAAAACTTGTAAACCATTACACTTTTTTTGCAACTGTCTCACCCTTGTCTTCCTTTTCCCCCCGCTAATTCAGGAGTCGGGAACCTTTCCATGACAAAGAGCCAAATATTTAATTGTATCTCCATTTTAGAAAATTTAAGAGCTGCATAAAACAAAAAATTACATTGTGTCTCTCATTCAATAATATTTATATTATACATAATTGAAATAATAAAAACAAATTTTCAAATACTATTTTAATACACAATAAGTAATACAATTTTTTTAGTGACAAATATTCAGATAAAATGTAACATAATAATAAAATAAAATATACAAATGAAAAGTGAGGAGATTTAATGAGACTTTTGCTGTTGGATTTCCTTGCAAAGTTAGTCAATATTTGGTGAATAATCTGTTGTTTTCATTTTCAAGCATGACTGGAGACTCACGTCATTCAATTGGCTTCTTAATTTGCTTTTGATATAATTCATGTTGGAAAATAATTGAGAGAGCCGAGAGCTGCACGAGATGGCTCAAAGAGCCAAACGTGGCTCGCGAGCAGCGGGTTCCCGACCCATGCCCTAGTTGCTCCTCTTGGAGAATGAAGCCACAGCAGCAGCAGCAGCTGACCCAGCTAAAGGAATCCTGCATCAAAGCATTCATCTGTTCTTGCAGAAGTCAATTCTGTAGCAATCAGTTTTACCTCAATGATGAGGTTGCCAGCACATGCACATCCTCATCCTTGTCTCCTCTTTACAACGTGCCTGAGGAAGCCTTAGTCCCGTGGGGGTTTTTTTTTTTTGGTGTCTCCTCTGAGAACCCCAGGAACTGCATGAGGCCCTCACCTTGTCACAGCAGGGAAACTTCTGTACTAGTCTGAGACCGATGCTGGTCATAGTTTCATTCAGACTCCTCATGGGCCACAGCAGATTGGGATACCATCTATTCAACAAGCTAAAGATAGGAACTACCGATGAGTGTAAATGTGGCACTGATAAAATGACTGCTGAACATCTACTTCAAAGATGCCCAGTATATAGGGAACAAAAGAAGACACATGTGACCGTCACCAGTACCATTACTGGAAAAAGTCTGTGGAGATACAAATAGCCTCAAGCTGACCATTGCTTTCGTTGAAGATATTCTAGTAAACATCTGAGAGTGTACGAAGAAGTATCATTCTTAAGGAGCAATGGCCACCATAGATGATGACTTTCTTGCAGGAGCCTGTGTCAAAGTACTTCAGTTACTCCTGTAGTGGTGGTTCTATTGCAATTAATTTTACATGATGAGGTTCAAGACCCATACACAATCTCACCTTAGTCACCTCTTACAGTATACATGAGAGTATGGATGCGAGTCATGGGCAATGACTACAACCCATAAAAGCCAGATCCAAACCTCAGAAATGAGGTATCTGAGGAAGGTAGTTGAAGTAACAAGAAGAGACATGGTACGCAACCAGACGATACGTCAAGGCCTAAAATGCCACCCCCTACAGACCCAAGTAGAACAGTCCCAACTAAGATGGTTTGGCCATGTCTGCAGAATGGGAGAAGATCGGCTACCACGACAAGCATGGGAAACAAAGAGCCAAGGATCCAGACCCCGAGGACGACCCAGAGTACGCTGGGAGGACAACATTAGACAATCTTTGAAGAACCGAGGACTAGAATGGAACCAGGCCAGGAGGAAGACAGCTGATAGAATAGTCTGGCGCTCTCTCTTCCAAACCTCTACACCTCACGGTAGAAGGGGAACGACTAAGTAAGTAAGTAAGTATCATCAAATGCTATGTATATTCTTCATTATTGTATGGTGTAGAAACATGGACAATGAACAAACAATTTGAGGAAAGAATTGAGGCCTTTGAGATGTGGATATATAGTAGAATGGGTAACATCTCAAGCAAATAAAGAAGTCCTAGAAAACCTAGGAATGAAATTAGAATTAATGAAGAAGTTCAAAATTAGACCATAATAGAAGGAAGAGTTGAAGGCAAACGTGCAAGAGGAAGACAGCGATATAAGTGGGAAGATAACATCAAGAGATGGACAGGAAAAAATCTATCAGAGTGCATCATCAAGACAGGAGATATAGGACGTTGGAGATCTATTTCATCTGACCTTCGATGTGGAGATGGCAACTGATGATGATGAAATAGTGAATGGCTATTTTCATAAACAAATGCAGGGTTTCAATTAAAATGCACAGGCTTAACCTACAACAGTAATATCTGTACATTACGAAACTGTTGGTAGTACATTACTATTGGTCACCATAGAAGCTGTAGGTATATTTAACTGAAATTGTACGTTCCTATTCACTAAGACTTTTTTATTTTTTGAGTTATGAGCACCAAATTTGAATTGGAAACTGTATATAAAATGACATTTTAAAACTTTCTGTCATAACAGGCCGCCTGCAAGGGGGTCAATGTAATGCTGGCACGATGCTCTTTATAGAGTGTAAAAGGAGAGTTCTTGCATGCTTTTATATGTGTGCTTGAGCACGTATATGCTTTCCAGGTGACGTAGGCAGTGCTTCCTCTAGTCATCTATGCCTCCTCTGATCGTCTTGCTTGTTTATTCATTGTACATAATTCACTGCTGCATACTATTATTTACTGTATATACAATTGAGAAACTCTTATTTCTATGGATTCATTGTTGTAGTTTAACTAGGGCTACTGAGCTTCTCACTTTTTAGCAGCCAATAACAAGTTGAAGACACTTTGGTATTATCTACACTGTAGATCTAGGCTTTTCCTGTGGCTTTTCTGCCATTCTGAAACATGTTGAGCTGAAGTCATGAGCTCCAGTTTCTCCAGGTTAGCTTGCATATAAAGGATCATCACATCTGGTCCCAAGCTAAGAGAAAGAAGGACATGGCATACTGTGCATTCCCTGCCATCCAAGGGGGACCTCCAAATATGCAGAGCTAAAATACTGTGCTCTGGTTCTGGGCTCTCCCAAGGAATTATCACATCCTACACAGAGCCACTTCTCGGCTCTCCCTACCTATCAAGGGCCCATAGTGAGATTCTCCTGCATGCAGTCACCCAGAGTTATGTCTGGGGCTCAAGTGGCTCCTCCAAGCTTAGTGTGCAGTGCTGGGTTCTCAACAAGTTTCATCACAGGGGAATCCCTGGAACTGTGTATTTGATTTCAAGAGTCAGAGAAGGTGTAATTAGCCTCACATACAGGTTCACTTCCACATTTGAATACTGTAGCATTGTGTTTAGCTGGTAGTCATATAAAGATAACTCCAGGCATAATTCTATGGATGAAGATTGATATGTTTTTCCCTTTACTGGGGTTTTTCTCTGTTAGTAACTTGGTCGGAAATATGCCTTTCTTTCTGTTTTTTATCTTTATCCAAAACAACTGTATTTGTACATTTTTTTCTTACCTTCTTCCATAGGGAAACAGGCCCGTAACTCTTATAGGTTTCAGCCTTGGTGCCAGAGTTATTTTTTCTTGCTTAGAGGAGCTATCAAAAAGAAAAGGTGAGGTGTGTGTGTTGTGAAATTCTTTCTCTGTGTTATCATCTCTATATGAGTCACTATTTTTTGTGTTGGGAAATTCTTGCTCTATGTTATTATCTCTGTATGAGCCACTTTTTGCGGGCAGATTAGCTCTACATGAGGATAAATGAGAATGTTGATTTCTCAGTAGGGCCATTTCAGCAGCAGCTTTATTTCATTCTCGTGTTCCAGTTTGTTGCACATTTTCATCATCATCCTTTAGCTCCCCAAGGGGCACAGGTCTTCAACAAACTCATGCCAAGTCTTCCTGTCATGTGATATGAAAATGATGAAGAAAACATATTGGCATACATCATGATCTGGCATATAACAGGACCTGGCATACAACAGGACTTGGTATACAACAGGACAAGGCAAACAACAGGACCTGGCATACAACAGGACTTGGCATATAACAGGATCTGGCATATAACAGGATCTGGCATATAACAGGACTTGGCATACAACAGAACTTGACATACAACAGGATTTGACATACAACATGGCCTGGCATACAACAAGACCTGACATACAGCATAACCTGGTATACAACAAGACCTGACATACAACATGACCTGACAATTAACATGGCCTGGCATACAACAAGACCTGACATACAACATCACCTGGCATACAACATGGCCTGGCATACAACATGGCCTGGCATATAACATGACTTGGCACACAACATGACCTGGCATACAACATAACTTGGCATACAACATAACCTGGCATACAACATGATCTGACACACAACAAGACCTGGCATACAACATGACCTGGCATACAACAAGACTTGACATACAACATGACCTGACATGAGTTTGTTGCAGGCCTATTCTCCTTGGGCAGCTGATGGGTAATAACGATGCTGATCATCATTTTCAGGATTGATAGAACATAACTGAAGATGTTACATACCATATTTCTTTCTCAGGAAGTGAAGGTATAGTTGAAGATGTTGTCCTCTTGGGTTCTCCTGTACCACGTGACCCTAAAGTGTGGGCAAAATTTGCTCATGTTGTGGCAGGGAAGATCGTCAATGGATATTGCAAGTAAGTACAATGAGTGGTCAAATAAAAAAGACACACATACACGAAAGAGATTTTTTAAAATGGCTCTTTGACTTTTTTCGTATCTCTGTCGACATCAGATATTTCAAAGAAGATAATCTTTTGTTGCATCATAAGCTTTACAAAGATCACAAGTGTAGAACTGATGACAAGAACCAGACAAGTGTCAGTGGAACTGATGACAAGAACCAGACAAGTGTCAGTGGAACTGATGACAAGAACCAGACAAGTGTCAGTGGAACAACAGAAGGGAAGAGGATGCTGGCAATGAATAGGACACACTGAGGTATAGTATAAGTAAATAAATTAAGGGGCTGCAGTAAAACTGGTAAGGAATATAAGTTTATAAACTAATAAAACGGTATTGAATCATTTTTACTAATAACAGTTCACATGAGATACAACATGTTGATACCAGTATGATAGAGTCCTTGTCTGGCATCGCCACTATCTCCACTGTTATTATTATTGTTGAACAGAATCGACATTATTGCACACCGGGCAAACCTCTAGGGTCTCAATTTCCCTCGGTATATGTCAAAGAGTGTAAATGCTAACTGTTCCTGTAGCTCGCTGGCTGTATACACGACGAATGCATCCTTACGTTTGATGCCAAATTCCAACAGTCTTAACCTTAATGATTCATCATCTATTGCTGAGTTAATTATAGTGAACATGGATCAAGTTACCTTAGATGTCAGCACAGATCCACAAAGTTAAAAGAATTACTGTTTTTACAGTTTATAGAGCAACCTTGATGGGCTGTGTAATGCAGTGTGGTGTAAACCCATGGCTAACAAGGTGGATATCAGCTGCCTTAACTGAGAGAGCAGTTGCATTTCGCTTGGGAACATGGACATCAGAACCACTGCACATTTGCCTGTGATTACCCCAGGGTTCTCCATTATCACTGGTGCTGTTTAACATCTATACAGCAAAAATAGCTGCAATCCAACCAACAGGTTTTCGACGAACATTAACTTTTGCTAATGACTTGCTCATTTACAGGACTGGTTCAGATGGACATGAAATAGTTAAAAGCATACATGAGACACTTCAGGCAGTTTCTAAATGGTGCGACAAAACCAGCTCCAAGGTCAATCCCAACAAAGCATGTGTGCTTTGATGCTCCTTGAATAACTCCATATTGAAAGCAGATCTTCCAGACATTTCTCTCAGTGGACAGAAAATTGAAAGGCAAAACAAGTTGAAATACGTTGGAGTAGCATTCGATCAAGGGCTATCATATAAGCACCATGTTGATCACATCATACAAGAAGTGCAAGAGAGGTCTAGCAGCCCTAAAAACAATGGCTGCAGCGCACCAGGAGCAGAGACCACTGTCTCTCCTGTATCATCAGCTGGTCTTGTCTATAATCGAGTATGGCCTGGGAATACTCACGCTGTCAATATCACAATGTGAATGACTGGAACGCATTCAAAATGAAGGGATGCGTATAGTCTTGGGCTGTACGTGAGATACCCCCATTGTGATGATGCGGCACGTGCTTGGATTGCTGTCAATTAGATCTAGATATATGATGGCCCAGGTAAAAACGTATATGAGACAAAACCACAGACAAAAGGCATCCCCTGCATGGGAACATAGCTGACATCAAAGGAGCAAGAATAAAGAGGGAGATGTCATGGATGGTGCAGGCAGAGGAGACTATTAGACAGGTAACCCCAGTTGAAAATATATTTAAGGGAGAAGAGTGGAGTAAGTCAGATGAAAGCTGGATGAACTACCAGCAAGTCATAATCAGACTTGGTAGAGAGTGCGGAACTTGGGCCAATGGGAGAGCAGAGCTGGAAATTGATCAGCTTATAAATGTTAATGCTGAGGATGATGATGCCATTGTGTGCACTAATGGGTCTGTAATCCATGGTAATAAATCAGGATGGGGCTTCTCTGCTAAAGTAAAGGACAGAACTGTCACTGAACATAGCGGGGCTTACATGATAACAACCTCCAGCATGAGAATGGAGGTAGAGGCAGTTACTGCTGCCTTAAGATGGCTGTCTGAGACTTTATTAGCAAAGGCAGTTAATGTATCAGACTCACAGTCCATGCTTCGAAAGGTCCAAAATCGATGGCTCCGACATGAATAGAAAACCTCCATTGAAGCATCGAATCCTCAAGAACTGATGTGGATCTACTGTCCTGGTCATGCAGGAGTATGCTGCAATGAAAGAGCTGACAGACTAGCTTCAAGAGCACCCATAAAAGGTGCATTGGACATGGATAAGAGAGAAATACTGAGGGCAATTCATGATTGCCTATTAGAGAATGACACTGCAGTCGATGAATCATCAAGGCTAAGACTGCTGGAATTTGGCATCAAACATAAGACCAGCAAGGATGGACGTATGAGAGGACGCATCCGGCGTGTATACAACCAGTGTGCAACAGGAACAATTAGCATTCATACCCTTCGACATTTGCTGAGGGAGACTGAGCACCTATAGGTTTGCCAGGAGTGCAATGACGTCGATTCTGATTAACATTAACTATTTTTACAGAAGAGAAGTAAAGTAAAGGTAAGGATCCTGTTATACGCCCATTGAGGCATATTGGGAATATGGTGTTAGGCCCATATTTTCTTGACCATCGATACACTAGAGGTGATGTGGTCAGCTTCACGCCAGCCGCCTTAAACATCCCAGCATTGCTCTGGTACCCAGTTCATGAGGTTGGGTCAACCCCTTAGCCATTTGCGGTCTAAAAAAATCCCACCTCAACTGGGGATCGAACCATGGACCACCGAGCGAGGAAGCTAATGCACTAACCACTGCGCTACCACAGCTCCCTACAGAATACGTTTGATACATAATTATGATTAATAACTAAAGAATTTATTGCAAATCGGAACAGCAAGTGCAATGTGAACGTACATAACAACAAAACAAAAGCCTTGGAGTTGACCATGACAATTTGGCATGTGCCAATATGTGCTGAGAGTAAAGGAACATGACAAGTTACTGAATTCAGGTACCCAGGCAACATTTTTACAGAAGATGAATGAATGGATAGAAGTAGAGACACAAACATATTTAATAAATATTTAAACATTTCAGCATTCATCATGATCAGGATGTGGTGACATAGGCAATGTAGAATGCAACTATACAGTATTGTCTGACTTACTGTATTACAGTGTCCCATCTATAATAGAGTATAAGTATCTTCTCTATGCAACTGACACCTCACACCTGCTAGGACCATGTCATGCACGTGACTGATGCACCAAGAAAAGACTTGTGATTTTCAGAGTTTTTTTTCTTTAATTTGTCGATGTAATTGAGGTGGTCTGTATGTAGTCAAACCCATCCCATCCCAGCCCATCTTCATTAATTAGACCAGCTGTCCAACCAGGACTGATCTGGGATAGTTTTTTAGAAAAGTCATAAGAGAGAATGTTGTTCGTCCATCACGGGTGATGAAGACCACTCTGTTCATCCAATTTTTAGGAATATGTTAAGTTAGTCTATGGGTACGAAGGTGACTGATGAGCCCGATAAGGGCCTGGAAAGATCTCGGACAGTGTGGGCAGGGAATGTTTACTTCATGTGAAGGTTTTATTACACAGTCTTTTCTAGCTTGTCTCCGCTGTTCCGCTGCTGCGTTCTGGATGATTCGCATGCCGCTGCACCTTTACGAAGAGATGTGCGCAGCAGCTTCCCATGTGTCATGGTTTATGTCAAAGGTTTTCAATGAAGTCTTAAGCGTGTCTTTGAAGCACTTCTTTTGGCCACCATGGGAGCATTTACCCTTCTGCATCTCACCATAAAAGAGTATCTTTGACAGTCGATGGTCTGGCATGTGGACTACATGACCTGCCCAGCGAATCTGTGACTGCATCAGAATAGTATCGATGCTAGGGATACCAGTTCTGTCAAGAACGGCGGTATCCGGGATCTTATCTTGCCATTTGATGTTCATTACCTTTCTGAGACAGACTGTATGGAAGTGGTTTAGCTTCTATACGTGGCGCCTGTATACAGTCCATGTTTCACATGCATAAAGCAGCACTGGAAGCACCACAGCTCTGTACACCTTCAGCTTTGTCTGTAGGCTAATGCCACTTCGATGCCAAACATTGGTGTATAGTCTGCCAAATGTGTTGCTGGCTTTGGAGATCCTGGTGTTCACCTCATCATCAACGACGATGTTCTGGGATAGTGTGCTACCAAGGTATGTGAATCTGTTCACAACTTTCAATTTCTCACCATTTACCTAGATGATTGGTTCAGTATAAATTGTGCCAGGAGCTGGTTGGTACATGATTTATGTTTTCTCCGTGTTGATGGTAAGCCCAAAGTTGGAACAGGCTTCAGAAAATCTATCCACGCTATGCTGCAGATCAGCCTCTGAGCCAGCATTGAGGGCACAATCATCAGCAAACAGAAGATCTCTGATGGTGTGTGATTTGACCTTGATTTTTGCTTGAAGCCTCCTAAGGTTAAACAATTTTCCATCAATACAATATCTGATGTTGATTCCTGTGTTCCCGTCTCTGAAAGCATCAGTCAGCATAGTAGAAAACATGATACTAAACAGATTCCGTGCAAGTACACACCCTTGTTTAACTCCATTTGAGACGGGGAAAGGCTCCGATAGTTCACCGTTTTCCTGAACTCTAGCCTGCATTCCATCATGCAGTTGCTGCACTATTGAGATAAATTTCTTTGGGCAGCCGTATTTTGCCATGATCTTCCATAGACCCTCTCAACTGACCGCATCGAACGCCTTTGTCAAGTCAATGAAAGCTGTGTACAGGTCACAGTGCTGTTCTTGGCATTTTTCTTGTAGCTGTCTTGCAGCGAACCCCATATTGATGGTTCCACGTTCTTTCCGGAATCCACACTGACTTTCAGGTAGAAGACCTTTGTCAAGGTGATTCAGAAGGATTCTTGTAAATATCTTCCCTGCAATTGATAATAGAGAGATGCCTCGATGATTGTTACAGTCTTGGCGATTACCTTTACATTTATACAGATGTATAATTGATGCATCTTTGAGATCGATTGTATGGGATGGTTTTATCATTATCATCATCATAACCCTCCACTCCCAAAGGCGCATAGGCCTTCAACAAACACATGCCAAGTCCTGTCACGTGCCATCATCTCAAGTTCCTTCCACGTTCTCCTTATCATTTTCATCTCTGTTTCCAGCTCTCTTCTCCATGTGCTTCTTGGTCTACCTCTGCCTCTCTTGCCCTGGGGGTTCCTTCGTGTTGGATCTGATTTCTCTTGATCTCCATATATTTCCCAATGCAATGAAAACTCATCTTGCTTTTTGTATTCTTATTTTGATATCAATGTCTGTCCCTCCAACTTTTTCTAGATAGGAGAGGGATGGTTTCACTCTGCCACATTTGCTGAAAGTTTCTCTATCAGAACTGTACCGCCATCTTTATAGACCTCAACAGGAAATGAATCGGAGCCAGGGGCTTTCCACTAGAAAGTTGACGAATCGCTTTTTGAGTTTCCTCCAGAGTTGGTATATCATCTAGTGCTTCATTTATAGGAATTTAGGGCAGGCGGTTGATGGCTTCATCATTAATAGATGATGGCTGGTTCAGAATATTATTAAAATGTTCGACCCAGCATTGGAGAATTTTTTCCTTGTCTGTAATTAGTGTTTTTCCATCTGCATTAAGGAGGGGAAATGATCCTGATGATGTTGGACCTGAGGGTGCCTGGCTGGTTGGATACGAATTTTAAGTTTAGACACAATGAGGAGAGGATCAGTCCAGCATTCGGCACCACACATGGACTTGGTCACCCGGACATTTTTCCTGTCCTTCTTCCTAACAATTACATAGTCAATTAGGTGCTAATGCTTTGAGCGAGGGTGCATCCAGGAGGTCCTGTTGCGGGTAGGGAGTCGAAAAATGGTGTTGGTGACAAGGAGGTCATGTTCTGCGCAAGTCTGGAGGAGAAGAAGTCCATTGCTGTTACAGCAACCCACGCCGTACTTTCCGATAGTGCCATTCCAGGAGATGTTATCTGAGCCTACTCTTGCATTAAAGTCACCGAGAATGATGAGCTTATCTGCTTTAGGAACTGATGCAATGACTGCATGCAGTTCTTCATAAAACTTGACGTCATCCTGGTTTGTCATAGTTGGTGCATACGCGCTAATGATGGTGGCATGTTTCCTTCCATAAAGCTGGGGGATCTTGACCGTCATGAGTCGGTCATTTATTCCCTTTGGGGGCCCCGCTAACTTGCCGATAATTACTGTTTTGATAGCAAATCCAACCCCTGCTTCTTGTCTTTCTTCAATTCCTCTTCCGCTTCAATAGAATGTATAACATGCACCCTTTTCACAAAGTTGGCCCTCGCCTGCAAGTCGAGTTTCACTCAGTGCTGCTATGTCAATGTTGTATCTGGCCAGTTCTCTCCCAATCATGGCAGTTCACCTCTCAGGTCTGTTTGCATTAAAGTCTTTGTCAAGGAGAGTGCGCACATTCCATGCGCCTAGAATGAGGGGGAAAAATCTTTTCTTTTTTGTTATGTGTCGCCCGCTGAAGTAGGGTACCCACCAACCGCGGTAAGCTGGTTAGGTTATGGTGGAGCAGGCAATGTTTAGGGCACCTTTTGTAGCCCCTTCCTCATGCCATGGAGGTGAGCAGTGCTTTCCTAAAGAGGGCTGCTCAGTCACTCAGGGGGCTGCCGAATCCCACTGCTACTCTGATCAGTGGAAGACGACCATATGGCCTGAGCCGCTAGTGTGTAGGTCTGCGACTATGACAGCCAGCGTACCCACACCTGCCACTTCACCGCTCACCCATCGCCTCAGAACTTGTTGTGTGTGGATGGATGAGTGGATGAAAGAGTGACTTGCGCAGTGATTTGGTTTAAAGTGAGGAAGAGTTGCGCAATTCGTTGACCTCACTCTCTTGCTTGGGTCCATCTGAATCCAGTGGCAAGACAAGTCAAGATGACTGGAGATGAAGTCAGGTGCAGTGGACCAGGGCTTTCTATGTGCCTCGCCGTGCTCATTACGCTCCACAGCGCGTTGCTGGTAATCGCCGTCATGCCTGTTGAACCAACAGGTGGTTTCTTCCGCACAGTCTATTTCAATTCCCAGTAGAGGGAATATAATTTATGGACTTTATTTTCTCAGAACCTGTGGTCCTAATGATATCATACTCCCCCCCGCCCCCCCCCCACCGCCCCCCCTGTCTCCTGGGTAGTGAGATCAGATGCCTAGCCTTCTTGGATAAGGGTAAAAACTAATAGGTGCAAGTTGCACTTTAAAAAATCCCACGGCACTTGAAAATCGTAAAGGATAGGCCATAAGGCCGCTGTCCTGGCAAAATTTAAAACTTTAGAACCGACCCACCACAAAAATATTTATAGAATGTGTGATTCCTATATACACACATTGGGATTCTTGCCTGTGCTACAGAGTTTGTGCTGAGATCCTCCTTGTGTGATCTGAGGGAGGAGTTTGGAGCACTGATGGAGTTGTTCGTGTGCAATGAAAATAGTCCTTAAACCAAACCAAACCATACTTTGTCAGTGTCTTTTTTTTCATTCCTACAAAATCTTGGATTTGCATAACAGTAATAACCTTAACCTTTTATTATTAGCCTTTGTTTATCTGATCAAAATGGAGTAAAGACACTGTATCTTTACACCAGATAAGAAAGACATAGAAATATAGGTAGATCATGGCTGTCCATGGTATTTTTAACATTCTTCTGTAAAACCACATCTCTGTTGCCTCTAGTGCCTTCCCTACTTGTGTACTAATTGTCCATGACTCACTCCCAAATATCAGGATTGGTTCTATATAACACTGAAGAACTCTCTTTCTTACTTCCAATGACAAAGAATTGTTGCATAAAATATTCTTCATTTTATAGAATGCTGTTTTTGCCTGAGCTATTCTGCTCTTCACTTCTGAGATGCATCTTCCATCCATTGTTATTAATGTGCCCAGGTATTTGAATTTATTGACCTGTTTTAAAACTGTTCCATTTACTTTGATAGTGCATTCTGGGGAAGCCTTTTTCTTGAGATGACCATTACTTCTGTCTTTTTACTATTAAGGCTGAGGCCTTTATTTTCACTTTACATCACTGTTGTATCAACCAGGGTTGATACAATAAGATGTATATGGTAAGAAAATTGCAGAGTGAGCAGTCGTTGGCAGGATGTGCCATCCCATTCTGATAGATACATCATGGACATCATGAAAGAAGACATCTGTAAATTTGTTGAGACAGTGGCAGCTTTATTGCTACTATCCTCACTCGTCTCTTTATGAACATTTCACTCATGTTTTGTTGAGTTTTAACTTTGCTGTCTTCAATTTATCTTAATTATCTTACATATCTGAACAGAGGAGACTGGCTTTTAAAGTTCTTGTACCGAACGTCATCAGTTCAGCTGAGAATAGCTGGTCTAAGTCCAGTTAAGTGGGAGGATAGACGGATGCATAATATAGACCTCAGTGATGTGGTAAGTGATGCGAATAGTAAAGCTGTCAGAGGGTGTGTAGTTAGGATACATGTAGAAGTGTAAGATAACTGGAAGCATGTAATCACTGGCCAGATAGAGCAAAGAACTTTGATTTATTCCAAGACTTGTATAAAAATAACTGTAAATATACATTTTTTGTTGATTACCAAGAAATGTTATAAGATGGTGAAGCAATGAATGTTAATAACACATTTTTTTGGGTTACTTGTGAAGGTTTCTGGACATCTAGATTATAAGCAACAGCTCAACACCATCTTGAAAGCAGTTGGGGTACGAACCAAGGATGGTCATTCGTCGAGTTCTTCATTAAAAGTGGCATCTTTACCAAACATGAGTGATAGTGCAGGCTACAGGGCGAGCATGGATGAGCTGTCCAGCTCTGATGAGGAAATGTGCACAAGTGCTTCCAAGACAACACCAGGAGAGGGACTAAGTTCAGCTGTTTTAGGCTGTGATCCAGATGGTGAAGGGCAGCAATCAAAGATAGCTTCATTGCTCGTTAGTAAAGAAGTTAAAAGGGATACTATTCCACAGTCATTAAGCTTAGACTCTGGCGTGATCAGCATGGCAGAGTCTGAATCAAAAGAAAGGTTGGATGGCTTGAATCAAATGTCCCTTACAACAGATAAGTCATTTGAGGACATCAGTCATCCAAAACACAAACATCCATAAATAACTGCAAGAAAATAGCACAAAGAATATGATGCATTTAGCTATAATCTCTAATGCTCAATAGAAAATGGTACATTATTTAAAGATAATATCAAGTTCTACCACATTCTTAACAAATATCATACAAAAGTAATTGTGATAACAATATTGAATTTGTTTGGGTAGCAAAAAATGGACATCTGAAATTCATCTATACACATATCCAAGGTTCATGTATATATATATATATATATATACATTAAAAAATTTTTTTTTTCATAACAAAATAATGCATTTGGGTTTCTGTCCATATAGTTTTATTTACTGCGGGTAATACCCCACACACACAACAAAACAGAAAGGGAAGGGGAACCACAGGTTATTTTATTCCAATGTAGAAAGTGACGATAGTAAAACTTTATAATAGAATTTGTCAGGAGACTATAGTAAACCTGTTTTAAGTATTGGATACAAGACACATGTAAATAGACTTCCAACACTAGAATTGATAAATTGTACTGGAGACAGGAAGTTTTGAATGGACATGATCTCCTTCTCCACTAGGCATGGTACCTGAAGAAGAAGAAATAGATTGTACAAATCCTACATTATAGACATTAATTGTGGGGCAAAAATTAAGAAAACTCTGGTTAGTTGTAGGTAATAATGATTAAGTGTGAGGCAGGGGTCGGAGTCGCTAAGAGGTATGGTGTTCGCCTGGAATTTTAAAGGTACCGTGTTCAATTCCCAGTAGAGGGAATATAATTTATGGAAAGTTTTTTTTTCAGAACCAGTGGTCCCAGTGATGTCATATACTCCCACCTGGTCTCCTGGGTAGTGAGATCGGATGCCTAGCCTTCTTGGATAAGGTCGAAAAAATAAGAGGTCCCTTGTGCAAGTTGCGCACGTTAAAAATCCCACTGCAGTTGGAAATCATAAAGAGTAGGCCATAAGGTCACTGCCCTGGCAAAATTTAACAATTACAAAACCTACCCACCACAAAAATATTTATAGAATCTGTGATTCCTATGTACACACATTGGGATTCTCTCTGTGCTAAAGTGTTCCTGCGCAGTGCAGAGATCCTCCTTGTGTGATCTAAGGGAGGTTATTGGAGCACTGATGGAGTTGTCAGTGTGCAATGAAGATGGTCTTTAAAACCAAAAGGAAAAACTAAGTGTGGGGCATAATTGTAGGAAGACTGTAGTATAAACCTACATAACAAATGTTCATTGGGGTACAGAAATGTAACAAAAGGCTGTAACGTGAACATATGTAACAGTCGTTAATTGTGAAACCAAAGCATATAAAGTTATGGTAATCCTGTATATTAATGGCTAAATGTGAAACAAAATTTTACAAGAATTAAGTAGTTGTCATAGGTACAAATTAGGATGTGGACCCACTAAAACATTGTAACAGCTGGAGGAAAAGTATAAGATGTGACACAAGCTCAGATAAGATTGCTGTAATCCTGGACATTTACCATCAATGTAGCTGAAGAAGTTTGGGTAATATTTGCACACATTTTCCAATGATGTTATTGTTGTTCTTTCAATACTTCACCGTGTCTTTCTTGTATCATTTACTGGTCCATGTATTATGTTATACACTGGTTCATGTATAGCATTATTAACTGTTTAATATATGAGATTTCATTTCATGTTTGTAAACACAGTCCAAAATTGGTGCCTATTTACACTCTACTGACCAGGCATGTTACAGAGGGTGACTAAGGAAGGTTGGGCATGGGGCCAGCTACCCTATCTTGTAGGAACCTGAAGCTGTAAAATCTTAAGAGCATAGTTTGAAGAAGGTCCTCTGCTGAGGAGATTGAGAATGCAATCAAGAGAAAGCTGAAAAGAGTCTGAGCTGCTGACTCATCTTTTATTCCTGGAATGTTTGAGCATTAAAAAGACATGGAAGAGCTGCACACATAGCAGCAGAAATGTGAAACTATAAAATTGACATAGTGGGACACAAAACAAGATGGAATGGAATAGAAAACACAACAAGAAGAATGCAAATTTAAACATATGCAAAACCAGCACTTTCATAGCCAAGACTTAACGAACTGTACATTGAAGCAAACGAAGAAGTAAGAGGAATTATGGAAGAGACAAGAGGAAATATATCAATGATTTAGCAAGAAAGACAGAGAAAGCTGTATCAATAGGAAATGTGAAGGACCTGTATAACATTACTCAGATGCAATGGGGAAATACAAGCAAGCAAATGGCCTTCTCAGATTGAATTAATTTTTATCATTTACATTTTTTTTTTGTTCACTAAATTAAAAATATGTGAGAGCTGCGTAATTTCTGTACTTCTGTATGGTGCAGAATGCTGGAGAGTAACAGAAAAGGAAATGTCCAAATTGTCCTCTTTCAACACAACCTGACTGTGGAGTTGGGTTGGCCGCATCCTCAGAAGAGACCCTGACACCATCACCAGAACTGCCATGCTATGGACTCCAGAAGGAAAGCGAAAGCAAGAACGGCCAAAAGCCACCTGGTGGAGAACTGTGGAGGTGGAGATGCTAAGCATGAACCAGAGCTGGGACACCACATGAAGGATGGCCATCAACCGAGCAAAGTGGAGACAGTTTGTTGCAGTCCTACAAGATGCCACCAGGCATGATGGTCACTGATTGCTTTGTCCATCAGCCATGGACCAAAGTAAAGACAGTTTGTTGCGGCTCTACAAGACACCTCAAGGCATGATGGTCACTGATTGCTTTGTCCATCAGCCATGGACCAAAGTAAAGACAGTTTGTGGCTGCCCTACAAGACACCACCAGGCGTGATGGTCACTGATTGCTTGGTCCATCAGTGACCAAGGACCAAAGTGGAGACAGTTTGTTGCAGCTCTACAAGACACCCCAAGGCATGATGGTCACTGATTGCTTTGCCCGTCAGCTATCAAAGACCAAAGTGGAGACATGTTGTTGCAGCCCTACAAGAAGCCACCAGATATGATGGTCACTGATTGCTTTGTCCGTCAGCGACCAAGGACCAAAGAAAAAAGAAGGCATTTTTTGTTTTTGTTGGGCAGTGTTACCGCTACGTCTCTGTATTGGTGATTTATGGTGTGAATTTTGTTGTGGGCCGTCGCTTCATTATGGATATCGACGACGAGACAAACGTAACAGTAACGATTGGGTCATAAGACTGACCAATTGGTAAGTAAGGCATACTGGACCCATTGTTGAATGTGAATGGCGATACGATTTATTACAGATAGACGTTGACATCATGTTCATCTATAAGGTTTTGACAGTATATACACTGGCATATATAATAATCAACATGAACGTTGACTGACTGCACTGTCCGTTACCACACGAAGGTTAACGGAAGCAGTACAGCAACATACCAGTAGAGTACATGGGTTTACAACAATGACCATGATAAAATCTTGGAGCATATACCTGTAAAGTGTCACTGTAAAGGGTGTGGTGTATGGTGTGTTCTCTTTCTTCGGTAAAGCTCCACTATCAATCACTGTAGCATGTTGTTTGTGGTGCCACTACTGTATATGTCCATTGTAGTGTACCGAGTTGTTGAGATCAGGCATGCTTCAGTCTACCCAGCTGTAAATGGGTAACTCACCCTAGTCCTGAGTTAGGGAAGGCAAAGGCAACTGTAAGCAGTAGTTTCCCTCTAAGGCTCCAGGGGAAGCAGGCCCTAAACTTGGTCAATTCAACCGACGCAGGATGGTGTATATATGGAGTAGAAGTGTAGAGTGTGATTAACGCGAATGGTGGACTGTTCGTGTTCTGACCAATCTAAGCACTCATTCACTTGTGTCTACAAGGCACCAATGCAGACTGCTGGAATCTTTGTTTACACAGTTTATTTAGACGCACACACTGGGACATAACGAGTAAATCATGGATATATGTTGAGACATCAATTTGCAGGCATACATAGTAGATCCCATGTCATGACACATTCATAAATAATGGGTAGTACATCAATAGCTTCCAATGTCATGATACATAATGGCCGCATCCCCTATCTGACTAAGCGCGTCAGTGAAGGCGGATCGGTAAGTAACTAAAGTTGCTTTATGTTCATAGGTTATATAATATTATGAAACCACGATAAGGGGTTTCTATCAAAATTGAGATCTCCTTGCCACTGTCCGAATAGTAAGATACATGCCCCGTTCTTTGGACAGTGATTCAAAAATATGATGACAGGAATGTAACATGGCCGCCTTCCTCAGTTGTCGCTCACTCACTCACAGGAGGGTATATATAAGCCAAAGTTAATTTGAAATACATATGAATAATTTCCTAAAGTTTCTCCATACAGTTCTACAGTAATCCAGTTACTTCACGTAGACATAACTGCTGTATGGAAGCCCGTCATCTTCGTCGATACAAACATGACCCTAGCGTTGCGAAGCATAATATTCCAGCTAGGTCTAACCGACATGAGATCATCAAAAATAGGATCTGGCATTACCTGGAGTCCGAATCATACATGATACCGTACATTAGGAGAGTCTCTAACACAAACACTAGTAGAGACACAATCTCCTACAGAAGAAAAACCACTTCATAAACATAATAAAATTAATCTATTTTCTGCCCTAACAATTAATCGGACATATTTTCGCCGAATGAACGATTACCCTATGATCAAAAGTGTAAATCAAATAAGTACGGACATGAGTGCAATATCCATGCGCCGCAACAATACCTATATAGAGTTAATTACAATCCAAATAGCTCTTAGCGTAAACTGGACGTACCACCAGCTGACATAACTGGTCAAGCTGAAGCTCTGCAGTTACGTGTAGGAGACTAAGTATCGGAGGCAAGATACTTAAAACAAGCCGTTTCTGACTAAATATTTGAAATAAAACGATTCTTGGTATTGCTCATCAAGAATATCATCTTCATCTTTCAGATGATTATAATTTCTTTATGATCGTGTCTTTCCTTGCTAAGGACAAGCACACGAAAAATTCACGTCAATACAAGACGGAGGATATCGGGATCTGCCTCAAGTACGTTGCCCGTATAGCAACAAATCACTGCGTCATACTGCGCCATTCCCCGTTTTATAATGGTGCACGGTCATACGCAAATAACATTACAAAACATATCAATGCTGTGCTCAGATGCACGTCTGAAAATACCAGGCGTGTATCTGAGAGCTTTAATCATTTATCTGACCCTCAACAAGTATAAAGTATTTAACAGGCAGCATAGAAGTTTATTTTGAAAAATCGAGTTCAAATGCATTTTCTGGACAGTTTAAGGCTCTGGTTCCATACTAATTAAGCTACATATTATGCTGGATAACCTGATTGTCATTCCTATTTAACATTTCACAATACGGATACATATTTCCACTAAATTCATAATGAAAATTTCTTGGACAGTGCCAGCAAACTTTGGACTAATTAATGTTCTGCTGTATATTTAATGTATTCATGCATGGCAGTAATACATTTTGATACATTTTTCCATGTGGCTGGGATGCCACAATGTAATTATCTGTTTGTGTGTATGTTATTTTTCCTGTTCATTAAATTGTCAATGTGTGTGTGTATTTTTCCTGTCTTACAGATTTACATGTACAATTTTTATGTGTACGTTTGATACAGATTTACAGGTACAATTTATATGTTTGTCTTTTATAGAGTAATTCTTATTCTGCGATACAGTTTGACACTTGCTGAGATTACATTCCTTTAATGTAATTGTCATTTTGTATCTTTCTGTGATAAATCTTGACATTTCAGGTGATTGTAGTTCCTTGATATAATCCTAATTGTGTACCTTGATCGTCTTATACAAATGACATGATACAAGTAATTTTTTGTCAGTATACTTTTGAGTTTTTTTTTGTTTGTTGAAGGCCTATGCTCCTGTGGGAGTGGAGGGTTATGAATGAAATGAATGAATACTTTTGAGTTGACATTGCCTGTTTTTGTGATTCTCACTTTGTATTATATTTTTTTTTTTACATGTGATACTATTGACATGTTAATTAACATGTTTTTCTTAAGTGTAACTTTTAATTTACATCATTTTCTGTTTTGTTTAATTCTTAGTTTGTATTTTTTTTTCCCCCTGTGCTACTGATGACATTTCACAGTACACATCTATGTCTTTTATCCAAACACTCGAAAACTGAAATATTCTGAAAATCAAAAGTTTCTTTGGGCTAAAATTTGGGCAATTTCTAGCTTTTTCTTCTTCTTCTGCACTCAGTTTGTAGTCATGCTAAATCTGCAGGCCTCTCGCCAGGACAAAGTCCACAGTCTTTTCCAGGTCAGCAAGGCAGCCCCATAGCTTCTGCTTGAGCTCAGCACCGCTTTGCCAGATCAGACATCGTGGGTCATCATGGGTTGGGCAGTTTTGGAGAATGTGTTCGGGGGGGGGGGGGGGGCTGAATTCCAGTTCAACATGGTCATTCATTTGTGTGAAATATCCTGAGGTGATAGAGATGGCCAAGTAATCTTCAGTGGCCAGTTCTCAGGCGGAAAATGGTAGTCTGTTGGTGTCTTTTAAGTTGGTGGATTGGGTCATCTTTGTTGTATATATCCCCTCCCTCCTTCCACTGATTTATGTACTTGTTGTGGATGATGGTTTTAGCCTCACAATAAGGCAATGGGTGGCTGGCTTGTTCATTTTTACTGCCACTACTAGATAGAACATCTGCTCTCTCATTTCCAGCAATTTAACAATGGGAGGGTAACCACTGAAGGACAGTAGTTGATGACCTTTGGATAATGTTAAGCCCAGATCTGATCTCATTCATCATGTTTTCATTTCTGGTGTTCTGTATTGATTCCAGTAATGATTTACAGGTAGTGAATATTACTATCTTAGCTGGTGGCTGCTGGTCTGATATAGTGAGGAATTTCTAGCTATTTTGGGTGACTTTGGGCTATTTTAAACACAGTTTTTGGCAGTTTGGGCTATTTTAAACAGAGTTTTGGCAGTTTGGGCTATTTTAAACACAGTTTTTGGCAGTTTGGGCTACTTTTCTTTCGCAATTTGCATGACATTTGAAAAGCTGTTCTGGAGGATTTCAGATCAAATGATACAGACCCTGTAGTACATTCATTATCTTATGTGTAACTTTTATTTGACATTATTTTCTGTTTGTGTAATTCTTAGTTTGTAATATTTGTTTTTTGTGACACCCATGACACGTAAGGAGGACATTCATTTGTTTTTCAGTACACCTTTCATCGACATCATTTTCTGTTTGTATAATTCTTAGTTTGTAATATTTGTTTTTTGTGACACCCATGACACGTAAGGAAGACATTCATTTTTGTTTTTCAGTACACCTTCCATTGACATCATTTTCTGTTTGTATAATTATTTGTTTGTATATTCAGTTTATTTTATTTTCTGTGATACTCATGACTAGTTACAGAGGTACATTCATTTTCTTAACTTTAAAAAAAACAGGGTAGTTTCTCATATTTTACTGCAAGGAATTTTCTGTCCCTTTGAGTTTTCACATAGAAAACGGTGGGAGTGCAGTTATTAGTGCACTGCCTTCCTAGCTCGGTGGTCCATGGTTCAATCCGCAGTTAAGTGGAATTTTTTAGACCACAAACGGCCCCAGGGTTGACTCAGCCTCATGAATTGGTACCAGAGCAACTCTAGGAAGGTTAAAGTGGCCAGCGTGATCATGACCACATCACCCCTAGTGTGCCGGTGGTCAAGAAAATATGGGCCTAACACCATATTCCCAATATGCCTCAATGGGCATGTAACGGGATCCTTGAGATTTCACATAATGTTTCAAGTTTTTTTTTTTTTTTTTTTTTTTAGTTTGGTAATTTTATACATAGATGTAAAGGACATTTAAATGATGATTAATAAAATTGGGACAGAACAAAACAGAAACTTAATTCAAATAATACTTCTCCTGAAAACCATGCACTCACTGGTCATGAGCATCTGGGAAAATTGACCTTGAATACTGGCCTCTTGTCCTTTAAGAATTAAGTGCGACTGTCAGTTTAAATCATTTTGTGTTCATGTAACTGTCATTTAGTTATTTTTTTGTCCCTGTAATACCTATGATACGTTTCAAGAATACATTCATTTCCTAAAGTGTAACTTTCAGTAGACATAATTTTTTGTTTGTACAATTCTCCTTTTATACAGTATTTTTAATCTGCAATAAACGCTGTAAGTATTGAAAATATTGTGTGTCATTAACATTTGTTGTAGCAGTGCATAATGTTAGCCATTAGAGTATATTCTAAAAATGTATTTACCTTATCATTGTTTGCTGTCACCATCTTTATCTCATGCCAGCCTAACTGGCTTGCAGTATTTGGCAGTATAAACAAAGTTGGAGGAACAGACAAAAGATATCAAAATAAAGCCACACAAAGATAAAAGGAAATTTCATAGCATTGGGGAATTTAGGAAAATCAAAAATAAATAAGTCCAAAACAAAACTCAAAACCATCAACTGGCATGTCAAGTCAGTCCTATTGTATAGCTCTGAAACATGGACAACAACAACCAAGAAGTTACATCTGTTTCACATTTGTTAACTTTGACAAGAACCAGACAAGTGCCAGTGGAACAAGAGATGAGAAGAAGACAATGGAGATGGATAGGACACCACACTGAGGAAACCTGTTGATAGCATTACAATGCAGTCCTTGTTCTAGAACCCCCAGGGCAAGAGAGGCAGAGGTAGACCAAGAAGCACATGGAGAAGAGAGCTGAAAACAGAGGTGAAAATGATGAGGAGAACGTGGAAAGAACTTGAGATGATGGCACATGACAGGACTTGGCATGTGTTTGTTGACAGTGATTTTGTTTTTTTGAGGGATAAGACCAGCTATATTCATTCCATGGGAATAGTTGTTGTGTGCATTACTTTTGGAGAAAATTGAAGGTAAAGGTGCCAACATGATGAAACTGCTGTGTCGCTTGTCTTTCAAAAATAGGTATAAATTGAAGTCAGAACCAATTATGGAAAACTATATAGAAGAAAAGTAGAAGTTACGTAAAGTAAAAGGAGGTATAGATTAAAGTCATGGATGCCAGGGTTGAGAAGAACGAATATGTTTTCTGGACCAAACTAACACAACTCGCAAAACACAAAAATACACAGTTTGAGAAACTGTGATGGGGTATTGTCCTCCGATATGCCTGCACCCTCTGTATAAAACGACCAGCAGCGGACTTTTCAAACTTTATACAAACAGCAGAAGACAGATAGACTGAAGGAAGGAGACACTTGCCAAGGCTATAACCTTTTACCATCTGTATTATGTGCAGCTCTACCTCACCAAACTGAGTCTGTTCTGTACTTTGCATCTATCCTAAGAGGGTATGTAAATTTATGAATAAATAATTGTTTTATTGCAGCTTATTTTAATAGAATTGTATCAGGATCAGACCAGAGGACTGAACTGAAATTTAGTTGTGGATGTGTAAAGGAATTCGATGCCTATCAACAATTATCAGAATGTCATTAGGGGTGGTCAATTAAAAGTTATTATACTGGAATAATGGACTTGGCACTCTAGAATGTGAAAGGCTAAGGTAGCATAATGATTTGGTATAAAATTTATTAGATCTTATTCATGTATTATTTTGAATGTGTATGCAGATAGACACCTGTCTTGTCTCGCTATCCTGATCAGAACAAATCCATGTATCATTCATATACATGCACACATCTGAACACTTTCATTCACGGACACGTATGCTCTTGGAACCTATGACCAAAGGCTAGCCACTTGTTATATATTGTCCCCCAGGTTCATTCATGTCATACTCCAGAAAGAGGTCTAGAATTTTAGATCAATAGTGCCTTCCCGGACCAACGCAGGAGCACCATATATTGCCATCTTTATTCGTGTAACCTGCCCCATCTGTGCTTGATGGCCTGGTACAAGACCTACAACTGAGATTGCTGTGAAGTATAACCACAGGACATTCACAGACTTTTCAAACAGCCATTGTGAGAGTCAACAGAGAATTAACTAAATTGTGTCATGATGTTCTAGAAGATAGGCAAGACAAGTGACATTTTAGTTTAAAGGAAATGTGAAAGAACATTCTGTTTATTTTGAAGATTACAGCAAGGTCTTTTGTCTAATTAATAATTACAACTCAACTGTTGAATAACTCTGTAATTAATCGTTTATTCATCCAAGTTCATCATTTTCCATCTTTTACATTTTGCACAAGAAGAAAACCAAAGATAGATGTACATAATAAATGATTCAGTAATTGTATTCCTCTGACTTATCAATTTTATTTTGTTGCATTTTGAGTTTTACTGAATTGTTGATTATCAAAGGTTAGTTACTAGCAAAGTTGGCATCTTAGGCTCTAACTTTAATCTGATTACTATCTGAAGTAGAGACCTTCACAGCCGTGACTATCCTGTGATACCAGTGCTCTTCTCTGACACTGGGACTATATTCTTTTCAGACAGAATTCTTTTCTGTTCATTCAGTAACTTCTACTGACAACTATACTCATAAAAACCTTTCGCTACAACATTGAGTCGTTGGCACAGTACAGGAGGGTGTGGTACAAATTTGTTGAGATTCTTTGCTCCCTGGAAATCTAAAGGGTAATGAATAAAAAAACGACAGACTTAGGCATTTAAATTTATCAGTAATGTTAAGTACCAAAAAGGTTATACCAATTGTGTTAATTACATTCTTTGGTGCCATATCGTTATCTCCATATCCTTGCTTCCCCGTGGCTCCATAGATCAGAGCTGTCCTTGGCTCCATAGATCAGAGCTCTCCATCGCTCCATAGATCAGAGCTCTCTGTGCCTCCATAGATCAGAACTCTCCATGCCTCTATAGATCAGAGCTCTCCATGCCTCCATAGATCAGAGCTCTCCATGCCTCCATATATCAGAGATCTCCATGCCTCCATGGATCAGAGATCTCCATGGCTCCATAGATCAAAGCTGTCCATCGCTCCATAGATCAGAGCTCTCCATGGCTCCACAGATCAGAGCTCTTCATTGCTCCATAGATAAGAGATCTCCATAGATCAGAGCTGTCCATGGCTCCATATAACAGCTCTCCATGCCTCCATATATCAGAGCTCTCCATGCCTCCATATATCAGAAATTTCCATGCCTCCATGGATCAGAGCTCTCCATGGCGTCATAGATCAAAGCTTTCCATGGCCCCATAGATCAGAGCTCTCAATGCCTGCATATAGATTAGAGCTCTCCATTAGATCAGAGCCATGTCTCCATATAGATCAGAGCTCTCTATGCCTCCATAGATCAGAGCTCTCCATGCCTCCATCGATCAGAGCTCCCCATGGCTCCATAGATCAGAGCTCTCCATGCCTCCATAGATCAGAGCTCTCTACACTTCTATTCAGCTCACTATCCTGCCACTTTCTCCTTATTTATCCAGCTATGTTCTCTAGTATTTAATCTTTTTTTAATAGTGTGTATCCTGCAAGCGTTACTAGGTCTGCATTTTGCAGAATTTTGTTATCTTGTAATTGATGATTATTTATCTCTCTGCTGCTATCAGCTGAACGATGCCCCAGAAGACTGCATGGTGCTCCCAGCGATGGGCCCTCCCAGTTCAAATTATCAGGCAGCGCTACGTTGTCTGTTCGGACAGCGTCTTTGAGAAGGGCAGTAGCAGCCCTGTGTCACTGGCTCGGGTGACGATAGAGTCCCCCTCCACAATGACCTCCTTGCAGGGTAGAGGACCATCCTTCTCATGGCATTGCATCACCCCAATTAGTGGGTCTGGTGTGACCTCCGACAACTGCGCCCACTGAGTTGGGGAAGTTCTCTGGTGTTGCAAGAAAGCCCAAAATTGCAGCAAGAGTTAAAAGAGTGAATAACTCGAAACATCGGAACAACAACAACTGCCAGTTGGACTAAAAATATTACACTTAATGATAGTTTTTTTTTAATTTCTGTCACTACAAAATTAATCATTACATGTAGTTTTTTTATTTCTGTCACTACAAAATTAATCATTACATGTAGTTTTTTTTATTTCTGTCACTACAAAATTAATCATTACATGTAGTTTTTTTTATTTCTGTCACTACAAAATTAATGTTGTTGTTGTAATTGATCCAGCGGCACTTGAGCTCTCGCCCTTCGGCCCAATGCCATGTAGTGATATCTGCATGTTTTCGCAAGTTGTTCTGTATCTCCGTACAAGGTGTTCCACTTATCTGGTCTGGGAGGAAGAAGCATTTTTCTAACATCATCGAGTGCTGGGCACTCAAAGAGGTGGTGGTCAACAGTTTCATGGTGGTAGTTACATAGCTGGCACCCTGGAGGGTGTTGTGGTTGGATTCTGTTCAAGTGGTTGTTGAGTGGTATATGTTGTGTTCTGAGTCGAAAAATGGTGCTTTGGTCCCTCCTTGTGAGATGGTTGATGTTGTCGTTAGGATCAGGACCAGCCATATGTCTGTAAACTTCTCTTCCAGTGTTTCCCATGGCCCATCTGTTCAGCCAAGTTTCTTTGTTTATTGTTCGTATGAGTGTTTTGGCTGTTTGGAGAGTTGTTGCTGTGAGTGGTTGTTCTTGTTTTGTTCCTTTCTTTGCCAATCTGTCTGCTCTGTCATTACCTGGTGTATTTGAGTGGCCAGGGATCCACTGCATAACTATTCTGATGCCATAGGAAGTGATAAGCTGGTCAGCGTCCTGGATTAGTTTGGCTAATTCAGTTTTACAATGTCCACTGCCTTCCAGAGCTTGTAGGGCAGACAATGAGTCAATAAAAATGACAATGTTTTGAGCCTTTGAGGGAAAGGCATCAAATACAGTCTTCAGATGGTATACAGCTGTTTCCAGTGCAATGGTTTCAGCTTCATAGTTGGAGCAAAACTCCCCGCATGCATCAAACAGCTCGTCGGAGGATCCGTCTGGATAACATATGTAAACTCCGTAACCTGCTTTGATGGTGGCCTTAAATGCAGATCCGTCAGTATAGACGTGTATCCATTCTTCAGGGCAGGCATCAATGTTTCTTTGTGATGCACTCATCAGACTGACTGGGTCGGCCTGTTTGGTTGTTCCATCTACTAATTTCATCTGTACTTCTGGTGTTTTTAAGTGGGTATGTGGTGGTAAATTCCTTACTACTTTCTGTATTTCTTGTCTTCTTTCTGGGAAGTGGTATCCATCTTGTATTTCATGGACATGGTGCAAGACTGACTTGTACTTTATTCTTTGCTTGTGTGCCCAGTTTTCTACAAGGTGCCTGTTAGGGTGGTTTCGGTTCATTCTCTTACATCTTTCATAAACTTCTAAAGCAGCTTTATCTCTCCGTAAACTGGGGGGTTCCATATTTGTGTGTATTTCACATGCAGCAGTTGGCGTTGATCTCATAGCTCCACTGATTAGCCGAAGGGCATTGCTTTGCACTCTGTTGAGAGACTCCAGGTTTGTCTTGGAGCAAGTAGTAAGCAGTGAGTTATTATATTCTATCACAGAACGGACATAGCCAAGGTACAAGCCTCTCAGAGTATCCTTGTCTGATCCCCATGTAGTGCCAGCAAGCCTCTTCAATAGTTGTAATCGCCTCAGGGCTTTGTTCTTTATATTCTCAATATGGTTCTTGAGGTTGAGCTGCCGATCAAGTGTGACTCCAAGATACGTGGGATGTTCTTCTTTTGTCACTTGTTGTTTGTCTAGCCACAGACTGATATTCTTCTTGGCTACTTTATGGCTTTTGGTGAAGATAGTGTACACAGTCTTTGTATAGCTGACCTTTAATTTCCATGTTTTGCAGTACTCATGTAGTCTTCTAAGGTCTCCGTTTAGTCTTTGAGCTCCGCTTTCTAGATTCTCATGACTCTGCCATATCACCAGGTCATCAGCGTACAGAGCTTTTTCAGCTTTGATCTGGTCTGCTAAGTCATTGATGTAGATGAGAAATAGAGTGCAGCTCAATGAGGAGCCTTGTGGTAAGCCCTCCTCTAAGACTTCTTTAGATGAGATTGCATTGTTAATCTTTGTCTGTATTGTTCGATCAACCAACAAATATTTTATCCAGTTGTATAACCTGCCATGTATTCCCATGCCAATCATCTTCATCAGGAGGCCTTTTCTCCATACGCGGTCATAGGCCTGCTGGAGGTCGAAGAAGATGGCCACAGTATGTTTCTTACTCTGGAAGCCGTCATGAATTCTCTGCGTCAAACGGAAAAGCTGGTCTTCTGTGCAGCTGCTCGTTCTGAAGCCTGCCTGTTCATGACATAGAATACTGGAGCTCTCAAAGAACCAATAGAGACGTGTGTTTATCATTCTTTCAGCAATTTTCCCCAGGCATGATGTTAAAGATATCGGACGGTAGCTTTTGGGTTCATCTGGGGGTTTGTTGGTTTTTTAAAATGGGGACAATATGAGCATTCCTCCAGGCTTTTGGAAGTTTGCCTGATCTCCATGTCTTATTGATCAGCTTGAGGATTGCTTCTCTCCCAGATGAGCCCAGGTGGAATAGCATTTCATTGTGGATCTTGTCCGGCCCTGGGGACTTTCTAGGTTTTAATTTCTTCAGGGCTTGCTCTAACTCCTTCATGCTGAAATCTTCTTCGAATAGGGAAGCATTGACCGTTGAGGCTTTCTCTTGTTTCCTTAACTGGTGTAGTTGTTTCCTGTCCAGCTCTGTGAGTTTACCTGCTCTATTCACATTGGCAAAGTAACGGTTGAAGTGTTCTGCTTTCTTTTGGTCTTCAGCGATTGTCTTCCTTCCATCTATCACTGGCTTTGGATTCATCCTTCTACTTTCTCCAGAAAGACTATTAACTAGTGCCCATGCTTTATTTCCATTCTGTCTGAGATCTAAGTTGGAGCACGTTTCTGTCCATTTATCTTTTTTGGCTTTCTTGACTGTAAGTTTTACTCTGGCACATGCCTTATTGTACAGAATCTTTGCCTCTTGTGAACGTGTGGTCTCAAGTGTTGTTCTGGCTTTGTTTCTTTCAGATATAGTAGTTTGTATTTCTTTGTTCCAGAATGGTTTATATAGCTTCTGGCTGCCCCTTGGGATGGACTGCGCTGCTGCATTCAAGATTGATTTTGTTAGTTCTTCACTGAATGTTTCGACACAGTTGGTATCAATGTTTTCTAGGAGGCAATCCAATGTTTCCTGGAATAGTCTCCAATTTGCTTTTCGAAAATTCCAGCGAGTTCTCTGCTTGGAACATGCTTTACTAGGGTTCCTATAGTGGAGAGGATTGGTTTGTGATCACTTCCAATGTCATCCAGAACCTGAGAATGACTAAAATCTATCAAATCAGATGAGCAGATGGTCAAGTCAGGTCGGCTGAGAGAGAGGTGGGCCCTGTGCAGCAAAGTTGGTGGGGACTCTGTATCCTGTAATACTGTCAGGTTAGTTGTTTCACAGGTCTCTTCAATGTACTTTCCTGTGTTGTTGTAATCAGGTTAACCCCAACGGGGTGAGTGTCAGCTGAAGTCCCCGACAAGAATATTTTTTTTTAATACTGTCTTATTTAGTTCTGGTATGTTGCATGTTGTCTGGGGTGGGCTGTACACATTGTATATAATATATTTGCCTCCATTGTGCCAGATATTGACTGTACATCTGTGGAATGGGCTGTTGTTAGCTGTGTGACATCTCCTTGTATGTCATTTCGGATGTAAGTTACTATACCACGGCAACCAATGCACTTACAAGCGTAACTAGTGTATCCGGACAGGTGCAGGTCAAAATCTTTGTGTAAAGTTTCTTGTAAAGCAGCCATATGGACACTGTGACTGTCTAGCAGTTTGGCAAGTTCAAGCTTTTTATCTCTTATGCCACAGATGTTTAGCTGCAGAATATTAAGTGTAGGTGTGTTTTTTTCTGTGTGATCTGGTTTCTTTTTGCTCTTCCTCCCACTTTTCCTCTTCTTGGGAAGTCGTTAGGGTTTCTTCCAGAAATCAATTTTTCGCACATCACAGCCTGTTTACTCACTGTCCTGGCGCGGACATTGATAACCGAGGGCGTCGTCCCCGAATCTCGTTTGAGTTGTGATGCTGGGGTGCCTGTGGATTTCCTACCGCCCCGGGTAGAAGCCAGAAGTGTACTGTGCCAGCTCTGGGGGAGATAAAGGGGGTGTTTCTGCCTCTCTCTGAGATACGTAGCCAAGGTAGGGCTCACAGTGCTCATTCCCCGCCACCTAATTGCCTGCTGGTTACGCCGAGTTCTCCGAGGCTCTAGGCATGTGACGCAAGAGTTGAAGGCAATAGATCGTCACGTCCTGAGTCTCTGTGCCTGTACGATATGGTTTATACCGATCTTCAGGAAGTAGTTTCATACTCGTTTCCCCACTCCTAAGACTTTGTTCAGTATCCATCTGGCTCCTTCCCACCCACAGAGGGCGTGTACGGTGTAGTGCTGGATTTATTATCGAGGTTTACTCCTCTAGATCCGTTGTGTTTTGCCTGAGGATTCGCACCCTCAGTTACCAGGACTACCTCGGGGAGGGTGTGGCTCTTCACCACGCACAACGATCTTATCACTGTATCACCAAAATCTTTCATTACACTGCAGTGCATGTACTACTTGTATTAATTATTTTTGTTAAGAAAGAGAAATGTTTTCAAAATAACATTACAAACAATTCAAAACCAGGCGCAACTTACGTATACATGTACTTGCACAGATGTAGCCCACTATTTAAAATAATGAGGAATCCTCTTTTGCGCCAAACTGGATAGTCTGCTTTTTGGCTGCTAAGTCCCGCATTCTCTTCAACAGCAGAAGCTGTGTAGGACAGCTGTCATCTTCTTGCTCGTACCAAGCCATCGCTGTTTCTAGTGCTATAAAGGCCTCTTCAGGACTTGGTCGACGTTTTGGGTTTTCTTCATAATCTACAAGTACATCATGTACTTCTGAGGAGTCTTCATCATCGGTCACTACATGTATTTGGTTTTCTTCTTGCACAAAAGACAAAACTTCTTCGTCATTCAAAAACTGAAAACCAGAATCATTATCATCTTCTAGCCACATGTGTGCATCATCTTTGTCACAGTCCGAAAATCCGGGCATTGCTTGAAACAGTTCCACAACTTCATTTATACAATCATCATTTGTGTCCACTGCAGTAGTTTCATTTCCTCCTTTTTTCCCAAGCAATCTATTCCAAGCCTTGTTGAGATTATCTTGTGACAGGGTGGTCCAAGCATCAGCTTACATATAGCAGCAGTCTTTGAGATTAAGCTTTTTTTGAAAACGCCACCACACTTTCTTCATCTTCAGCCAACAATAAACGACGCAGGACTTCCTTCTTGTACATCTTTTTAAGCTTTGCTATAACACCCTGATCCATTGGTTGAATCAGTGCTGTTACATTGGGAAGCAGAAAAATTACTTTAAAATTTGCATCAACTGCATTCAATGTATCCGTCTCTGGATGAGATGGTGCATTGTCCAGTAGAAGAATTACTTTTCCAGTTTTCTTTTCTTGTTCTTTCAACCTCTTCACATTTGGGATGAACTGATTTGTATACCAATCAAGAAATATTTCACTATTCATCCAAGCACTCTTCTGTGCTTTGTAGCACAATGGGAGACATGTCACATTCTTTAAACAACGTGTTTTTTTTTTTGCTTTGCCGATCATTAGCACCGGTAAACGATGACTTCCACTGGCATTCGCGGCTACCAAAATTGTTACTCTCTCTTTGCACTTTTTAAACCCAGGGGCAGCTGCTTCGCGCTGAGATGCAAGTGATTTTTTGAGGCAATGATTTCCAGTATAAGCCAGTCTCATCGGCATTATACACATCATCGAGTAAATAACCTTCTTCTTCCAAAAAAGCCAAGAATGTTTCTTTAAAATTTTCAGCGGCAGTTGCATCGCTAGATGAAGATTCCCCTTGAATCTCCAATTCTCGTATGCCATGACGAGATTTAAAGTTTCTTAACCATCCCTGGCTAGCCTTAAAGTCAGGAGGACCGTCAAGTTGACTGTTGAACTGAAGTGCCTTTTCACACAATAGAGAGCCAGAGATAGGTTCCCCTTTGCTTCTTCTTTGCACAAACCATATATACAAAGCCTCTTCCAATTTCAAATCTTTCGCATTTCTCATGGTTTTATGTTTCTTCGACCCATTTTCACTATCCAATTTTCGATGCAAAACTCATAATTTTATCCTTGTTACTTTTGATGTCAGAGACGGTAGCTTTCTCAACATTGAAAATCCTCGCAAATGAAGACACAGTTTCACATTTTCCTAGTCTCTTGATAATTTCTGTTTTCGTTTCAATTGACAAAACATTGCGGTTCCTTTTATATGCTTTAGGCCTACTGGAAGATGCCAGGTCGCACAGAGAAATACGTGTACACCAAAATTATTCTGCTGTAGTAGCAGACACAATTATTTTAAGTTGAACTGTCTGTTTAGCCAGTGTTCTGCCTAGAACGCACACGTACACTGGATTGGTAAACCAGATATTAACGGACTTTATGATCTAACTGACTTCATGTACGTAAGCGACCGTCCATTAGCCCATCTCATTGTCTACAAATTGTTCGCACACATTTGAAGCTTGCCGCATCAAAAGATTCAGAACTGTAGTCTAACGTGACTGGTGGAGACTGATTTTTTTTCTTTCTGGAAAAAGTGTTCGGATAATTGGATGTTCGGATAATTGGGGTTCGGATAAATGGAGTTCTACTGTACTTGTAGTTTTTGTCTCCCAATTTGTCACTATCAACATTATATCATTGGCATGTTTGTGTTTCGTGTGTCAATTGTTTGTAGTGTTTCAGTTGCATGTAGTGTTTCAGTTGCATGTAGTGTTTTGTTCATAGTGTATCATTAGTGTGTAGTGTTTTTAATTGTGAGTCACTTTTTAGTTGTTTATCATATTTCAATGGTTTTTAGTGTTTCAGTTGCTTTAAGTGTTCTAAGTGTTTGTAGTGGTTCAGTTGTGCGTAGTGTTATAATTGCGTGTGATGTTTCAGTTTTGTTTTGTAGTTTTTCAATTTGTGTATAGTGTTTTAGGTGTGTGTTGTAGCAAATGTAATTTTTGCTGGGGAGGTTAAGATGTTATACCTAACAAGAAAGATAGTTGTGTCTGTGTTAACTGTGTGAGGTCAAGCACATGTAGGTCCCTGACTATAAAAGGAATGATGATGATGATGATATATTGATCAGGGAACCTAACGCTACCTCCCTAGATCTCACACAGTCCGTATTTTGATTCTAGTGGCTGGTGTATGATGTCTCTAGTGTCTAGGGGGTGAAATGAAGATGATGGTACATCAACACAATACACTTTAACTCACTATAATAAAATGAATAAGACAGTGGTTACAGTTTTCTTTTAAAATTTGAATGTTTTTTTCTTTTTACAATTTAATCTGCCTGTCCCGCCAACTTCTTTTGGACAGGTCTTTGAAAATGAGGAAATATATTTACATGTAATGATGTAACTAAAATATGGACTCTTTGTCCTATGAATATATGTTAATATAGAGTTCCTATAGGTGTATTCACAGAATCAAACTTTACTAGTTGTTAGTGATTGTCATATGTTATGAGGAGCTGTTGTTTACATCAAGCCCCATATAATTCAATGTTATTTTGATAGGAATTATTTTCTTAGGATGAAATGTCAGATGTCCCAGCTGATAACATGTCACCTGGGATTCTTCGTAGGTCGAATATAAGTCAGTATATCAATGTAGAGACAATGTCGATCAGCACCCATACGTAAGCTCCTTCAGGCTATCAGCTGACAGCTTAAACTTTATACTGGAGACTTTACACCCACTCATCAGGTTTCCTGTCACCGGATGGTAACAGGAAATAAAAACTCTGCAATAAAAAGACACCCTGGCCTTTTCAACCTGATCACAACTTCTTATCCCTATCTATACATGACAATATGGGGTCAGCCTCTTGTGAATTCATGTGCATCAGCCCCTAATTTATGACTCACACCCTTCTGTGACCACACCACAGGTCCCTATGGCAGCTACGCCACTGTACTTTTACATAGTTTGCTTCAATGCAATAATGTGGAGTAACCACATCTCCTTATATATGATTTTCTTCTTTTCTTTTTCTTTTCTAACTTATAAATGCTCTAGGCATGTTGAAAAGTGTTCATAGAACACAGAGGCTTCCTAACATTTCCAATACAAAATATTAATACAAAATCATAATAATATGCAACAGTCAAATGCAGTTCAATGTGAGGACTCAATAATGTTTGCTTCCGGCATGTCCTTCACTTTTCCACAGCAGTATCTGACTTTTTCAGTTTTAATCAAGCATGTAAATACATAAAGCATTCTTACCACTAGTTCAAAGAAATATGTCACAAATAACGTTGACTGCCAGAGAATATGGCCTCAGTTTTGCTCTGCCTCATCCAGATAGTGAATTAGTATTTAATTTTACAAGTTATCACATCTGATCTCAACGTAATTGATTGAATAAAATTTTCTAGTCACATGGCTACGAGACCACTATGCCTCTTGCCAATATCTATTAGAGCCGACCAATGAAAGCAGGCACTACTACAACTTTCTGAATTTAGTTTGAAAAAACAAAACAATTCCAAACAAACTATGTGCCTCTTAGTCCATTGGTCAGTCCGTGTTAGTTATGCCAATAGAAAAAGATGTTTCGTTTTAGTTACATTTTTCCTATCTCTCCCCTTTTACTCCTATACTCTTACACCAACTAATAGAATTTGAATTACTACAATGCCTCTTTTTATAAACTAGCATCCCCACTAACGTTATGTGTAACGAGCAAGAACAACAGCCTGTCTGGTCAAGCGTTCGTAGACATTTAGTATTTTCTCAATGACTTGGCTAATACATGGACTACAATATTTTTTAAAACATATTTTTGCTCAGGGGACTCTAAGCTATACTACCATATGATTTTTATGGTCAGTTTCAGTATGGTTTAGATTTTCAATTTTGTCACTGTCAATCGTCAAATACAAATTTTACACAAGTCGGCCATCTTCCCTCCCTGTCTCTAACATTTTCCTCACTATTCAAATAAACCAACTAGTTTGAGTGACGTCAGAATACTACCCCTTAGAGGAAATAAAAATTTGTCTGTGTGTTTGCCTCGGCTGGCTTTGCCCACAGCGTATATATTAAAGAGACCGCGTGTAGAACGAAGAGGGGTTTTTCAAAACTTTGGTAGTGTTTTGCGTTAATATTTACAATCGCCTCATTCTTACTACTGTGAAATGTCCGAATTATTACAAATGTTAGTGTTAAAGTTAACATATTACGTTAATTCAAACGATGGCAAGTCGTTAATTACAAGCTTTCCCCCCCTTTCCCCCCCCCCCCCCGTTTCGTGCAGCAGATCGGCGAGATGTTAAAAGGTTTTTTGAACGTTTTCAAAACCGAAACTAAAGCATGTTTGATTTTTACGGCGGGTCATTTTCTTAGCATTCCCACTGCACAAAAGGCATCGCCCTACTGGCGATGAAGATGAAACCAGTCAGACACCTGAGGGCTGGTGTATTTATTCATTATAGGACTAAAATCTGACTGAAATAAGCGATTATCTCACAAATTTTACTACACACCTCCCGTCCTAAAACATGCATCCATTGCAGGTTACAATCTGTGAGATAACTTAGCGCAAATAAAGTCCTACGTTTTCATCTGATTTTCATCACAAGGATGTCTACTTAAAAAATCTGCACCGACGTTCTGAGGGCCGGGAATATATTCAATCAGAAATGAGTATGGCTGTAATAATAATGACCATCTTAATAATCTAGAATTTTCATGCTTGGCTTGTGACAGAAATACGAGAGGTGAATGATCCGTTTGAACCACAAATGTCCTGCCATGTAGATAAATCTGAAATTTTTTTATAGCCCATATTAACGCTAAACATTCTTTCTCACTTTTTGAATAATTTTTTTCCGCCTTGTTCAACTTGCGGCTTGCATAAGCGACTGGGTTCAATTCTCCATCGTGTGAGGAGGACCTTTGCAACAATGTAGCGCCCAGGCCCACATTGCTTGCGTCACTTCTCACGATAAATTCTTGATTCAAGTCAGGCAATTGCAATACTAGCCTGCTTGTGAGTTTTTCTTTTAACTCTTGGTAAGCCAATTCACACTGTGCGGACCAGTGTATTGTATCTGGTTGTCCCTTTCGAGTTAAATCCGTCAGAGGAGCACATATAGAGTTAAAATGTTTAATGTACTTTTGGTAGAAACCACACAACGACACAAAAGATCGCACATCTTTCTTTGTTTGTGGCCTAGGTGCTCTTTTCAGTTTCTCCAGATTCTTGGGATCAGGGGTCATGCTACCCTGATGTACGGTATGTCCCAAGAATTCCAACTCTTTACACCCAATACAACATTTTGTTGGTCTATCAAACAGCGTATTCAAAGAGTTAACATGTTCCTTAAAAGTTTCAGTAGCTTTGAGGATATCATCCATGAAATTCGAGATACATGGATTTTTCAGGGGATCCAACAATTTTCGCATCATCCTAGAAAACACACTCGGGGCATTTTTCAACCCAAACGGTAACATGTTGAACTCATAATGACCTTCCGAGGTGCTAAATGCTAAGTAAGGTCGAACCTCATGCTTTACTGGAATTTGATAATAGTCTTTGCTCAGATGGACCTTTGAAAAATATTTTGCCTTGTTCAGCCTGGCAAAAAGTTGCGTAGTATCAGGTAATGGATCCACCTGATCTTCTGTGACAGCATTCAGTTTCCTGTAATCGATGCACAGTCTATGTTCTCCCGATGGTTTCCGCAACAAAACCACACAGGAACTATAAGGAGACTCACTGTGAGAAATAATCCCTTCTTGTAACAAATAATCTATCTCCTCTTTCAAAGCTTTTTCCTTAGCGAACGGAATAGAATAAGGCCGCATACAGATGGGTGTTGAGTCTAGTAGTTTCATATCATATTCCAACAAATTTGTGTGCCCCGGCTTATCCGTTAACACGTCTGTATGTTTCTCCAGGACCTTTTGAATCCTCTCCCTTTGTCCTTTTGTCAGGTGATTACTGATCTTCACCTGTTCAAACGTTTCACCGGGCTTCAGTGGATATTCTACTGAGGTGAGAGGTTCATTTTTCATTTCGGTGGCAATTGACAAGGCCATTAAGTGTGTTCCTTCCTGGATTAGTCTGTCAATATATTTCTTCAAAAGGTTCACATGATAGACTTTTTCCTTTCCTTTCTTGTCTATCTTGTAATTTGTTCTGGATACCTTTTCCAAAACCGTATACGGACCTTGCGATCCGATCTGAAGTTTATTGTTGCTGCCTGGTAAAAGAAGAAGCACCTTCTCCCCTACAGCAAGCTCCCTATCCTTCGCTTTTGTGTTATAATAAGCAGCATGCTTTTTCCTGGCTTGTCTCAAATTTTCATTTGCCAGTTTCCAACTAGTTTTTAAACGAGTGGTCACTTCGTTCACATATTGGTATGATGAGTTAACAGTCTCTTCTGCCTTCTCATATGTCCACGTCCTTAACAAGGCTTCTAGTGGACCTTTTATTGGCCTCCCAAATAACAGGGTTGCGGGAGCCATCCCGGTTGAATTATGTGGAACTTCCCGATAAGCAAACAATGCAGCTGGCAAATATTGGTCCCACGTATCAGGTTTCTCATGTGCCAGCTTTCTCAGGATAGAAATGAGAGTCCCATTGAACCTCTCTACCTGGCCGTTCCCTTGGGGGTGATACGGACTACAATGAAAGTGCTTGGCTTGAAATAACCTAAAGACTTCTTCTGTTAGTTTCCCCTTGAACTGAGAGCCTTATACTGGAGACTTTACACCCACTCATCAGGTTTCCTGTCACCGGATGGTAACAGGAAATAAAAACTCTGCAATAAAAAGACACCCTGGCCTTTTCAACCTGATCACAACTTATCCCTATCTATACATGACAATATGGGGTCAGCCTCTTGTGCATTCATGTGCATCAGCCCCTAATTTATGACTCACACCCTTCTGTGACCACACCACAGGTCCCTATGGCAGATACGCCACTGTACTTTTACATAGTTTGCTTCAATGCAATAATGTGGAGTAACCACATCTCCTTATATATGATTTTCTTCTTTTCTTTTTCTTTTCTAACTTATAAATGCTCTAGGCATGTTGAAAAGTGTTCATAGAACACAGAGGCTTCCTAACATTTCCAATACAAAATGTTAATACAAAATCATAATAATATGCAACAGCCAGATACAGTTCAATGTGAGGACTCAATAATGTTTGCTTCCGGCATGTCCTTCACTTTTCCACAGCAGTATCTGACTTTTTCAGTTTTAATCAAGCATGTAAATACATAAAGCATTCTTACCACTAGTTCAAAGAAATATGTCACAAATAACGTTGACTGCCAGAGAATATGGCCTCAGTTTTGCTCTGCCTCGTCCAGATAGTGAATTAGTATTTAAGTTTACAAGTTATCACATCTGATCTCAACGCAATTGATTGAATAAAATTTTCTAGTCAAATGGCTACGAGACCACTATGCCTCTTGCCAATATCTATTAGAGCCGACCAATGAAAGCAGGCACTACTACAACTTTTTGAATTTAGTTTGAAAAAACAAAACAATTCCAAACAAACTATGTGCCTCTTAGTCCATTGATCAGTCCGTGTTAGTTATGCCAATAGAAAAAGATGTTTCGTTTTAGTTATATTTTTCCTATCTCTCCCCTTTTACTCCTATACTCTTATACCAACTAATAGAATTTGAATTACTACAATGCCTCTTTTTTTAAACTAGCGTCTCCACTAACGTTATGTGTAACGAGCAAGAACAACAGCCTGTCTGGTCAAGCGTTCGTAGATATTTAGTATTTTCTCAATAACTTGGCTAATACTTGGACTACCATATTTTTTAAAACATATTTTTGCTCAGGGGACTCTAAGCTATACTACCATATGATTTTTATGGTCAGTTTCAGTATGGTTTAGATTTTCAATTTTGTCACTGTCAATCGTCAAATATAAATTTTACACAAGTCGTCCATCTTCCCTCCCTGTCTCTAACATTTTCCTCACTATTCAAATAAACCAACTAGTTTGAGTGACGTCAGAATACTACCCCTAGGAGGAAATAAAAATTTGTCTGTGTGTTTGCCTCGGCTGGCTTTGCCCACAGCGTATATATTAAAGAGACCGCGTGCAGAACGAAGAGGGGTTTTTCAAAACTTTGGTAGTGTTTTGCGTTAATATTTACAATCGCCTCATTCTTACTACTGTGAAATGTCCGAATTATTACAAATGTTAGTGTTAAAGTTAACATATTACGTTAATTCAAACGATGGCAAGTCGTTAATTACAAGCTTCCTGCCCCCCCCCCCTCTCTTTCCCCGTTTCGTGCAGCAGATCGGCGAGATGTTAAAAGGTTTTTTGAACGTTTTCGAAACCGAAACTAAAGCGTGTTTGATTTTTACGGCGGGTCATTTTCTTAGCATTTCCACTGCACAAAAAGCATCGCCCTACTGGCGATGAAGATGAAACCAG
The DNA here is from genome assembly GCA_024509875.1 of Oreohelix idahoensis. Classification (NCBI taxonomy): domain Eukaryota; kingdom Metazoa; phylum Mollusca; class Gastropoda; order Stylommatophora; family Oreohelicidae; genus Oreohelix; species Oreohelix idahoensis. Next base: position 118,789 of record JAMPIV010022395.1, on the reverse strand, counting down.
TCAGACACCTGAGGGCTGGTGTATTTATTCATTATAGGACTAAAATCTGACTGAAATAAGCGATTATCTCACAGATTTTACTACATGTGTACTGAGAGAATAGCTCAGATAACAATATACATGTTTGCCTGATTCCATGTATTGAGGTGGGAATGTCCTTTCTAATCATAATTTGTACTATGTATTTTTTTAATATGATTCTATTAAGGCTTCTGTTACCAATATATGTCCTTAATTTGAAAATATATTAAACATAAGAAAATTACATAATGTTAGAAATATAAAAGTTAGTTAGTTGCTTATCCTTTACAGGACGTGGCAATCAACCCCAGCTTTAATGGCTGTTTTAAGATTTTTCTAGGCAATTTTTTTTTCATTCAGTAAAGAAATATAAGTATCCATAAATTAGATGTGCGTATTACTGAAAACTCCTTTACTTACTTTCGTAGACAAAGATTTCCTTCATAGAAAGATTTTTTTTTTACACGCTTTTATTTAACTTCACCTGTATGTCACTATCATGTCACTTTGAAATCTTGCAATCGATATTTCAATCACTTCCAGATGAGCAATAGCTCTGAAACTTGGCATAGTTGTGTATTCCCGATGATAATACAATAATCATCAATTATTTAATAATTTAACATTACGAGTATAATTATGACATTATTAATAATTAAAGTTTTTCTTAAAGAAATTTTAACAAATCAGGGGCCATAATCAAGTTAATTAAAAATTCAAGAGTACGTGGTGTGCATTATTTTTTTCTATGCGTAAAACAGGGCAGTACTCAAACAAATGTCTAGCTAAATCAAGGGAAATAATTAAAATTATAAAATTATGAATCAATGGAAAGTCGAGTTCGATCTCAAGATGGCCTTCAAATTGAAGAAATTGATTGCACCAAATTAGCAGGCACAAAGCCATTGTTATGATTAAAATTCATAGAAAGGAATTATGATTTCTGTGAAGAACGTGAGTAATTAAAATTGTGTAAACCTGTCGAGGACAGCGTTCTAGCTACAGAGGATACTGAGCTATATTGATGACTATATAATGTCAATGGATATAATGACTTTCCAGATGATATGTATGGAGCAACGTTTGTGAGAATAAACTGTGTATTGATTTGTCCAACCTGGCCTTTGTGGGGACATTAATAGTTGGTGGAGAAGGGTTGTGTGCGTGGTCTACTAACATACCCCTATGTGGTCTTGGCCAGAGTAATCAAGACGTTTACTTATCATAAAAATCATAATATAAAGACCCGCAACTCCTAAAATGGGAGCCTCAAGCTGGGATCCTGAATCTAATATTGATTGCTGATGTCAGGAGAAATGTTTTAAGTCGTTGGACTTCGTTTTGTGAAAAAATCAAAAATTTTCAAAATGGCGGTGTGTGTCGTCTGCTGACCTGTGTGGGTTTGTATGAACATAAATTGCTGTTCAAATTTTCAAGTTTACTGCAGAAGCTGAAGCTATTCAGGAAAAAGTCTTTCCTGAAGAAATCTACATTGATAAATTCAAGTGTTATGCCCGATGATGGCCTACTATCAAGAAGACGACGGACCAAATGGAAGTCTTGTTCGAGTGCACTGTTGGTGAAATCTAAACCTAACCTGGTCCAAACGGAGTGTTTTCATCGTGCCTTGGGGAGGAGGCGTAAAAACCAGGAGGATCTTTGTTACTGGCAAACAGATAAGTACATTTAAGGATACATACAGCGTGTGATGCTGAGAATCTTGTTTGCCAGAGTTCTTTTTTCTCTGTTATATGTATTTTCGTGTACATATGTTTTTTAATTAGTGGGTGGTTGGAAAGGTAACTGTGAATTTGCAATACCTCCAATGGATGGTCGTAAATTCATGGTCGTTCTGTAGTTTTTGTATCTGTTTTCTTCAAATTAAGGGGCCGGCGAACATAGCTGAGTTTTACTGCCTTAATTGAATTAATCAGGTCCAATATCTGTCTAGTTGTGAAGGTCCTGTTATTTGGCAAGTTTGTTATTGTTGTAAAGTTGATTGTAATTTTTATTCAGTTTTTTTCTCTCCATTATTGTTCGTGATATTGGTCATCTTACCTTGCTATCCTTCATTTATTAGATGCCATATATGTTGTTAAATCATACTTGTCTTGTCATATGTGTGATAGAGCTGCATTTTGTTCATTTGTTCTACAGTTCATACATTTCTGCCTTAGTTGCTCATTTGTATTATCTTGATTTGGGTTCTTGTCACTGTATTCAGTCATCTTGTTTGTATCCATTTTTCGCTCCTTTTATTACATCTATTATTACATGCAGTTGGTTGATTTTGAGTGGTGAAATAATTGTTGCAAATATTGCTTACATATGCAATATATAATAGTTATTTGATTATTGGACAATTTGGAGTCATAATATTTGTGAGTTATGGTTACCTTGGAGTATTTTATTACGGCTGGAAAAGAATTTGGAATGGAGGGTGAAGCGTTTAAATAGTTTGCATTAAAAAGGCTAGAAGAAAATGAACTCATAGATCAAAGAAAATTAGAGGGAGATGAGAAGAAGAGAGCAGAAGAAGTGCAATTAGCTGAAAAAGGAGACAAGAGGAAATGGCTCTTGAACAAGAGAATAAAAGAAGAGAATATGAACTTGAAGAGAAACAAATTGGCCTATGCTCAGGCTCAAGGTGAAATAAAAGCACAACAAGAGCTTAGAATGGCAGAACTTGAGTTAGATAAATTGAAACTTCAACAAACCACAGGTTAATCCAGTGAATGGTGAGGCTGGAAAAAAAGACCATCCTTCCACTTTTAAGCTCAATTTGCCAAAATTTAACTCAAATATAGACGATATTTCATGCTTCTTAAATAGATATGAAACCTATTGCCAAGAGTTTAAAATTGATAAAGCTACATGGCCTAGTAGGTTGATGACTTTATTGGTGGGTGAGGCTCTTACTGCAGTCTGTACAATGGATGATCAGACCAGAAATGACTATGGGGCTGTAAAAGCCTTGTTGCTAAAGAAGTATCAATTGGATGAAAATGGCTATAGGTTGAAGTTTAAATCATTATTACCTGATTCAGCTAAAGATTTTACTGAATTTGTCTCATCTATTAAGCTTTACTTTTCTAGATGGGTTGATTTGTCAAAAAATGAAAAAACGTTTGAGGGGTTGGCTGATTTGATTCTTAGAGATAAGGTGTTGTCTTCAATCAGTGGTGACTTTTTGTCATTCCTACATGAGAGAAAACCTGAAACATTATCTACTGTGGAAAATTTAGGTTGTCAATATCAAATTGCACATCTGGGTAGGAACCTTAGCAAAAATAACCTTAAGGATTCCTTGCCAGCGGCATCTGCTAGGACTGTAATGTATAATTCTCCTAGACAGAGATCCAATAGTATGGATAGAAACTATCAAGTAAATCGAGATCATAACAATGGCAATTACAGAAGGAGATATAATTTTAACAAAACAATCACAACAGCCTCAAAGAAATTATAACTCTTATGTTGATGGATATTTTCATCCACAATCATCCTTCAGGCCTAATGAATATCAGAACAGAGGAGGATATAATTCCAAATCAGGCAGAGGACAAAGATCATTTTACAGAACAATAACTTTAGACAGTCAAGGAACCCTGAACGTTCAAACGCTGTTGTACATGTTAAATACAATAATCCAGTTCAGAATAATAATGGTGTCTCTCATGCTAATGCATGTAGTGTAGACTTATCTTACAGTACTAATTATTCTGAATGTAACTCTTTATTTCAGCCAGAGGGAGTCCCTAGGCTCCGGTGTGGACATCCTTTGCCAGTCATGTCCTCTTACGATGGGACAGGTTCAGTGGGTTTTTTATAAAGGTTTTGTGAACAACCAACTTGTTTCAGTACTCAGGGACACTGGATCGGCCACTGTGAGGGTTTGCAGTTCCTTAGTGGACCCTGCTGATTACACAGGAGATGAGGTCCAGTGTATTACATTTGGGGGCACTGTGAATACTATCCAACTGCAGAAGTATTTTTAGATACCCCATATTTTACAGGCAGGACTATAGTATGTCTGTTGTCAAAACCAGTACCTGGGATAATTTTAAGAAATATCCCTGGGCTGCATGATTGTACTGATGATGATATTTTGAGGTGGGAGCAACAACGACATGTATATACTGCCAGGGGTGATACTACCAGAGCACAGGCTCTTAGGCATGTACATGCACGATCACATGATCGAACTAAAATGGACACAGTTTTGAGTAATGATGATGGTGATGTTAAAAAATTTCTTCCTCCCATCATTGAGGAGTCAGTTGATGATTTCCAGCATGTTGAGAAATCATCAGATGTCTATTTTGATTCGAGTGAGTCACTGGTTGTTGATATGGAACCAACCACATCCATTATGGATGATGTGATCCCCAGAATTGTTGTTGACAATGTTGCTAAGGTGAGACCATCCACTTCCATCATTGTTGATGTGGTACCTGACATTGTTAATGTCGAGGTTGGTCTGATGTCAAATGTAGTTTGGTGGTATACTCTTCAGTCAAAACTGTATGTTTGGCTGTTTGTTTTTCTTTTTGCCATTATCCTTTCTTTATATTCTTCTTTTTCATATAGGAACATCATGGATATTAATATTACTTCAACTTTTATATTTCAGTTGCTGACATCTCATGATTTCATGTGGTATGTGCTGATCGCTACATTAGGTACTGTGTCGATTTTAACAATACTATTTCTGTTTTCAGGGGCTACAGGTCGGGTTACACCATTTCAAGAACATAATTTCATACTTGTTCCTTTGCAGGGACGCGAACGTTTTCTTTCAACTAATAATATACAGGAGGTTTTGTTTCCCTTTGGTTCTTGTCGTAGATTTCCGATAGGAGAATTAAGACTAGGTTTGGTCCCTTCTGAATAGGTTTGAATAGGTGATAGACTCAGTGAGAGTTAGTGAAAGGTAATAGAATTTCCACACACGTGAGATGATAGATTTGATATAGTGGCTGTCTCTGAAAGCGAAAAGAATTCTTCTCTCTCTCACCTATCTTCTACAACAGTTGTTACAGCGTCAGACAGACTACACCAATATACATATTACGTATATTTCTATCACTCACAGGCACGCACATACACGTGACGACAGGTAAACACACAGACGTGGGAAAACTATAACAATGATATATATATTATCTAGAACGAGCTGACCAAACACGATTATTAAGTTCAAGAGCGATTTTATTATCAGGAAAAATCGGCTCACAACATCAAAGAAAGTACATCAAGGAAAATAAATATACACATAGTCATAAAAAATCAAGGAAATGTTGCAAGGATGATAGCCCCGTTATAGTGTTAACTCTAGGTTTAGCCCGGCCCCGTTAAGAGAACAGATGATGGCGCCAGAGTCACAGATACATAGGGTTTGAGTCTAAGAGTTTTTCTTTGTTTTATCTCGTAATTATATGCACAGAGTTTGAAAAAAATCTGATTTAACCTAAGACAAAAACACAAGAACTCTAGCCTTAGCAACAAATTATGCAGATTGGAAAAAAAAATTAGGACAGCAACAGGGTGTCAAAGATATAATAGTGAAAATATCACTCAGACCAGCGTACACTCATTCATTCCGCCATGGCTTCTCATTCAGGTACTCACGACTTTGCTTGCTGCCTCTTGGAACACATTGATTTTAGATTTTCACACAGACTCAAAAAATGCAGTCTTCTGCCAAGAAGTCCCCAGTTCCAAAAGACGTAATTAACTCGGAGTCTCCGGGAACGACTACTTGGGTGTGCAAATTTGTTCAAATGTCTGATTAAGTCACCTAACAATTATTCCAGGCGCGGGAGTTAGCAGAGCACAGTGTCAATAGCGTAGGTTTCTAAAAAAAATGATGAATGTCAGGTCGGTGCCTTCCCTCAGTATAGGATTCACTTTAGTCACACCACAGATTTGTCCACAAGATATAATCTAGTCGGGAAATGATTGTTAATATTCACGCCACCAGGCAGCAAATTATATAGAGTTTCTAGAAGAAATTAAGTGCTGGCTCCAAGGTCCAGTATTTATCATTACAGTCTTTGAAAACCCGTTATAGGGATATTAGTATTTCTGTCTAACTTGCACCGTCAGATCAGTGTTACTTGAGAAAACCCACGTGGTTCAAAATAAGGACTGTCTATTTCTTCACAAGTATGGAAACTACTACTAGGTGCTGGTAAAGTTAGGGTCACCCCAAAACTTTCACTGTGTGGAGGAAAAATAACACATATAATATAATAAACAGAATCTGTACTGGTTAAAACTTACATTTAAACTTGCAAGCAGAGAGCTTTGCTTATCATTTAAACTTCCCGTGACGTAAGTTATATTTAAAAATCAGCAATCCTCATAAATTAAGAACACGTGCGTATTCCGTCACCATTCATGAGGCTGGATTCTAGAGTTTATACGTTAGTTTAGAAAAAATACACTCGACTGAGTATTAGCAGTTAAATTTATAAATAGCTACAATTGCCGTTATAAGCTAGAAATTTAATTTTTAGTCTGCTTTCCACTGAATGCTTCCCTAGAAAATATAATAGCCTACCACTTTATTTCTCTTCTGCGCTAAAGAAATAGATTAAAATGAATTAAGCGATTTAACACTTTAACACTCACAAAATCTATATATCTATCATATTAATTACCTCAACCACAGAATTACAGGTAGTCGCACAACTTAAGAATAAAAATGCTGAAAATATTTCTGGAAGTCTAGAAGTTCGACAAATTGCCGAAACAAACTGAGATCTTCGCTAACAGCTATTCTGTTTTCGAGCGACCTATCTACTGTGGAGTCTATGAGCGAGAATGAAATTAAAGTTTCAAACTTGGCCAATATCTTAAAATCAGACAAAGGGCCCAAACTTACTTCGCCAAGCGAAATTATCTCCCCTACTCCCAACATTTACGTCCGCTTAACGCGTGTCGTAACTGTCACCTACTGACCACGATATACGCGTGTCAGTTTCAAATCCCAGACAGCCTGACTCCATTGTAGGGCAGTTTTCACACTCCAGCTGACCATGGCCCAAGTGAGCGCCGTGTCAGTTTGGGATTTTCCAGCCAAATGTCTGGATACTGACCGGTGCAGATGTAAAGTATCACACCTCACCGGGACTAATGCCGAGAAGAAGCTCGCGCGCTCGGTGAGAATGTAGACGATTTGCTACGTCCTATGTTCAGCGAACCGACTTATCACGCCTTCTGACGCCCTGCAGCCCTGACATCTACGTAATATCGTCCTAGCGCGATTCTCAGTTTAAGAGAAAGGAAAACCGGTAAAGTTTGCGAATTATATGAAAATAATATTCGCAAAACGAATGGATGAAAAATACACAGGAAAAAAAAAGTACAGAGATATTAAAAGAGAGAGTTTATGTGAAAGAATAGGAAGAAGATGTAGGAAATTAAATGAATATAAACCCTACGTGACAGTTCTTATGATGAGGCTAATAGGGTTGTACATCTTAATGCTCGTGTATGTACAATGCACACATCTAGAGACTATACTTTGACTATATGATATGCTCTTTGCTATGCTGAGCATCTGTCTGTGTTAGATTCTCTGCTTAATGGAATATTTCCTGCTACTTTTGTTCGCATGATGCGCAAACTTTTCTCTGATCGGCATGACTTAATTACGTATTTTGATGATATTTGTCTGTTTCATCAATCTTGGGAAGAACATGTTCTTGGAATTCAGTCGTTGTTGAATACCTTGTGTCTTCATAATCTTACTGCTAGACCTTCGGAAACAAGAATAGGTTTCACTGAAATTTTCTTTTCTTGGTCATGAGGTAGGAGGTGGTTTTCTTAAACCTGAAGATTTAACTATCTCAAAAATCTTGAATCTTGAAATTCCTAGAACTAAGAAACAGGTTCGCAGTCTGTTAGGCTTAGTGAGTTTCTAAAGAAAATTCTTGCCTAATTTTTCGGATATTACCTCAATTCTGTCTTCGTTGTTAAGAAAGAACTCCCCAAACAAAATTGTCTGGTCCCATGCATGTAATGTTGCTTTAAATGTATTGAAAATCTGTTTCTCTAAATCACCAATTTTGAGATTACCTGATGCTCGATTTCCTTTTACCCTCAAAGTAGACGCCTCTGGAATAGGAATCGGTGGAACGCTTATGCAAGAGTTTTAAGGTTATATGCATCCAATCCTATACGTAAGTAGGAAATTGACGCCTACCGAGCAAAAGCACCCCATTGTTGAGAGGTAGTTGTTGGCGACTGTGTTTTGCTTCGCCAAACTTCAACGTTACTTAATGGGAGCACGATTCACTTTGGAAACCGATCAAAAAGCGTTGTGATATCTCAAGACAGTGAGATTCCGAAAATGAGAGAGCTGCCAGGGCCGCGCTTGCACTTCAGCCCTATGACTACGAAATCAGAGCTATCAAAGGAAGCCAGAATGTTATGGCTGATGTCCTTTCGCGATGTATCAAGGACCCTATATCACCAATCAACTCTATTAATGCAGATGACCCACAATGTTCAAACTAACTTATGAACTGACTTCATGATATGTTGATCCGTGAAATATTACAGTGATGATGACGTGTTGTTTTGACACTACTAAATTTGAACAATAAGTCCAAGAATGAAGAATACTATAACATTCTGTGAGCTACCAATGCTGAAGACTAATCTACATATTCGCATTTTGAAAGAAAGATTTTACAGTGACTTATGTAACATTGCTGATACGATTAATCGGTTCACACGGCACATGATGTTGATGAATTCTGAAATGCTCAAGATGGTGTGATATTTCGTTGAATTCAGCGCACCCACGTACATATATTGTGCCTTAATGACAGTGCTCATATTTGATCTACAAACTTACGAACACACATTATGTGAAATATTGAAAATGATGTCATTTCAGGATATTTCGCACAGACATGTATTGTCATTTTCAATTGGAATACCGACGTCCATAGATGAAGGGACATAACTCGAGAATAACTTGCATAATTAAGGGAAATAACAAACAAATTTCCTATTTGACAATTTTTCAATTGGAAATTGCTGTGGATATTAACATTTGGATTCGTACTAACATACTATCGCATGGAAGACAATCATGGATTGTAACAACAATTTATTTGGACATACTTCGAGGAACTTTGTGTGAAAATGTATTAATGAGTAGAATACCATTGCACTACAGAGTTTAACTACTGTGTTTAATATTGAGTGTTAATTAATGCAAATTCACCATATATGGTTTGGTCTTTGACACAAATCTATTTCACACTCACACTGGACTTGCAACAATATTTGGCTAATATGCCATACTATTATCTATTTGTACAACACATAAGCATAGTCTTATCTATTGCTCACACAAAGGTGTTAGATACAAGATTACATTGGTTCTCTTAATATCACTATGTTATGTTGATGACATGTACTTTATAGGTACACATACTTTTAATATTTTAACGGATAATGTCGCATTTATTCACTATATAGTTGATTGTCTGCCTCATTTCATCTATTGTTTCTATTACATAATTGTATTAATTTTAATGCTTTGCATTATGACTTAATTAATATGAGATTAATTGACTACTGATACTGGACTTGACAGATAGGTGTTTTTGGACGGTGTGAGGTATGAGAGTGCATGGATTGCTACCATCATTTTTTAATATGTTGGGTGTTTTTAGTGATAGCCACCTCAAATTGTTGTTAAATTGATTTATGTCCTGCGTAGTCGATGGCTTTAGTATTCTTTGCTAATGTCCACACATTGAGTGTTTAATTGCCTACTCTGTGGCACAAACCTCGGTGCTGTGCTAGTTCATACTAACAGTAAAATTTGATGATACCATCTTTCACTCTAGTGATGTTATACTCACACCACGGAAATAATGAAAACTTCGTTTCCATTATTTTACGAGGGGGGGGGGGGGGGAGTAATGTTATGATTAAAATTCATAACATGTCTATCGATATCAAAATGGTTCGACTAGGATTCATATTTGTTTATGACCAGTAGTCCTTTTTAACAGGAAGTTACGTCATTGCCTTGGGGGCTGAGTAGCAGACGTCTAAAGTTGGCATCAGAAGAAGTCAGCAATCGGCTGCTAGGTTCTTCTGTTGTGTTTTTGAGGCAGGTTTACGTATGTCTTTGAGCTCCTGAGAATTATACTATTTCATCACATATTCCTATGATGTTCGACCACTAGATCATCCATACATCTCCGTGAGATGATGCTAGTTTATGTATGAAAGGAATTATGATTTCTGTGAAGAACGTGAGTAATTAAAATTGTGTAAACCTGTCGAGGACAGCGTTCTAGCTACAGACGATACTGAGCTATATTGATGACTGTCTATATAATGTCAATGGATATAATGGCTTTTCAGATGATATGTATGGAGCAACGTTTTTGAGAATAAACTGTGTATTGATTTGTCCAACCTGGCATTTGTGGGGACATTAATAGTTGGTGGAGAAGGGTTGTGTGCACACCTAAGTAATATTGACGCTCTAAAAGAAATGGATCGCTTAAGAAAGTTTAGACCAGATTTACAATGAGTAACAATATTGTTTATGTTTTAGTATGCCGTAATTTTTGTAACACTAAAACAAAAGAAAATAAAAAAATATTTAAAAAAACGCCTTTTGTCAATTTGATGCTACATTTTTGACTGCAAACCATAAACGCCTTGAAAAATTATTTTGTTTTTGTTTTTAGTGCATTAAAAGCGTGTGTTTAAAATACTTTTTAAATATTTTTTTATGGAGTCTGTTTTACTTGTGGCATCCAGTTTTTTTATTTCTGGATGTTTCTTATTTCAGAAATTCTGTCATGTGCAGCAAATCTTTGTCAGTGTACGTAATAAACAGAGTTCTTCAATGTTATATGAAACCAATCCTGGCATATGGAAGAGAGTCATGGACAGTCAGTAAAAAAAAAAGGCAAGAAACTCCAGGAATGTCACAGAAGCATTTTTAGAATGTCAATGATAGCTAAAGATGGGGAGGTCATGAAAGATTCCTCTTCCAAAAAAACCCCCACTTATTACTGATATCAGAAGGAAGCAATCCACTTTTGTCATGCATGAAGCAGGAAGCAATCCACTTTTGTCATGCATGAAGAAGAAAGCAATCCACTTTTGTCATGCATGAAGAAGAAAGCAATCCACTTTTGTCATGCATGAAGAAGAAAGCAATCCACTTTTGTCATGCATGAAGAAGAAAGCAATCCACTTTTGTCATGCATGAAGAAGAAAGCAATCCACTTTTGTCATGCATGAAGCAGGAAGCAATCCACTTTTGTCAGGCATGAAGAAGAAAGCAATCCACTTTTGTCATGCATGAAGAAGAAAGCAATCCACTTTTGTCATGCATGAAGCAGGAAGCAATCCACTTTTGTCAGGCATGAAGAAGAAAGCAATCCACTTTTGTCAGGCATAAAGAATGAGGCTGATATATATTGTGACTAAGGGAAAGATTGAAAGAAAGAAGAAATATAGAATGGTAGAAAGAGAAGACACTCCATTTTCCTGTTCACGTCCCATAAAGCATGGATATACCACTGCTTCTGGTCCCCTTGTAAGAAGCTTGCACAAAAGCGTTCATGTTTGCCAACCCCTAATTAGTTGGAATTCGTTCTATCTGATTCTGCTGTTGAGTTAGGGACAGCAATGAAAGATACAACAAGTTCCACCTCATTCAATGGCAGACTGTTCAAATATTTCATTCTAATTCTATGCTATCTTAATCTGATTCGAATTATTGTCGGATTTACTGTATGAATATTTTGGATTTTTTTATTTGGTTGTTTGTTCGTTCGTTTTTTTAATCCGTTTCTTGTTCGTTAAAAAACATACTTAATTTTGATTATGATTGGATACTGTAAATGTTGATGTTATACCTTGATAATGTTGCATACCTTTAAATTAATGCTTAAAGGAACATGTGGGAATAAAAGGATACAGAATGCAAGACCAGTGAGAATGGACGGGCAGATTGTTAGACGAGCCTGTACGCCAAGTCTTAACCATTTGAAAATAAAGTTCGTTCTTTCGCACCTCTTACCTGAGGAGGGAGCAGTAAGTATAATTTTTCTATGTCTCATCGTAGACTTCCGGAAGTTACAAGGGGCAAAACAAAATAGTTATACAAAAATACATTAAATAATCAAAGTCCACCAAAGATAACTCTTCCATTCCGTAATTTTTATCCACCCTGTGCCTGGATTATTTTTGTTTGAGAATTCTAAACAGTGAAGTAAACCTTCTCTTAGTGTACAGCTTATGTGAATTGTTTCAGTGAACGCGCACATGTGATATATCATGTGATATATCAAACTGTAGGGGAATGGTTAGAGCAGCCTTTCCCAACCTTTTTATCTTGGAGTAACCCTTGAAATAAGTATAACGTCCCAGGGAACCCCTGCATAAAAATTATTATACCTTCAGCTCACACTACGTTAGCGTGATCAGTAGCTGACACTACGTTAGCGTGATCAGTAGCCGACACTACGTTAGCGTGATCAGTAGCTGACACTACGTTAGCGTGATCAGTAAGGTATAAAGATAAAAATCCAATATAAAAATTGTCAATGTTCTTTTGAGTAGAGAATGATTTTTTTTCTGTGGATCTGTTATTTTGGCCAACTTATTAGGCTACGCTATGTGTGTGGTTCCCCCTCAGCAGAAAGGATGTAAACTCAAGGGCAAGTCAGAAGTGTAGATAGGAGAAACTTCAGTTCTTTGTCCTTTTTTTTACATTTCCTACTTGATTTTTTGTAAACTTTATCCAAGTAGGTCTCAAAGTCTTATCATACATTTTTGCTCTACGAGATGTTAAAGAGGATATGTCATGAGCAAGAGTGAATACGGTCCTATTGCGTGCTGCCATACGTCACTGCGAGCGCTAACATCGCCTGGCGCGCAAAGTTTTACAAAACAACGTTTATTTTTTTTATCAATCACGATCTCTCGCGGAACCCTAGAGCTTCGTGGAACTCCGGTTGAGAAACCCTGGGTTACAGAATCATAATATGCAATGTCTTTGTTAGTATTACCAACCACAAGTACATTTGGTATACATAAAAAAAACATGTTTCATGCAATTTGAAAAACACTAAAAAAAAACTTAACAGTAAAATACTAACTTTTTAAATGTGGGTTAGATTAAACGGGCAAAGTTTTGGGTTTATTATTATGACAAACTAAAACAACACCCGAGCGCCTTTCTTTCCTAGCTTTCCAACACGCGTGCTACTTTGCTGTAATCATGTCACGTCATTCTTGATCATCTTTCCCCAAATCTGGAGTCTCAAAATCTTGTAACAAAAATATCTTTTGTAACAAAAATGCGGTACCTGAACTCGTTGCCTTCATATTCGTCATAAATATAAGAGTAGAAAGTTGCTAAAGAAACTGCAGTTTCCGGTCACCCCAGAAATTTGTGGTCCAGTTCTTTCAAAAAGCAAATAAAAGAAATACCAACAGCTAGATGACTAAATGTTGTATCTAACTCCCGTTCACAATTTCTATTTATAGCTCATTCTGCCCCAGATAGTTTATAGGTTTTACACAGGCACCAAAACGATGCCAACTCTCCCCCGTTTTAATATAAAAGGTGAAATGTATTATCTCAATACGGTTGTTGGCTGTTATTTTCTCCTATAATTCGACAAGTTGCCAGTTTGTTAAATTCTCCGTTTTATATTCTTATCCGATTATTCAGCAGTTTGTCACAGAAAGCAAGAAAATATCTGGCATATAAAAATGTTGGTAATATGCTAATTGTTTCTTCTTTGGTTTTTAACCGCCAACTGTCAAAGCAGTCAGTGGTCATCACGCCTGGTGGCGCCTTGTAGGGCAGCAACAAGCTGCTTCCACTTTGCTCGGTCGGCAGCCATCCTTCGTACAGTACCCCAGCTCTGGTTCATTCTTTGCATCTCGGCCTCGATAGTTCTCCGACAAATTGTTTTTGGTCGGCCTCTCTTTCGCTTTCCTTCAGGGGTCCATGAAGAAGAAGAAATGTTGATAATTCGCTAATGCATGGGGATAGGGGCGGACTGACAATGGTCTATCCCCGGGGCAAAAAAGGCTATTGGCCCCTGATTATCTATTCAACATGGAGACGTTAGTGTAGAGTGAACCCATTTACTCCTGTGGACCCTAGAGTAGTGCAACGCTAAGTCCGCCCATGCATGGTAACTTTAAGGTCACTAGCCTATGTCTTCGTTCTGTTGTACAACCTAGCTGTACTGAGTGCGGATCTGCAGACGGTACAAGGCAACAATTATTTTGTTGGTTTCAGCTGTTGTCAGCGTCGTGTAGTGTGAGTTCAGCATGTTAGTTGTAACTTAAAACGTCTGTGAGTCTGCCAAAGGAATAAATATCATGCGATTCTTGTCGTTTAAGTGATAGGAAGACGATCATGCTAGTTTCAGGTTACCGTTGTTTTCATACACGCCAAAAAAGCTTTTGCAGGACAGACACTAATTTATTGTATTTCCCAATTAAGGTAAGTACACCTATATTTTCAATTACTCTTTATATTGTAATGCCACACAATAGGGTCTAGTTCTTAAAAGTTAAATTTTAATTTAAATGCTGCTCACATTTACGTTTTTTAGCCAATGATGTTATATTCAGTATGTAAATTAGAAGAAACGTCCAGTACACATCCAGACAAAAGTGAAAGGAATATTCGACAGGGATGAACAGAACAGCGTGCAACCAACGTAGGACAGTCACTCTCAGTTTCCTGGATGATGAATACCCACAGGACCTCTGGGTCCGAGTATACACGGATGAGTCAGCACAGAATGCAGTAAAGAATGGAGGAGCAGGAGTGTACATAGAATACCCAAAACAACACTAGGGATACGTTCAGAGTACCAACGGGGAAATTCTGTAACAACTGTGATGCAGAAGTCCAGGCAATCAAGGTGGCAACTGAGAAACTATTGAACACCAATCTCGGTCCACAGCCTGTAGTATTCCTGACAGATGCAAGATCAGCACTCGAAGCACTTCAGTCCAGAAAATTGCCAGGTATACAAGCCCTACTTTCTGAACTGTGCAACCAGCGCAGGGTCGCCATGCAGTGGATACCGTCTCATTGTGGAATACCAGGAAACGAGCGAGCAGACGGACTGGCTAAAGAAGGTGCTGCAGACGAGCAACCGGATGTACCAGTTACGTACCATCAGAAGAAAAAGATGATCAAATCAATCAGAAAGCCACCAACACCAACACAGGATGACTACCAAGCTATGAACAGATCAGAACAAATTGTCATTCTGCGCCTCAGAACAGGACACAACCGCCTCCGCAGCCACATGTATACAAAATTCAAGATTGGCAATTCAGCCATGTGTACATGTGGACAGGCACCCCAGACTGCGGAGCACATACTTCAACATTGCCCCGAATATGATATATTGAGGCAAACCCACTGGCCCAGAGAAACAACACTGGAAGCAAAACTATACGGACCTCTGTATGAACTACAAAAGACAGTGAAGTTTATACAAGAAACAACATTGCAGATATAGACAATATATTTCAAACGAACGAAAGAAGAAGAAGAAGAAAAAGAAAAGTGGGGGGGGGGGTTTCATATTATGGAAATAGCTTTCATATATCTACTTCTTTATCTACACTTTTCTTTTACATTTCTTTCACCTACGCACGTTTGTTAACATAAAACCCTCCTATACTCAGAGATCTGTCTCTTTTTCTAATTTAGCACGCATATTTTATTGCTGTTCACTATTTCCTTTGATGAATGTTCACGAGCAGACCTATTAGCTACGTTGAGCTGTAATTATTAACGCCAGCGATTGAAAATCGTGGTAATAGATCAGACAGCGATCTAAGAGCAGATATTTTGGAACAAAAGGGCAGACAATTTCGATTACCTTCCCCTGAACTGTTCGTTTGAAAGTAATTAAACACGGTGAGAATAGCCAGATCAAAGGACGGGCTTCGCTCGATTTCGTTCAATGACCACGTCTGCAGGGGTAAATAGTGTGATTTTACGATCGAAGAAATCTCGCAAGGTCTGGTCAATTACGTTACGCCTGATCTAAAGAGAGACCGTTCGCTCGGTGCTCGAATTTGCAGCGGTAATAGTGTGGAGATTCCTTTTGATAATAGAATTTGAGCAGAGATTTCCCCGTAGGTGTTAAATCTGGTAGAGAGTCTGGTTTTCGGTGTATAGTGTATATTCCCTTTGATTTCAGATATATAAACCCCAGCATTCTAACTCAATTTATCCAGTACCGCCACAGATTCAGAAGACATCTAGCTACGATTCTAGAATCACTTGTATTAAGTAGAGTTCTTAGTTTTCGGTGGAGATAGTCTCAGAAGTTTGTGTGAAGGTAAATACTATACTAGTAGTTTTGAGTGATTTAAGTGGTAAAATCGTCGATTATATTTCACTAGATTTTCTGTGCAGAGTGATTTACTAGATAGGTCCGTCATTTATATTTCTCTAGGTTTTACTCTGTTACAGTGGCTAGCAGAATAAATAATAATTTCTAGCTAAACTATGCCAGCTATAAAATAAATTTAATTAATAGCTAGTAACCAGTCAGAGAATATTTTAACCAACTAGTAATGCACGGTTCATCATGAGTATTGACGAAATATGTATTTATTTCTAATTCATGATGATTTAGTTTTTTTAAATGACAAGAATTTATTTCAAGGGAGTTTTTAAACGATGAGGCAAGCTCTAAGCTTGTAGTTTCAATTTAAGTTAAATAACCGAAGTGGATAAATGTATTCTATTTTACGCGTGCTAAGGATAGGATTGTGAATACTATATTATGGTTAAGTATTTGTATTTTTTTCTCCTTTACACAGTATTGGTCCAAACCCTCAACCTTACCAGCGGCTTCCATGTAAATCTGAGAGTAACCATACAAAAGAACAATTTAATTAGTATCTGGGTTTCTTCAAGGTATATACTGTCAGTGTTTGTGTTTACACCCAGAAAGAGACAGAATACCACCCAAAGAACATTAAGAGTGACTTTGTAACTGGGCATATAGATCCAAATTTCTTTGCAAATTTTATTTACAGTCAGCCCGTTGCGGTGACTTAACAAACATTAACATTTCCCGACGGTTTGACTAGTTGTGGTGTGACCAAGAATTTTTATACTGAGAGAAGTTACCAACCTGACATTTCATATGTACTGGAAACCTCAAGCTATTGACACTGTGAGCGCTGTTAAATTTCTTACCTGGACAAATTTAATGTGACATAAACAGTTAATCCTAAATAAAACATAACAAAGGGAACGCTCCCCGGAGAATTGAAATTAACCTGTCTTTGAGGAGCTGGGGTTCCCTTTGCCAAAAATAACACTGGATTTGTTGTGTGTGTGTGTGTGTCCTAAAGATTGTTCCAGAAGATACAACACAAGTATTTAGGTAAGAAAGAATGTTCGTGGCCACGGTCGTCTGAGAAGAGAGGAAGGATGAACGAATAATTCTCATATATATATATCTTGTAGAATCCATGTACTCACTTTGTGTATTTTTTATGCAAGTTTTGCTAATGCTGTCCCTTTTCCAGAAGAGATTAACGTATAACTCTGTTCTTTACTGTAGAGGGAAATACTAGACCAAAGCGTATAAATCTTTGACTCTTTGGGGTTAATAACTTTCGTCTAACGAGATCTTGTTTCAACAGAGGGAGGGAGGATTACACCTATGAGTCTAACTCTTTAATTAATTCATTAACTTATGTTTATTTCTATTTGATTTTGATATTAAAAAATATTGCTGTTGTGAAGTTCTTTATGATAAATAAAATTTACATAAACTTTATTTACGTGTGTTGGTCAGCTTGTCCCAAAAGATCCCTATTCCATTGATATAGTTTTCACGTCTGTGCGTCTAATTGTCGTCACTTATCTGTGTGTGTGTAGATGTGAGTGGTTGAATATATATATATATATATATATATATATATATATATATATATATATATATATATATATATATATATATATATATATATATATATTTATTTATTTATTTATAGGAAAAACTGTCTGATCTAAGAATCTCAGTCGTAACCGATAGGCTTGATAGAGTATCTCTCAAATCCAGGGACAGACTTTACCTTTCACCATTTCACTCGTGAAAAAATCTATTTCTTTTTGTAATAGGTCGGGTGTTCTGCCTATCAAAATGGATAGGTGCTAACTGACCTACACTGCTTCATCTATAACAACTCACACCTTGCCGAACTGTAGTTTTCTGGTTAGTTTCTCAACGGTCTTGCCCCAATCACGTTTCGCGACTTCAAAGTCAGTGCATATCATATCTCTGGAAAGTTGAGATATGCCATATGTTCATCAAAAACAAAGTTTGCTCATATGTTTTCACCCTCTAAGATGGCAAATGTGCAACCCTCCTCGTGTTTGATTTTGTTTGGTTTTAAGGACTATCTTCATTGCACACGGACAACTCCATCAATGCCCCGACCCCTTCCCTTAGACCGCACTCATAAAATTAAAGAATAGAATTCACTCTATGGCAATTGTCACTGGAAAATACTGCAATAACTTCTGTGCTGAAGCAGAAGCCCTGAAACAAGCAGCTGAAACTCTTATTGAATGCAAAGCACAGGCAGAAAAACAGATAGTAATCTTTTCAGATGCCCTCTCAATAATATCAGCACTGAAGAGCCACCAAACTAAAGGATTGAAAGATCTGATAATTTCCCTTGAAAGACTGGCCGAATGCTTCAAGAAGTGCACTATCCAGTGGATACCAGCCCATTGCAACATACCAGGAAATGAGGAGGCAGATAGACTTGCTAAGGAAGGAGGTGCCTTACAACAAAATGATATAGAGACAACTTACGCAACGGCAAAGACCACCATAAAGGCTACATTCAAGTCCAAATGGGAAAGAGAGCACCCGGGACATTTGAAAAATGACGCATATCATCAACTATCCAGAAAAGAACAGGTCATCATTTTTCGGCTACGCACTGGTCACAATAGATTGAGATACCATCTGTACCACAAATACAAAATTGGTGCAACAGATCTCTGCACCTGCGGTACCAGCCCAATGACAGTCGAATACCTGCTGCAATACTGCCCAACCTACAGTAATGAACGGAGTAGCATATGGCAACAACCCACTTCTGTCAACGAAAAACTGTTTGGAGATGTTGGGAGCCTTGGGTTGACTACTGCCTTTATTAGAGTCATAAATGTGGAAGTCTGAAGGCGAACGAGGAAGAAGAAGAAGAAGACCACACAAGAAGGATCTCAGGACAGTTCACGAACTCCGTAGCACCGGCGAGAATCCCAATGTGTGTATATAGGAATCACACATTCTATAAATATTTTTGTGGTGGGTAGGTTTCCAATTTTTAAATTTTTGCCAGGGCAGCGGCCTGATAGGCCTACTCTTTACGATTTCCAACTGCCGAGGGGGTTTTAACGAGCGCAACTTGCACACGGGACCTCCTACCCTTTCGCCCCCATCCGAGAAGGCTAGACATCCAATCTCACTACCCAGGAGACCGGGGGGGGGGGGGAGTATGACACCATTAAGACCACTGGTTCTGAAAACAATTTCCACAAACTATATTTCCTCAAGTGGGAATCGAACCCGGTACCTCTAGAACTCGAGGCGGACACCATACTGTTACGGTAGTTTTATTGGCATCGTCTGCTAGAGGTTAGCAGCGTGCAGTTTTAGGGGTGACCACATTTAATATAATGTAAATTATTGTTAGTTTATTGAACGCGATACACACGATCGATTTATGACGTGGTAGCGTTGGTAAGGTCACGCTGGGTGACTAGGTTACCGCACCCTTTTTTGTATTGACCGTCGAACTGAATAGACGTGTCCTCTAATCCTTCTAGTGGTGGGCATGATATTGCCGCACATATGTTACTGTAGTACAGACATGGGTCAGTCCAAGAATATTAAGAAGAGAGGAATTTTATGGAGGTTAGTAAATTAACTAAATTCAAGGAAGGAAGAAATAGCAGTCCATATTCGTTTATATTGTCAGACGCATAATCTCACTGTCGGCCGTTGGGTGCTCCAACCGCGCGTACATATAGTTATGACGTTCTGACTATAGTATTGCATATTACTGGACAAGGACTGTGATGCATGGACAGCATCTACGATGTAGGATTTAATATATACTTTCATGTTCAGCTTGCGTGGATTTGTTCTTCATGTGTAACCTGTAATAAACATATACGGACTCAACCCAAATGAATTATCAATTTAATCAAGTTGCTGAGTTCAAACCTTATGATAGGCAGAATGTTATTGACCCACATTCGCGTAATTCTCCAACAACAGCACGATCAAGAATTTAATGAATCAATGACCAGAACTAAAGAGGCCCTATTGAACAATTAAGAAAAATAGCCTTCAACAACTACAATAACGACGGCAACACATACCTCTTAGCCACTCCGACCACTATTCGTGTTAGACATCGCCAACATGGTCGTAAATTAATATCAATAAATTTAACGTACAAATTTCCAGTACATGCTCGCAAAATTGGGGTGTGCTCTAGCCCGAAAAAGGCACTAATATATCTGTCTACATTAGTTAAAGTACTAAGGCGTGCCCTTCTTCTCCTTCTTCTTCTTCTTCTTCTTCTTCTTCTTCTTCTTCTTCTTCTTCTTCTTCTTCTTCTTCTTCTTCCTCCTCCTCTTCCTTCTGCATCTTCTTAAAGTGTTTTCCAACTGGCGAGAAGATAACATCAAGAGATGGACAGGAAAGAGTTTATCAGAGTATACCATCAAGACAAGAGATGGACAGTGTGATAAACGAGCGCCAATGCCTTATAGCTCTATCTTTTCCTACATCTCTCGTATTTTATTTTCGCCCACATTTGTGCTCTTTCATCCCACATTTGCTATTTCATCGTTTTGATTACTCGCGACCGGTATCTAGAGAACCGCATTTGTTCTTTCATCGGTGGTAAAATAAAGTCTTTTGATTGAGTCCCCATACCTGACATCATCGTTTGAAGTGCACATTGCATCGTGATAAATCTGGTGAAAACACATCTGGTCATCCACATCAGACATCTGGGCATTATAAAATATATGTAGACTGTTGTTATCTTTGTTGCTCGGCCGCTGTCCATACAAGCGATGGGTCACCATATTGGACGCCCAGCTTGGCCAAGTAAAAACGTCTCATGCTGTTTAAACCAACCGGCATGTAAATTAATAGGCGGCGCCACAGAGGGGACATGTTAGCATGCTGGCGACAATGGACGGAGGTAACAAAGAGTGCCGCCAACACACGGAGAGATAGACAATCAGTGAGTAATGTGACAGCACTTTTGCATTGGCCAGCCAATTATCTTAATACCTGTTTTTCAGGCAAGCCAGGCAACAAAAGTTGGTCGCGAATTACCCCACCTACTTTTGGACTGACAGAGGACAAGAGCGATCCTGGGAATGAGTAACCAGAGGGTCTCTTAGGTATTGGTTGTATGGGCGGAGTTGCACGTCACCGGTCCAAGGAACTCACATTGGACTTCTAGAGATATAATATACCGCGTAGCTCGCTAGAGAGAGGAGTCCATTTGTTACATTATGAGGTAGAGATTAAATCCCTAAAACGCCTAGTCTAAATACACGTGTTTATTCAGAGTGGATAATAATTCATTTTTGTGCTGAATTGTGTTTTTAAAGGATTTTGCGAAGGGAAAAGAAGTTCATCAGAAGTCTGAGTCTACACGCAACGTGTCTGACGTCTAACCAGAAATAAGTTATCAAAAAACGGACATTTGGGTAGCAGAATTCGCCATAGGACATCTTTCATTCCTCAATTAAAAAGGAATATTTTTGCACCCACAATTCAGAAGGTGGACGCAGCATTGTTCGTCACCATATACTGCTGGCTCACAAGCTCAATACATATATTTCACAAGTTCAAATCACTCGAAAGCTTATTATCTGAAGTCAAGCTAAAGAGCTCAAAAGTGGAATCTCATATTTATACTGTGATGGAATACATTGATACAGCGATAAAATCCTCCATTTTATAAAGATAAAAGTAAAATAAATTGTAGGGATAAAATATAGTTAAGTTACGCTGCGGCTTTTTCGCCTACGCCACAAGCCCGTTGATTTGGTAGATCGTACCATCGTTTCTAGTGTCATTGGAAAAAGAAAAAAAACTAATTATAACATGGGGACGCGAAAGGCCTATTCGTTCAGACGGGGTAAGGAAAGGAGAAAAGAAAAAAATGATGCTGTCTGCAAGCGTTTGAATCTAAGCCTAACATACGCGCGAACTCGTAGTTAGTGTTTGAAATACGAGGTAAAGTAAGAACATGTAGCCACTTAGGTTACGAAAACAGACTTAGCTCTTATTTAGAATGATGTAAAACTCTCGAAAATAGCTGGACAGCACATGGAAAAGAAGTGAACGCGTGGTGGTAAAGATTTCAAGACTAACATGGAAAAAAAAAATGGAATTTCTTATTAATAGGTTTAGAATCACAAAAATTAGCTAGCTAAAGAGCTTATCTTTTCCTGATAAATAATAAGCTTTCAAATAAAAAGACGGACAGATAATTCGGAAGTTATTGACAAAAGACTGATGTGTTCGATGCAGACTCGCAAACACATGTTAGTTTTGTATTCACTAAAGTTACATTTGACGCGTCCTTGAGACGAAGGCAGAAAAACAAGTACATGTAAACAAGGGAGAGACAAGGAGGAGAGAATCTAAAAATATCTTCGCAGTAGAAATCTAAGCAGTGGGTGAGGAAAAATTTGTGAGGGGGAGTCGTCGGGGAAGAGTTGGCCACTCGGGGGGCAGCAGCTGGGAGACTTTTTCGGGCCGTAGATCGAGGATTCCTCGGCGGGAGAGAGGTTGGTGGGAGAGCGGGGGTGGCTGTGTGCCGCTCCACCTGTGTCCCAGTCTTGACGTGTGGATGCGAGTCGTGGGCAATGGCTGCAGCCCATGGGGGCCAGATCCGGACCTCGGGGGTGAGGTGTCTGAGGAAGGTGGTTGAGGTGACGGGAAGAGACATGGTACGCAACCAGACGATACGTCAGGGCCTGAAATGCCACCCCCTGCAGACCCAGGTGGAGCGGTCCCAACTAAGATGGTTTGGCCATGTCTGCAGAATGGGAGAAGATCGGCTACCGCGACGGGCATGGGAGGCACGGAGCCGTGGATCCGGGCCCCGAGGGCGACCCAGAGTCCGCTGGGAGGACAACATTGGACAATCTTTGAAGGACCGAGGGCTGGAATGGAGCCGGGCCGGGGGGAGGACAGCCGATAGAATAGTCTGGCGCTCTCTCTTCCAAACCTCTACACCTCACGGTAGAAGGGGAACGACTAAGTAAGTAAGTTAATTGACTTGATCATAGAGCTTAATATTAGTGTATGTGTGTTTGTGTACTCAATTACCAGCACACCACATTTCATTACCCTAGACATTAGACGTAGCTATCAGTCATATAAATCACAAATAAGTCTGCTTGAGGTCATAGGTGGTAGTAGTAAGGTACTCTGTAAACTCATATAAACTGTTATCCTCAGGGACCTTCACAGCTGACCTCATTCAGTACACTAAGTAACCTAGCAACCACACTTAATAACATCAAAACCCACCACATATATTGGTAGGCTCGTCTGGGATCTGAATTTTTCACATATATTGGGATCTCCTGGTCCGGGAATTAAACTATTGGGGTATAAGTTTGTATAAATTTAACAGTGTTCCTAAAATTAAAAGATATTCATAAGAAATAATTAAGGTGGAGAGTAAAAGTTGATGAATCTTCACAGCCAGTAGTAATTAATTAGTGTGTCACTTTGTTAATTAGAGTTTTGTAAGTTATTTTAGAACATTATTAGAGTGTGTGATACAGGATGGCAGATCTAGCCAAATTCAGATCGGCTGCTGTGCTGACTGCTAAAGAAATGAATATGGAGGGTCAGGCTTTGATCCAATATGTAACTTCAGAATGTGACAAGTATATTGAAAGGGAAGATAGGAAGTTAGCAGAAGAAAGAAAATTACAGTTACAAATTGAGGCTGACAAAGAACTTAAGAGGCTGCAGATTGAGGCTGACAAAGAGGCTAAGGCATTGGAGGCAGATAGGGTGGCTGAAATAAAGCGGCTCCAATTGGAAGAGAAGAAATTAGAAGCAGAGGAAAACAGACAGGCTGCTGAAAGAGAGGAAAAGAAACAGGCTGCTGAAAGAGAGGAAAAGAGACAGGCTGCTGAAAGGGAAGCAGAAGATAGGAGATTACAAAGGAAGCACGAGTTACGACTAAGGGAGTTGGAAGTACAAGGCCATGCTCCTGAAAATGGTGCCAGCCCCTTTCCCTCCGATGCCACTGTTAGTCAGGGAGCCTCAACCTCAGCTATAGGTTTTCATTTAGACCATTTTGTCGAGAAAGACGATGACATAGAAAGTTTTCTAAGTAGGTTTGAACTTTTGGCTACCACATATGGGTTAGAGAGAGAAAGGTGGAGCCTAAAGTTATCCCAGGGGCTTAGGGGAACATCTTATGAAGTGTTTGCAAAAATTAATAGAGACGACCAAGACAATTATGACATGCTAAAGCAGGCTCTGTTATTAAGATATGAAAAGAATGGTGAATTTTATCGTAAGAAGTTTAGAAATGCCAAGCTTCTGTCTGGGGAGACATACCACCAATTCTCTGCCAGACTGGAAACCTATTTGGAGAAATGGACTGCTCTGGAGAAGACCCAAGATCTTAAAGAAATGATCATGATAGAGCAATTAAGAGAGTCCATGGCTCCAGACCTGAGAAAGTTTCTCATGGAACAAGGTGCAGAGAGGTTGGGTGAGGTATTGAATGTCGCTGAGAGGTATCAAGCAGCCCAGGCAGAAGTAGCTGGCGCTAAAAAGAAACATATGGAGAATTTTAAGGCCACACAGCACTTTAATAAATTTGATACCAAAGAACAAGGTAACAAAGGTAGGACTAACTTTGATAGGCCACGAAATGATTATCGTGATAGAAACTCACAGTTCAATGACCAAAGGTATAATGAAAGAAAACCTTTTAACCAAGGACAGAGGTGGTGTAAATGGTGTAGGAGGGACAACCATAACACCGAAATTTGTAAAAGGAAACCTTCTAACATTGCTGCAATGAAATCGGGGAACCAGAGATTAAAGGTTAAACCTACTGGACAGCAGGAACCTTATCACCCCCCAGTTTGTGAGGATGTTGTTTGTAACGGGGTCACCACAAGGTGCCTATATGATACAGGTTTGGATTTTGATTCAGTTGTGAGGTCTAGCCTAGTGAACCCAGATCAGTATACCACCGAAACCGTGGAAATACAAGGGGCGACTAAGGACATACCACTCATGACACTTCCCATCGCAAGGATAACTGTGAAAACTCGCTATGTGGAAGGAGAAATCAGAGCAGCAGTGATAGATGAACCAATCTACCCTCTGATATTGGGGTGTAGATACGTCTTCTTGGGGAATCCCAAGAGACCTGTGATCATGGCGACAGTGCAGACCAGGTCACAGTCAAAGGAGGAAGAAGGTGAACCTATAAATGCTCATCCAGATGAGATGAGGAAGGCGCAGGCTGAGGATAGGACACTCATGCCATGTTTTAAAAAATTGCCCAAATGTCACACACCTCCAAGCAAGGGAGATTATTATATGAAGAACAAATTATTATACAGGAAGGCTGGAACTGGAACAAATGGTCACAACCAGCTGGTTCTTCCTACTTCATATAGGGAGAAAGTGATGGAACTATGGCATGCGATTCCCTTCAGTGGTCACATGGGGATCAGCGCCACAGGACAGCGTATAGCTTGTCATTACTTCTGGCCAGGGATAACGGAAGATATAAAAAGATATGTGAAATCATGTCCAGAATGTCAAAGGGTAGCTCCAAAGCATTGGACTGCTCCTGCAACTCTAGGGGAAATGCCCATAGTGGGAACACCTTTTGAGAGGGTTGCAGTGGATATTGTGGGACCTCTCACTCGGACCAAGAGGAGGAACAGTTACATCCTTACTCTGGTGGACCCTTGTTCTATGTGGGGAGAGGCGGTAGCCCTGCCATCAATCGATTCGAAACATGTGACAGAGGCATTGCTTACAATATTCACAAGATTAGGATTCCCGCATCAAATCTTGACTGATAATGGCTCATAGTTCAAGGGGAAACTAACGGAAGAAGTTTTTAAGCTATTTCAAGCCAGACACTTTCATTGTAGCCCGTACCATCCACAAGGGAACGGCCAGGTAGAGAGGTTCAATGGGACTCTCATTTCTATCCTGAGAAAGCTGGCACATGAGAAACCTGATATGTGGGATCAATTTTTGCCCACTGCGTTGTTTGCGTACCGGGAAGTACCACATAGTTCAACCGGGATGGCACCCGCAACCCTGTTATTTGGGAGGCCAATAAAAGGTCCATTGGAAAAGCTATTAAGGACGTGGACAGATGAGATGGCAGAGGAAACTGTTACCTCATCATATAACTATGTGAACGAGCTGACCACTCGTCTGAAAGCTGGATAGAAACTGGCAAATGATAATTTGAGACAAGCCAGGAAGAAACATGCAGCTTATTTTAATAGGAAAGCAAAGGACAGAGAATTAGCTGTGGGAGAGAAAGTACTTCTTCTACTACCCAGCAGCAATAATAAGTTGCAAATTGGATGGCAAGGTCCATATACAGTTCTAGAGAAGGTGTCTAGAACAAATTATAAGATTGACAAAAAGGGGAAGGAGAAATATACCATGTAAACCTTTTAAAGAAGTATCTGGACAGACAAATCCAGGAAGGCACCCATCTACTGACCTTGGCTATCGCAACCGAAATGAAAAAGGAACCACTCACTTCACATGAATACCCATTGCACCCATGTGAGACAGCCGCACAGGTAAAAGTCAGTAAGCACCTGACTAAAATCAGAGGGAGAGAGTTCAACAGGTTTTGGAGGAACATACAGATGTGTTAACAGACAAACCGGGGCATACTAATTTGCTAGAATATGATATGAAGCTGGTAGACTCAACACCAATCTGTATGAGAGCCTATTCTGTTCCGTTCGCTAAGGAGAAAGCATTGAAAGAGGAGATAGATTATTTGTTGAAAGAAGGGATTATTTCTCACAGTGAATCTCCCTACAGTTCCAGTGTAGTTTTGTTGAGGAAACCGTCTGGGGAACATAGACTGTGCATAGATTACAGGAAACTGAATGCTGTCACAGAAGGTCAGGAGGATCCGTTACCGGACACAAAACAGTTATTTGCCAGATTGAACAAGGCAAAATACTTTTCGAAGGTGGATCTTAGCAAAGGCTATTACCAGATTCCAGTGAAGCCTGAGGTTCGACCTTATTTAGCTTTTAGCACCTCGGAAGGGCATTACGAATTCAACATGTTGCCATTCGGATTGAAAAATGCTCCGAGTGTGTTTTCTAGAATGATGCGCAAATTGTTGGATCCCCTGAATAATCCATGTATCACGAATTTCATGGATGATATCCTCATCGCTACAGAAACATTTGAAGAACACGTTAACTCTCTGAATATGCTATTTGATAGGCTCAGAGAAGCAAACTTGACTGCTAGACCAACAAAATGTGGTATTGGATGCAAAGAGTTGGAATTCTTGGGACATACTGTATATCAGGGTAACATGACCCCTGACCCCAAGAACTTGGAAAAGTTGCAGAGAGCACCTAGACCACAAACAAAAAAAGACGTGCGATCATTCGTGTCGTTGTGTGGGTTTTACCAAAAATATTTCAACAATTTTAACTCTATATGTGCTCCTCTGACTGACTTGACTCGCAAGGGAAATCCAGATAAAATTGTTTGGTCAGCGCAGTGTGAGTTATCATTCCAAGAGTTAAAGGAAAAACTCACTAGCAAGCCTATTCTCAAATTGCCTGATTTTACTCAGGATTTTGTGGTGAGAACGGACGCAAGCAATGTGGGCCTGGGAGCCACTTTGTTGCAAAGGTCCTCTTCACCCAATGGGGAACTGAACCCAGTCGCTTATGCTAGCCGCAAGTTGAACAAAGCGGAACAAGGTTATTCCACAAGCGAAAAAGAGTGTTTAGCGTTAATCTGGGCGATAAAAAAGTTCCAAATCTATCTATATGGGAGAACATTCGTGGTCCAGACGGATCATCAGCCTCTCGTATTCTTATCACAGGCCAAGCATGAAAATGCCAGATTATTACGATGGTCTTTATTATTACAGCCATATCAATTTACCATTGAATATATTCCGGGGTCACAGAATGTCGGTGCAGATTTCCTCAGTAGGCACCCCTGTGATAACATTTAGAGTATTCAGCAGGCGTAAGAAGTTGATTTTATCTATGTGTATCACTGGTTTTGGAACTTGCATTAGTGCATGTTCTCAAGTGGGGAGATGTGTGATGAAATACATTGATACAGCGATAAAATCCTCCATTTTATAAAGATAAAAGTTAAAATAAATTGTAGGGATAAAATATAGTTAAGTTACGCTGCGGCTTTTTCGCCTACGCCACAAGCCCGTTGATTTGGTAGATCGTACCATCGTTTCTAGTGTCATTGGAAAAAGAAAAAAACTAATTATAACATGGGGACGCGAAAGGCCTATTCGTTCAGACGGGGGTAAGGAAAGGAGAAAAGAAAAAAATGATGCTGTCTGCAAGCGTTTGAATCTAAGCCTAACATACGCGCGAACTCGTAGTTAGTGTTTGAAATACGAGGTAAAGTAAGAACATGTAGCCACTTAGGTTACGAAAACAGACTTAGCTCTTATTTAGAATGACGTAAAACTCTCGAAAATAGCTGGACAGCACATGGAAAAGAAGTGAACGCGTGGTGGTAAAGATTTCAAGACTAACATGGAAAAAATATGGAATTTCTTATTAATAGGTTTAGAATCACAAAAATTAGCTAGTTAAAGAGCTTATCTTTTCCTGATAAATAATAAGCTTTCAAATAAAAAGACGGACAGATAATTCGGAAGTTATTGACAAAAGACTGATTTGTTCGATGCAGACTCGCAAACACATGTTAGTTTTGCATTCACTAAAGTTACATTTGACGCGTCCTTGAGACGAAGGCAGAAAAACAAGTACATGTAAACAAGGGGGAGACAAGGAGGAGAGAATCTAAAAATATCTTCGCAGTAGAAATCTAAGCAGTGGGTGAGGAAAAATTTGTGTAGTTTTTTTTTTGTAGTTGGTCCAAAACCAAGTGTAGTTTTGGGAAAACCCAAGTTCGGACCGACCGACAGACAGAAATACACTACACACTGGACCAAAATTGGACATTTAGTTTGAAATTTTAAATTCTAGAAGGGGCAGTACTCTCATTGGACGAGACAGTTAAGATTATTGAAAAATTTGCCGGCTAGTTGCCATTTTTTTGAAGACTGTCCATACAAGCAGATCGTTGAGGCTAAGAAGTTTGTCGTCCATTGAATATATATGCTAATAATAGTGGGACGCCCTAGTCTAGCCAGCAGCTCAGCTGAGTTTGTGCTATTTCAGCGTAAGTGTGTGTTTTATTCTGAATTGTGGTAAGGACGAAATTATTAACCTTTTATTTAACAATTATGAGTGATTGATACTGCCATATAATGAAAAATGATTACGACAAGTGAGTACTTATTCTAGGTCCCCAGCCAACTGTCCAGGGCCTAGAGGTTGAAATATAGTAGGATATGTCATGGAATATTCTAATCCACATATATAAATTATCAATTAAATATAAAGCCTAATAAATACATATAATAAAGAAAAGAGCAATGGTAAAATGACAGTGCTGTCACAAAGAATGTACTCGAAATCCCCCTTGTTTTCTGCTTCGTCTGCAAATTGTAACGCTTTCACGTTGATAGTAAAAGCTTACTGTATTATACCCGCTTTCTTCAATGAAACGTGTGCTGTATTTCTTGGAAAAACATTGAGAGGCCCTGCGTAATGACCTAAATTAATCCTAACATTAATTATACTGCGTTACCAAAACGAACGAACAGATGGACAAAAGGATAGCGAGAAGGGAGAGGCAGAAAGCCGAACATTAAACATGCATCACGCGTGTAAGTCTACATGCACTAATTTTTTTTCAGACGGACAGTGATAAAATACACTACCCTTTCCCAGAGTTAGGTTTATAAATCATAAAAAAACTCTTATTAGAAAAGATAACATTAGATGGGTTTACGGTTGAAAACATAACAGTACCCAGACAGCATATCTTCGAAACAGGAGGTAGAAAATACATATTTTGAACGCAGCCACGCAGCTCTTTTAAAGTGGGAAATTGGGTTCCTTAGGGCTTGCTGACAAATAATATGTAAAACGTTACGCCAATAGTCCAGGAATTAATAAATTATACCCAAAATAAAATAGTGAGGCTGCCTGACAGCATGAAATCATTTCTGCTCATAAAATTTTTTATAACGTGTTTGAAAAAAACCTTACGTTACATAAATAGCCTACCATGTAAACTCCAAATTGATTGGAGCGCAACAAATGAAAGCCTAACCACGATTGGTCGGGCTATAAATACTATCTTGGTTGTTAGGGGAAACGGGGAAAGGTAACATTTTTTCAAACACTTGTCGAAACGTGGCTCATTGGCCAGTCTCGCTGATATACACACTTGGGAGCGTTAGTTCGAGACCACTTGTTTAAATGATCTTGATAAAGCAACAGTGCGTTGAAGCCAGCTCATAATTGTGTTAAATAAAAGCCTGGAACATAGGCAGATGGAAATTTGTGCCAGTTTGTGCCAGAATTCATTGCTAATCAACGTATCTGTGTTTATTCGTATGAATTGTGTAAGCTTGAACCATTCAATATCTTTTAATGAAAATTGAATGTGAATTGTTGATTTATGCCTGTATATATATGTGTAGTTCAGTGGCCAACGTGAGGTAAAGCCTGAACAGAGGGTGTCGGAGGGTAGTAAAACGGCATGGAATGGCCAAATAGTACACTGACACCTGGATGATTGATTAGACAGAAATAATGCTGGAAGTGCAGAGGCGTAGTGACCATTAAGGATGGTAATGCTGGTATAAAGTATTTCAGATGAAGCTGACTGTTGGCCTAACGCTCTGAACGCAATGTTTGTGATGTATTGTGATCAGTGTAAAAAGAAAATATAAATTAGTTATGAAGTAGAAGGTACATCCTTCTTGATTTCAGGGACAGTGGTCTTGATGGTACTGAGCAGCACCTGGTCAGAGCTTTGCTGAATCCAGTGTCGGACAGCATACTCCTTGGTCCTTTTAGCTATCAGTGAGGTGTCTCCAGAGCCCAGAGGAGAATTCGAGCAGAGGAGTCCTTTCCTGCCGCCATCACGCCAGATAAGCTAACTTGGCCAGCTGAGCTCAACATTATGTCCCCTCATCTTGAACTGACTTTTTAAAAATTAACATTAAGAGGGGAATTTACTTGTCTTAAAATCAGGAACTGTGAACATCTCCAATACTGGTCCCTAAAGACAAACTATTGAAGTCATGATGACAAATACCAACAGAGCTTGAACAAAAACAAAACCAGTATTACCTCATTTTACTACTACACAACTGACACACATAGAACATTTGTAAAAATATATGTCACTACAATATTCATATTAAATACATTCTGTACATAACTTGTAATTTAAATTGATTGTGATTCCTGATTCCCTTGTAGTTGAATCAGGACACATATTCATTCATGCCAGTAATGAATACATATTGTTATTTGAAAGTTATCAGTGCCTCCTTTAAGATATTCTCATAGAGTGTTATATGTATGTGAGTGTCACAGTGTTGTCAAGAGTAGTGGATTACATTAAATTGTTTATCTGTCTGTTGTTGTGACTTACACTTCATCATACACATACCCTAGACACATAACGTAGCATCACACTATTCCAGAATAATTCTGACTGAGATATAGAGATATGTGGTAGCAAGTAAGGTTATCTATAATACACTACTCTTAATAGATATAGATACCTTCACAGCTGATCTCAGTCAGTACACTAAGTCCCTATAAATATTTATAACATCCCACTTCACCACATATATTGGGGTCTCGCTCTTGGGATTTTGAATCTTTCCCTATTAAAAATATTGGGGGTAATTCACTTCAGGGAATATAAGAATTAAAAGGTATCCTTGGGTGGAATTAAATAAGGTTGAGCTCACGGTGCCTGTGTTGTCCATTAGAGATTGAATTGTTGGTTAGACATTGTATAAATTTACATAATAGACAATGGCGGACCTGGCCAAATTTCGATCTGCTGCGGTTCAGACTGCAAAAGAGTTAGGATTAGATGGGCAAGCTATGGTTGCCTATGTCACGACGGAATGTGACAAATTTATTGAACGTGAAGAAAGAAGGTTTGAAGCCGAAAGAAAGTTAGAGGCTGACAAAGAGGCAAAAGCATTGGAAGCCGAGGAAAGAAGACAGGCTGCAGAAAGAGAAGAGAAGAAATTAGCTGCAGAAAGGGAAGAGAAGAGATTAGCTGCAGAAAGGGAAGCAGAAAAGGAGGAGAAGAGATTACAAAGGGAACATGAGTTACGACTAAGGGAGTTTGAGTTTCAAGGCCATGCTCCTGAAAATGGTGCCAGTCCCTTTGCCTCGGATGCTACGGTTACTCAAGGAGCCTCAACCTCAGCTATGAATTTTCATTTAGATCATTTTGTTGAGAAAGACGATGATATTGAGAGCTACCTAAATAGGTATGAACTATTAGCTACCACGTATGGGTTAGAGAGAGAAAGGTGGAGCTTAAAGTTATCTCAGGGACTTCGTGGGGCAGCTTATGAAGTTTTTGCAAAATGAGCAGAGGTGATCAGGAAAATTATGACATGCTAAAGCAGGCTCTTTTGTTAAGGTATGAAAAGAATGCAGAATTTTATAGGAAAAAATTTAGGAATGCTAAATTACTGTCAGGTGAAACCTATCACCAGTTCTCTGCACGAATAGAGACATACTTGGAGAAATGGACTTCTCTGGGGAAAACCCAAGATCTTAAGGAAATGGTCCTTATAGAGCAATTAAGAGAGTCCATGGCTCCAGACCTGAGAAAGTTTCTCATGGAACAAGGGGCAGAGAGGCTGGGTGAGTTGCTAAATGTTGCTGAAAGGTATCAAGCAGCTCAAGCAGAGGTAACAGGTAATAAAAAGAAACAAGTGGATGACTTTAGGGCACCACAGAACTTTAATAAATTTGATCCTAGGGATCAAAATAAAGGTAAGCACCAATTTGATAGGCCACGGTATGACAATAAAAATAAATTCCCACAATTCGATGAAAGGAAATATAATGAAAGAAAATCTTTCAACCAAGGAAAAAGGTGGTGTAAGAATTGTCAGATGGACAATCATGACACTGACCGTTGCAGAAGGAAACCTGTGTATATGGCAACCCTTCAGGTCAGGTCGACCTTAAGACAGGAGGAGGATATTATGTTAGATACCACTCCAGAAGAGATGAGGAAGGCACAGGCTGGGGATAAAACACTCAAGCCTTGTTTCAGAAAATTGTCAACTTGTCATACAACTCCAGGCAAGGGAGATTTTTACATGAAAAACAAGTTGATGTATAGGAAGACTGGAGCTAGATCCAAAGGTCAAGGACAGCTGGTACTTCCTAAAGGATATAGGACAGACTTAATAAGGAGCCTACATGTGAAACCAGATGGGGACCATGAGAAGATAGGTACCATTATTCAAAAGGTGGCTCACAATTATTATTGGCCCAAAGCAAGATGGGACATTGAGAATTTTGTAGAAAGGTGTAGCATAGCACATGAGGGAACACCCACAAGTGGGAACATGGATCAGGACCTGGACACGCCACGGGGCAAATTAGGCCTGATAATAAAAAGAAAAATAAATTTGATAAAGTGGACCAAATGGAATGGGAAGCCCCTTTTCACGGACAAGCTTCACTTAACTGTTTTACTATGGCCACTATGCGGAGAGTGCAAAGAGATGTCTTACCCCAGGATAAGCCGACAATCCCTCAATCGGACTTAAACAAACTGGAGGAAGAAGATGTAGAGAGGAAATCTCTCATCAAGAATTTTAAGTGGGGAGAAAGCCCCAAAAGAAAAATTGGTAGCGGTCGTTTTGTGAATGAAAATTCTGGGAGGAAAAATCATCACTATAAAGCTTCAAGTGGAAGAGACCATACCGGTGCATGGACAAATAGGTCCACACAATTAAAGGTCCATATGTAGCTTTGTTAAGAACGTGGACTGATGAAAAGGCAGAGGAAAACATTACATCTTCATACCAATATGTGAATGAGCTGACCACTCGGTTGAAAACTGGCTGGAAACTTGCCAATGAAAATTTGAAACAAGCCAGGAAGAAACATGCTGCCTATTATAACAGGAAGGCGAAAGACAGAAATTTGGCTGTGGGAGAGAAAGTACTACTTCTTTTGCCTGAGAGTCAGAATAAGTTACAAATTGGATGGCAGGGTCCATATACAGTTTTAGAGAAGGTGTCTAGAACAAATTATAAGATAGATAAGAAGGGGAAAGAAAAAATCTATCATGTGAATCTCCTGAAGAAATATTTGGAAAGAGAACACCAGGAAGAGACACACTTGTTGACCTTGTCCATCGCCATGGAGATGAAAAAGGAACCACTTTCATCATTTGAATATCCATTACACCCCTGTGAGACA
The DNA here is from genome assembly GCA_024509875.1 of Oreohelix idahoensis. Lineage (NCBI taxonomy): Eukaryota > Metazoa > Mollusca > Gastropoda > Stylommatophora > Oreohelicidae > Oreohelix > Oreohelix idahoensis. The sequence continues at coordinate 84,042 of JAMPIV010022395.1, read as the reverse complement.
GCAGCACAGGTGAAAATCAGTACACATTTAACGAAAACTCAGAAAGAGAGAGTGCAACAGGTTCTAAATAATCATGCAGAGGTGTTAACAGACCGACCAGGGCTTACAAACCTATTGGAATATGATATGAAACTGATAGACCCCACACCTGTCTGTATGAAACCATATTCGATTCCGTTTGCTAAGGAGAAAGCTTTGAAGGAAGAGATAGACTATCTATTGAAGGAAGGAATTATTTCACACAGTGAGTCTTCGTATAGTTCCGGTGTTGTACTCTTAAGGAAGCCCTCTGGAGAACATAGACTCTGTATAGATTACAGGAGACTGAATGCTATTACAGAAGGACAGGTGGATCCATTGCCGGATACAAATCAGCTGTTTGCCAGACTAAATAAAGCTAAATATTTCTCAAAAGTGGATCTGAGTAAAGGATACTATCAGATTCCAGTAAAGCCTGAGGTTAGACCATACCTAGCTTTTAGTACCTCAGAAGGACACTATGAGTTTAATAGATTGCCATTTGGATTGAAGAATGCGCCTAGTGTCTTCTCTAGAATGATGAGAAAATTATTGGATCCTCTGAATAATCCCTGTATAACAAATTTTATGGATGATATCCTTATAGCAACAGAAACATTTGAGGAACACATTGACTCTCTGAACATGCTGTTTGATCGACTTAGGGAGGCAAATTTAACAGCCCGACCAACCAAATGTTGCGTTGGATGTAAAGAATTGGAATTTTTGGGACACACAGTTTATCAGGGAAACATGACCCCTGACCCAAAGAATTTAGAGAAACTACAGAAAGCCCCGAGACCACAAACCAAGAAGGACGTGAGATCCTTTGTCTCATTATGTGGTTTCTACCAGAAGTATATCAAGAACTTTAATTCCATATGTGCACCGTTAACTGAATTGACACGTAAAGGACTTCCAGATCGCATTACATGGACACCACAATGTGAAATGACTTACCAAGAATTGAAGGAAAAGCTCACAAGTAAACCCATTTTGAAATTACCTGACTTAAGTCAAGAATTCATAGTAAGGACGGATGCAGTAATATTGGGTTAGGTGCAACTCTACTACAGAAATCAGATGCATTGGATGGGGAATTAAGCCCAGTGGCATATGCTAGCAGAAAGTTGAATAAAGCTGAAATCAACTACTCAACTAGCGAAAAAGAATGTCTTGCAGTAATATGGGCAATAAAGAAATTCAATATTTATCTATATGGGAAGGCATTTAAGTTGCAAACAGATCACAAACCTTTATCGTTTTTTAGCACAGGCTAAGCATGAGAACTCCAGGTTACTCCGATGGTCTTTACTTTTGGCTCCATATAATTTTAGCATCGAGTATATATCTGGAAAAACCAATTTGGGAGCGGATTTTTTAAGCCGCCATCCGTGTGATGAGAATCACCGTAAACCCCAGAAATAATAATAAATTTCTCTATGTGTATATAGAATAAAGGACTGACATATAATGTCTGTTTTAAGAGGGGAGGTGTCATGGAATATTCTAATCCACATATATAAATTATCAATTAAATATAAAGCCTAATAAATACATATAATAAAGAAAAGAGCAATGGTAAAATGACAGTGCTGTCACAAAGAATGTACTCGAAATCCCCCTTGTTTTCTGCTTCGTCTGCAAATTGTAACGCTTTCACGTTGATAGTAAAAGCTTACTGTATTATACCCGCTTTCTTCAATGAAACGTGTGCTGTATTTCTTGGAAAAACATTGAGAGGCCCTGCGTAATGACCTAAATTAATCCTAACATTAATTATACTGCGTTACCAAAACGAACGAACAGATGGACAAAAGGATAGCGAGAAGGGAGAGGCAGAAAGCCGAACATTAAACACGCGTCGCGCGCGTGTAAGTCTACATGCACTAATTTTTTTTCAGACGGACAGTGATAAAATACACTACCCTTTCCCAGAGTTAGGTTTATAAATCATAAAAAACTCTTATTAGAAAAGATAACATTAGATGGGTTTACGGTTGAAAACATAACAGTACCCAGACAGCATATCTTCGAAACAGGAGGTAGAAAATACATATTTTGAACGCAGCCACGCAGCTCTTTTAAAGTGGGAAAATTGGGTTCCTTAGGGCTTGCTGACAAATAATATGTAAAACGTTACGCCAATAGTCCAGGAATTAATAAATTATACCCAAAATAAAATAGTGAGGCTGCCTGACAGCATGAAATCATTTCTGCTCATAAAATTTTTTATAACGTGTTTGAAAAAAAAACCTTACGTTACATAAATAGCCTACCATGTAAACTCCAAATTGATTGGAGCGCAACAAATGAAAGCCTAACCACGATTGGTCGGGCTATAAATACTATCTTGGTTGTTAGGGGAAACGGGGAAAGGTAACATTTTTTCAAACACTTGTCGAAACGTGGCTCATTGGCCAGTCTCGCTGATATACACACTTGGGAGCGTTAGTTCGAGACCACTTGTTTAAATGATCTTGATAAAGCAACAGTGCGTTGAAGCCAGCTCATAATTGTGTTAAATAAAAGCCTGGAACATAGGCAGATGGAAATTTGTGCCAGTTTGTGCCAGAATTCATTGCTAATCAACGTATCTGTGTTTATTCGTATGAATTGTGGTAAGCTTGAACCATTCAATATCTTTTAATGAAAATTGAATGTGAATTGTTGATTTATGCCTGTATATATATGTGTAGTTCAGTGGCAAATGTGAGGTAAAGCCTGTAATGCTCCAGCCTGAACAGAGGGTGTCGGAGGGTAGTAAAACGGCATGGAATGGCCAAATAGTACACTGACACCTGGATGATTGATTAGACAGAAATAATGCTGGAAGTGCAGAGGCGTAGTGACCATTAAGGATGGTAATGCTGGTATAAAGTATTTCAGATGAAGCTGACTGTTGGCCTAACGCTCTGAACGCAATGTTTGTGATGTATTGTGATCAGTGTAAAAAGAAAATATAAATTAGTTATGAAGTAGAAGGTACATCCTTCTTGATTTCAGGGACAGTGGTCTTGATGGTACTGAGCAGCACCTAGTCAGAGCTTTGCTGAATCCAGTGTCGGACAGCATACTCCTTGGTCCTTTTAGCTATCAGTGAGGTGTCTCCAGAGCCCAGAGGAGAATTCGAGCAGAGGAGTCCTTTCCTGCCGCCATCACGCCAGATAAGCTAACTTGGCCAGCTGAGCTCAACATTATGTCCCCTCATCTTGAACTGACTTTTTAAAATTAACATTAAGAGGGGAATTTACTTGTCTTAAAATCAGGAACTGTGAACATCTCCAATACTGGTCCCTAAAGACAAACTATTGAAGTCATGATGACAAATACCAACAGAGCTTGAACAAAACAAAACCAGTATTACCTCATTTTACTACTACACAACTGACACACATAGAACATTTGTAATAATATATGTCACTACAATATTCATATTAAATACATTCTGTACATAACTTGTAATTTAAATTGATTGTGATTCCTGATTCCCTTGTAGTTGAATCAGGACACATATTCATTCATGCCAGTAATGAATACATATTGTTATTTGAAAGTTTATCAGTGCCTCCTTTAAGATATTCTCATAGAGTGTTATATGTATGTGAGTGTCACAGTGTTGTCAAGAGTAGTGGATTACATTAAATTGTTTATCTGTCTGTTGTTGTGACTTACACTTCATCATACACATACCCTAGACACATAACGTAGCATCACACTATTCCAGAATAATTCTGACTGAGATATAGAGATATGTGGTAGCAAGTAAGGTTATCTATAATACACTATCTTAATAGATATAGATACCTTCACAGCTGATCTCAGTCAGTACACTAAGTCCCCTATAAATATTTATAACATCCCACTTCACCACAGGATAAACTATCAGAAATGTAGAATACAGATGTTTCTTTTCGGGTGGTCAGGTGGAAACATATCACCCACCTTATTATATGGAAAAAAGATATTAATGAAAATATTTCAGATGCAGTGCAGTCCATAGAGGAGAGGAATGGAACTAGTGCTACTTGATAACAGCCTGGATGTAGATGTGCTGGGTCGGTCAGAGAGATCTGACCCCGTCTTGTTAATTCAATGTAATTATGCTTGTAAACATGGTGGATTAGGTAGTATGTTAAGACATAGCCTAATTTTGTGGTTTCAGAGTTTCTTTGTCTGGCACTGTGCTAATGCCAGATGTTCTGACGAATACACCATTGCATGAATTGAGATGTCTACCATACTGCCTCAGAGCATATGAGGAGTGAGCCTAAGGAACAACTTTCTTCAAGCGTCACAGGCCAGTTAAGTATTAAAGACCTGGCCTGCTGATTCATCAACGAACATAAGCTACTAGAAACTCCCTTGTGTATTAATAACTTTTTCCACCATTAATCCTGTGTAAAGAGCAAATGAACAATGTTAACCACAGACTGGGGATGATGAAAATATCCCGACCCGACATCCAGCACTAGTTCCTAAAGACTTTTAGTTAGTACCAATATTAGTAAATTCAACATATATATATATATATATATATATATATATATATATATATATATATATATATATATATATATATATATATATATATATATATATATATATATATATATATATATATATATATATATATATATATATATATGTACAAGTCTTTCATGTGATTACCCGATTCTATGTAATTTTTTTGAAATTGATTCACATTTTAATTTAAAAGTCCTGACCAGAAGAAAAACTTGGTTCAGGACAAAATAAATTTGAAAAAAATTGTAATTCCTAAATTTTAAACACAGTGTTAATTGACTTGATCATAGAGCTTAATATTAGTGTATGTGTGTTTGTGTACTCAATTACCAGCACACCACATTTCATTACCCTAGACATTAGACGTAGCTAACAGTCATATAAATCACAAATAAGTCTGCTTGAGGTCATAGGTGGTAGTAGTAAGGTACTCTGTAAACTCACATAAACTGTTATCCTCAGGGACCTTCACAGCTGACCTCATTCAATACACTAAGTAACCTAGCAACCACACTTAATAACATCAAAACCCACCACATATACCAAGTGCAACACACTCTTAAGCGCATTCTATGAAGCAGACTCTAAAGTATATTTTATGAATCACGACTACATACGCAAGATAATGATTCTACATATCACTAACATTTCGTGAAGATATCCAGTCTGGCCAGTACCCACGGGAGATTAGACAACAGACTTTTTTTTCATATGACAGCTATTAACTGTTGATCAACACTACAGAGATATACTCAAACAGTGAAGGAATGTATATATATATAGACAACAGTTTTCATCAGAACGTCCTCGACTTAGAGATACCCCACTCGACATAACATATGACAACTTGGGACATTTTATGCATACATGTGAATCATCGTATCCATGAGAAGCATTTAGAGACACGTGGGCTGTGTAGATTACTCATCATTTTGGTAACACGTATCATATCACATCATCATCATTTCGCTTTACACTAGTTCATTCTTAATTAACTACTACTTAATTAACTGCAATTTTAATATCTCATCTGTGTGTTTTGTGTGAATCGTCTTTTACCACCATCACGTTCTAACCATTAGTAACCCTATATGTGTTGGTATTTCATTAATAAACCCAACGATCGGTTGATCATTATCTAGTTTGTTAATGTATCACTCGTGCTGTCGGTGTTACATATTCACATATAGGAACATTTCTCTACTCAGATGAGGTTGGGGGCTTTTTCTGTTACGGGATCTAAGGGCAGAAGCTAAGGTCGTGGGGAAACAGAACTCTTTCCATAATTAATTAGAAAACAATGTCCAGTGGAAAGCATTCGCTTTCCCGTCTTCTTGTCCCTATCTCGAATAGGTCTTTATTCTTTCTTAACGAGCCAATTTCTAGAGACCTTCTACCTAATATCTCAAAGGTTATTCCTGGCAAAAACTACTGTCGTAGTTGCCCCAATACGCACCACACGACAGACAGGAAAGAGTCTATCAATGTGCACCATCAAGACAAGAGATAGAAGACGTTGGAGATCCACTGCAGCCGACCTTCGGTGTTAAGATGGCACCTGATGATGATGATATGCGCTAATAAGCTTCCTTTGCGTACTGACCGCTTTCGGGTCATCCTTTTAACTCTTTTTAACTGCCCATAGCATTTTAAGCATTCTTCTGTAAAACCATATTTATATAGCCTCGAGAGATGTTCTTGCTTGCTTACCTCATGTCTACGAATCCCTTCGATATAACGAGCTTAACTTTATATAACAGTGAATATATCTTAGTCTTACTTCTGTTTGCAAAGACTTGTTGCATACACTTACTGACATTTGATTGAACGAATCTCTTGCTTGGGCTGTTCTTCACCTCTGATGTGCATCTTCCATTTAATGTTAATGAACGTGCCAAGATATTTGAGTCTATTGATCTGTCTTAAAACTGCCCCATATTCTTTGAGATGACCATTCTTCTGCTCTGTTGCTATTCAGGCTAAGGGACACAAAGATCCCAGGACCAAAAAATACTTATTGTACATATCCATTTACAGTAGCTTTGTAATGGAGGGCAGTTTGTTCTCACACAAGTTACTTGAATTACCATGGCGGGGGCAAGTGCCCCCAAGTGAATGCTGGCAGAAATGGTGGAAGAATAAGAAGGAAGAAAGCTAGAAGACTAAGAACAGGAGAAGGAAGAATGGTAGAAGATGAAGAAAAAGAGAAGGAAGAAGGCCAGAAGATGAAGAACATGAGAAGGAAGAAGAATCAGATTTTGAAGACAGAAAGACTAATAACAGTTACTATGACTATAGGTCGTAGATTTGGACCAAGCAGAAGCTGCACTTCAAGACATTAGTACGTGTTGTATCAATGAGACAAATTAAGTCCTTGTTTACTTCACTTAACGGTCATGAAGTGACTCATTGCGGCAATAGCACTTTTACTTGACCCCGAGGTTAGAGGTTGGCATTGTCAGGTCGTAAACTGAAACTGCAACTAGATATACATGCGATAGTCTCACAGATTTTCAAATGTAATCTAATAGACTCGTTGCTTAATACACGTTTGTAAATCCATATTTTCTACTGTATTTCTGTGTGTGAGTTTTTGTTCCACCTAATTTGTTACGTCAGTTTATTGTATTATCGGCCTTTGTTCTTAATGTATTATCTTACTTCTCTGTAGATTTGCTCTCGCTTCCATATAAAAAGACCGTTTCTAAGCACCACTGGATAACTCCCCTTATTACTTCCCCTGACAAAGATTTCTTGCATAGAACATTTCTTGAAATGTAAGAGGTATGAACAAATGAGAATACCAATATTAGATTATTTGGAGGCATCAATCATCATCATCTCAACCCATAACCCGTCATGGGTCGTAGGGGTGCCATGGTGGAAGCATCAGCAGACAGGGTCCTCCACTGCTCTCTATTCTCAGCAATGCGTACAAGTGTGGAGAAACCGTGTCCTGCCCATTCTTTGATGTTATCAGCCCAGGATTTTCTTTGCCTTCCTCTTCTCCGTTTACCTTCGACTGTTCCCTGGAGGATCGTTTTCGAAAGGGAGTCATGACGAGTTACATGCCCAAACCAGGCAAGCTTTCGACGTTTCACTATTGACAAAAGTGGTTCTTGATGGCCTGCATAGGTGTTTATCTTCTCTCTAACATAGACATTTGTTTTGTGCTCTTTATAGCAAATGCGCAAAATTCTTCTGTAACATTTATGCTCGAAAGCCTGAATCCTTCGCTCCGTATCTGCAGTGAGTGTCCAGCCCTCACACCCATACAAGAGAATAGATAATACAAGTGATTTGTATAATTTGATCTTCACAGGAAAACTGATGTTACTTTTCCAGATCACATTCAACCTTGTCATGGCAGCTGAGGCCATCTCAAGTCTTGTCTTGATTTCTTTATTTGATCTTCCATCACTACATATAGTGGACCCGAGATATTTAAAGGTGTTAACTTCTTCTAACGTTGGAGGCATCAAATTTACCTATAAATATAGAAGAGGTGTTAAGAATTGACAGACCTAGGGAACTGCATAATATAGTCAAACTGTATTTAACAAGAACAAAAGTTAATATATAGTAATTGGGAATGTCAAGGTCTGATGCTGTTCTTACAATAAATATGACTTTTAACAGATGAAAGTCAATTAAATATCTGTTAAAGTCAGTTATATAACTGGAAACACCAGTCCTTTACACCCATCCCCCTTAATATTATTCTTGTTTGGAGTTTCTGTTTGATTTTGTTCGGTTTTATCTCGTTTTTGTTTGTGTTTCTTTCTTTTTTTAAACATACTTTACAAGCATAAAGGGTAATTGCGATCTGCCCTATTTACAATGATTTGACAAGTGTGAGGCCACTTTCCCATATCGGAAGTTATTCATATTATTTGGAACTGAAAACAATATATACCCTAATTATAACCCATCAGAATGTGAACATATATTTTTCATCATTAAGTTAAAAAACAATTTTCTGAAATTAAAAAAAAATAATTTTTCTTTTGAGTCTTTTTTGTTTTATTCCTATGTTGCGTTTGTCAACTTTTACGGTACCTAAAAATTAGGTTTTTAAAAAAAACAACAAAATAGGTGAAGTGAAGTATGCCACTTAATAGTCGCATATTCAGACATAGTACGCAATAAAATATTAATTAAACTTATTCAGTCTCTGCACAACCCGTTGTATGGGGGGGGGGGGTTAGAAGCCATGTCCTTAGATTACGGTTAGGAAAAAACTGATTTCCTGTACTCTGAGGACTCCATGAAATAGAAGAGTGTAAACTACAGTAGGTCTACTTTAAAAAAAAAGGTAAATGTACTGCCATAGGGCAATGAAGTGTTAGAGATTTCACTACACTAGGTCCAGCTTTATGAGAGGGGGTGACCTAATCCCTTTCTCTCTGCATTTGCCTTCTCTAAATCAAGAGTAGTCGGGTACCATTTACAGCTGGATAAACAGGATCGTGCCGCTACCAGCGTTTCGATCCAGGAAATTTCGACGCGACAGGCTCAAACCGTTTAGCCAATCCGACGCAGCGTTTAAGTTACATCTGAAAAATGAATATTCATTCTGTTACTATAAATGTATTTCCGTGATATTTGTAAAAATGTTACAGCAGCAACACAACGGAACAAAGAAAGACAAGATTCGTAGTAGCAGAGAAGAAGAAAAATGTTGGAAATGTAAACAGAATATGCGGACCAAAATTGTCTGAAATTGTGGAGAAAACTTCAACAACCATTAACACATGTCCTTCGTGCTCGATCAGCTGCCACAAAACCTGTTTGGCTCCACGTTCCAAAATTGTCACGGTTTAATGTGGATGATAAAATACGCACGCTGCGTACTTGTTAGGTGGCTTGTAAGTGGAGAATACTACAATATACATCAGGACAAGTAGTGCAATTATTCATTCATTCCCTTTAGCGTATAGGGGAGCATATGCTCTCAATAATTATATGTCAAGCTAGCCTGTCATTTGCCATCCGCATAATGTCTTTTCATATATTTAAAAAAAAATGTATTTCATATGTCTCCAGTTCTCTTCTCCGTGTGGTTTTCTGTGTCTCTTTATTCTATTGCCCTGGGGATTATACTCGTAGAACAATGACTGCCTTGTAATGCTATTTGCAAGTTTTCTCAGTGTGCGATTGTGCGCTCTTCTCACCTCTTGTTTCAAGGATACTTGTTTTGTTATCTGGTGATCTGGTTATTCATACAAATTTAATCCTTCTTGTCTGCTGTGAAGTCTCGAACTTATTGATTGTCATTGCGGAAGACTTTTTTTGGATTTAAATGTGTACAGGGTGGGTTAGCTGTCTCCATGCCGAGCTTTATTTGTCGCATCCCATGAAATGCGTGGTACCTTACAGCGTCACTATACTTTGTCCTATTTTTGGGCCACATTAAGACACCAGTGTACAGTACCGGTATATTATACAGTGTAAATTATATTATTAAAACGCACAATCAGTAAATAAATACACAAACAGTCCTTATTAATAAGAGGTTTAGTAGCTTATTTGCGCCTTTTTGTTTGTATGTTTATTTTTTGTGGAAGTGTTAATAACACTGGACAACAGCCAAAATGTATCCGAGACAAAAGTAGCTATTTTAAAACTAATTTGGACATGCTGATCACGAATATGAACTTGAAAATCGCGAATTAGCTCTAGTTTTCAAGATCCAGGGGGGGGGGGGGGGGGGGGGGGGGGGGGGTTCAGTAGGCTGGTGGCTTCACCTTCCCGACGTGAATGACCCAGTCCTTTCTCTTTTCTAAAGCCCTGGCACGTGATTCCCCACGAGACGGATAGCCTTGAGCGCAAATTGGATGACGTAATCTGTAGCAGTCATTGCAATCACATTTCCTCCTTGTCATCATTTGTGTTGTGGATTCTGTGAGTGCAGACGATTCAAGATGCCTCGTGAATGTGTGAACAGTGGGATTATTTTTGCTATATTTGCGGACAAATAACTTTGCTATCACAAAGGCTACCCATTACACCGATGATAAAGAAAGCTTACAGCCTTTATTTTTGTTGTGAGATCGGTGACCAGGACCGGTATTGGGCCCCACACATATGTTGTTGTCAATCCTGTGCAACGAATCTGCGTTGCTGGTTGAACCGAAAAGGACGATCGATGCGTTTTGCAGTTTCAATGGTGTGGAGGGAACCGACAAACCATCTTAATGATTGTTACTTTTGCATGACTCCTCCAATTGGACATGGTATTTCTAAGAAGAAAAAGCGGCCTGTGACCTATCCGAATATTCCCTCTGCTAAGTGCCTCACGGGGAAGGACTTCCTGTTCCGGACCCAACAGAATCTTATACTCTGGATGACGAAGAAGATAATAAGGACAGTGGGCATCCGTCACCTGTAAAAGCATCTACATCAAGAGATCCTGATTTCTTGCCTATTGAAGAGTCTGCGCATCCACATAAAATTACACAGAGTGCATTGAATGATCTAGTGAGAGATCTGGAATTGCCAAAAAATAAAGCAGAGCTGTTGGGGTCCAGACTGCAGCAATGGAATCTTCTAGAAGAGAATGTGCATGTGTCTGTGTTTCGTGCTCAGTAAAAAGATCTGCTTCCATATTTCAAAATGACAGATAACCTCATTGCTTGCGTTGATATAGTGGGTCTGATGGCATCACTACACATCAACTACAAAGACGACGATTTGAGGCTGTTCATTGATTCGTCAAAGTCGAGCTTAAAAGCTGTGCTGCTCCATAATGATAACGTTTTACCATCTGTTCCACTCGGGTATGCAGTCCACATGAAAGAAACGTACAACAACATGAAACAACTGTTACACACCATCAACTATGACAAGTATAAGTGGCAGATTTGTGGTGACCTGAAGGTCATTGCCATCTATATGTGGGACAGCCGTGCCAGGACTTCCCACTACAAGAAAAAGGATTGGCCCCAACGACAATCACTTGAACCGGGGAAAAAGAATGTACTTAACGAACCACCTGTAGAATCCCACAAGATCTTGCTCCCTCCTCTCCACATCAAACGTGGACTAATGAAGAATTTTGTAAAGGCCATGGATCAAAATGGGGCAGGATTTTTATACCTTCGTGATAAATTTCCAAGACTTAGTGAGGCCAAAATCAAGGAAGGTGTATTTGTTGGTCCACAGATACGTCAGCTCTTCTGAGATCAGCGTTTTGATGATATCCTCACAGGTGATGAAAAGTTAGCTTGGAATGCTTTCTAGCAAGTGGTCACAAACTTTCTAGGAAACAATAAGGCTGATAATTACCAGGAGCTTGTAGAAACCCTCATGCAGTGCTACGAGAGACTAGGGTGCAACATGTCTTTGAAATGATACTTTGTACACTCTCATATGGATTTCTTCCTTGCTAACTGCGGTGCTGTCACTGACGAGCATGGGGAACGATTTCATCAGGACATTATTATCCTCGAAGAAAGGTACCAAGGGAAATGTGTCACGAGATTGCCTCCCCTTGCTTTGCAGTAGTAGTACTAATGGTCACAACGCAAGCGTATCTAAAAGTAGGTCGTCCAAGGTCTAAAAGTAGGTCGAAGATGAATGACCAAGGTAGCCTTCACAAGATCTATCAAGAACAAAACGTGCAAGATTACTCTTGTTAAATTATCTGGTAGATAGAAGTGAATGACGTTTCTACTTATGGTAGCCCGTCACAAGATGGAGTAATCCACACAGCCCTCTTAAATTCAAGAACAAAACGCGGTGCTTAAGGGACTGAGCAAATTTGTTAAGCTTATTATCTGGTCCGTCGCCTTTTGATGAGGCGGAAAATTTTTAGGCTACCAAATTCCTGGGTCCCCAGCCCCAAGCCCCCCAGTTGGGAAGGTAAGGCGGCCGGCGTGATGCCGACCACATGCCCCCCTCTTGTGCCGACGGTCATAATTAAACACCATATTCCCAATATGCTCTCATATTGTAACGGGTTCCTATATTTTATTTATCATATGAAAACTTTGGCTCATAAGTTTGCTTTCGTACAAATAAACTGAATCAACTATTATTGTTTAGTGCAAAATAACATACAACAAATTTAATAGTCAAGTAGTTCAACAAGTTAAAATAAGAATTAAATGGGGTTAGAGTGATATTAAATGTTTCCTCATTGAGGTTTTGGTAGGGCGTTGATAAGAATAATGTCCGTATTTTTGCTGTAGCCTGTTATATAAAACTTAGCTCCTGATGCGTCCTGCAGCTGTGGTTTCCGTCACTTCTTTTTGGTGATGAGTATACTTCTTCACGTAATTCGTCCACTGTAGGCGGTTGGTGGTGATACTCTTCTCTCACACTAGTGGCGCAGGAACTTAAGTCTGATGTCTTGTAACCACGAACTGTGACAAATTAGAAAGAAACAAATGCCTCAGTACATTTGTTCTCCGCAAACTAACAGGCCTATTTTCATGCGCTCCACCCACGAATGTTAACCTCTCAGGAGAATTAAATTTCCGAGCACACAATGAAACTCATGGAATGTGATGAAATTTCACCAATATCCTTCTGGGCATTAACTTGGAAATTGCGTCTGGAGTGCATGAATAATGATTTGCCTGAATTACAATTAAAAAGGTATATAAATCTCACAACATGATTCTATACACTTTAGGCACATTTGATGTAATCATCACTTATTACTCATCCTTACACCCGTCTGAGTTCAGCGGTCATCTCTGCTGTCGGGTTTCCCGCACGACTAGTCAGAAACAATCACCAGCTCTTGCAGTAGGGGTTCATGCATATATTATTTTCATATGTTGAGGTTGCCAGCCTCATATATATATATATATATATATATATATATATATATATATATATATATATATATATATATATATATATATATATATATATATATATATATATATGTGGTAAGTTGGGATTATGTAAATATTTATAGGGGACTTAGTGTACTGACTGAGATCAGCTGTGAAGGTATCTGTATCTAATAAGTGTGGTGTGTTACAGATGACCTTACTTTGCTACCACATTTAGACCTCAGTCAGACTTATTCTGGAAGATAGTGATGACTACGTTGAATGTCTAGGGTTATGATAATGATGAAGTGTAAGTTCACAACAACAACATATAGATAAATACTTTATTTAAAATTCACAACACTGTACCACACTATGACAAGCACATACATATAACACTCTAGAAGACTAGCTTAAATAAGTCAAGTGTTAACGTTTAAATTATGTATTAATTTCTTTCAAGAATAGATATGCTGATCCAACTACAGAGTGAATCAGGAATCACAATCAAATGTAAATGCAATGTCTATGTACACATATTATACAAAGGATCTTTGTCCTGACATAGAATATTATTACAATATGTGTGTCACAAAATTGACCATGATACAACGTTAAAATATCTCCAATGATACAACGTAGGGATAAAAACTAATGCGTAAGCTGCTAGAATACATGATCGCCCACGCCGCGGGTCATCACCCGCCATGGAAATTAAATTGTTAGACTTGAAGGCAAAACGGAACGGGATGAGAAAGGAGATCAAAAGGAAAAATCTGACTGAACGCGTGCTTGAAACTAGCAATGCTAAAAGGCGCAAGTGGTGGGGAAAGGAGGAAAAAGTCACGTCCCCAAGTTGACATAAAGTAACGAAATCGACAAAAGGGACCTTGGATATTATACGGCACCGTCATTTCTTGGACGCTTTTGCGATAACTTCGTCCGTTTATTTGAATGCAGTGATGAGCGCATTCCAGAAAATTCTAGAAAATATTTGAAAAGTAACTTTTCTTAATAATAATGTTAGGAATATAAAACCTAGCTGGCCGGATGGCCCATCCTGAGCAGTGAAATAATATGCTTTCATTTATACAGACGGACAGATAATAAGAAAGATATTGACAAAAGACTGTGTTGTTCATATCAGCGAACGTCTGCATTGAGATAAAACATGTCACTAATTTTCAAAAATTGTGGCCTTGAAGACGCAAGTGCTAAAATCTAGTTGGAATGAAGAGACGGGGTGGGATGGTGAATTGTGGCTAAAAATAACTTTAAAGGCAAAATTGTGTAGGGGAAGGCAGGGTTGGTTCAAAAAACAAGTGTGTTTTTTTTTGTGAAACGCAAGTAGAGACGGACGGACCAACAGACAATAAGGCATACTTGACTGAGGTATGACTGAAATGACTTATTGGTAGGATATTTGAATTTGAAAAAGAAAAGGCAGTGATTGGCCCTAGATGAATATATTATCGGCGCTCAGACGCGCATTTTGTGCCATTCAGTATTAGTTGTCCTTGTAGACACAGTGAATTATTAAGTGGTGTAATTCCCAGAAGCTATTGAAATATTTAGAGGGACGCCATCATAAGGCCAGCAGCTCAGCTGAGTTTTGCTAGCATTTATTTAACTGTGTTCTATATTCATATTTCTGGTAAGACTGAAATTATTTCTTTGTACATTTTAATATTTGTTTAAGGTTCGAGTGATTTGATACTGCAATAGCATAATCTGTCCCTTACAACAAGTAAGGATTCGCTCTAGACCCCCCGCCCCAGTTCAGGGTCTAGAGACAAATAAAATACATAAACTCCAGCAAGGATTAGGAAGGACAGATCAAGTGTTGAGATCAGTGAAACATATCACCTATCCTATTCTATGGCAGGAAGCTAATGAACATATTTCAGAATCTGTAGTCTGGGAGAACTTATCCTATGTGAAACCAACTTGGTAAGATGTGTTGTTTGGTCAGAAAGATCTGACCCGTCTATATGGTGTTGTTGTTGTGTAGTGTTGTGTCCAGAAATGGTTAGAGGATGGAATTCTGACACATGACTAATACTTTGATTGCAGAGCTGTGAGTTTCAGTTGGCACCAATGCGGTGTCAAATGAGTTGTTGAATTTTACCAGAGTGGACCCGTGCAGTAACATTTGGTCAGAGCAGCCTATTATAGCCCCAAGCACGGAGAGGTGGGGCCACCAGACTTCTGATATTGCCCCCAAGCACGGAGAGGTGGGGCCACCAGATCTCAGCACCAGAGCTACACCTTCAAGCTACGTGAGCGTCTGGTCTGCTGAGAATTCACCAACTCAACTTATTTGCTAACACACCCATAAAAATTCCATCAAATAACTGGACAATGTGTAGTCACCATAGACAGGGAGTGATGAGGCCACCCCAACAGCACATCCATTAAATGTTCTCCCAAAATAGATTACTACTATAAACAGTAATAATATTAACTAGTCTAGTAACATATATATGTACACACCTTGCATTTATTATGTAATATTCATGCATTTCTTTCATAATTACTAAACCTTTCATATGTTCTGGCCAAAATAAAACCTTGGTTCAGAACAAATAAATGTAAGAAAATTACTATCCACATTTTACACACTTGAGTTAGTTCAGTGTATTTTAACATTTATTAATATTATTAGACTTAGTAAATATCTGTGTGTGTGTATGTAAACTACCACAACACATTACATATCATTACCCTAGACATTTAACGTAGCCACATTCATTAGTAAAAAAAAAAAAAGATAAGTGTGAGGTCGTAGTGGTAGCAAGAAGGGCCTTCTGACAATTCACAGCTACATTTTATCTCAGGAGCCTTCACAGCTGACCTCATGCATCACACTTAGTAATATCACCATCATACACTACCATCAAATCCACTACATATATTGGGGTCTCTTTGTCCCGGGATAATTAGCCCATTAAGTATATTAGGATCTCCTGGGGGGAGAATTAGATTAGGGGAACACATTATAAAAATTAAAAGTGTCCCTTATAATTAAAAGTGTCCCTGAAAATAAAAGTTGGTGAATCTTCACAGCCAGTGGTAGTTAATTAATTAATTAGAATTATTTTAGACTAGAGTAATTAGAAGTACTTTAGTGGTTGGAAATTTTATCTTACACATTGCTAGATTTGTTTAAAAAGTATGGCGGAGCTGGCCAAATTCAGATCAGCTGCTGTGCTGACGGCAAAGGAGATGGGAATGGATGGTCAGATTTTAATTCAATATGTAACGGCTGAATGTGATAAGTATATTGAACGGGAAGAAAGAAGATTAGAAAAAGAGGCTGAAAGAAAATTAGAGTCTGAAAGGTTGGCTGAAGAGAAAAGGTTACAAATTGAGGCTGATAGAGAAATTAAGAGGCTGCAGATTGAGGCTGACAAAGAGGCTAAAGCATTGGAGGCAGAAGAAAAACGACAGCAAAGGGAGGCAGAAGATAAAAAGGCCGAAAGGGAGGCAGAAGATAAAAAGGCCGAAAGGGAGGCAGAAGATAGAAGGTTGCAGAGGGAGCACGAATTACGACTCAGGGAGCTGGAGCTACAAGGCCAGGCTCCTGAAAATGGTGCCAGCCCTTTTGCCTCAGATGCTACGCCCAGTCTGGGAGCCTCAACATCAGCTATGGGGTTTCATTTAGACCATTTTGTTGAAAAAGACGATGACATAGAGGGGTACCTAGGACGTTTTGAGTTATTAGCTACTACATATGGGTTAGAGAGAGAGAGGTGGAGTTTAAAGCTATCACAGGGACTGAGAGGTACTTCTTACGAAGTCTTCGCAAAAATGAACAGAGAAGACCAGGAGAATTATGACATGTTAAAGCAGGCTTTGTTATTGAGGTACGAAAAAAAATGGGGAATTTTATCGTAGGAAATTTAGAAATGCCAAACTGTTGTCTGGGGAGACATACCACCAATTCTCTGCCAGACTAGAAACCTATTTGGAGAAATGGACTGCTCTGGGGAAGACCCAAGATCTTAAAGAAATGATCATGATTGAGCAATTGAGAGAGTCCATGGCTCCAGACATGAGAAAATTTCTCATGGAACAAGGTGCAGAGAAGTTGGGGGAGGTTTTAAATGTCGCTGAAAGGTATCAGGCAGCCCAGGCAGAGGTAAGTGGTGCTAAAAAGAAGCACATAGACAATTTTAAAGCTCCACAGCAATTTAATAAATTTGATAATAGAGAGCAGGAAAATAAAGGTAGGACAAACTTTGAACGGCCAAGAAATGACTACCGAGACAGAAACTCACAGTTCAATGACCAAAAATCCAATGAAAGAAAACCGTTTAACCAAGGAAAAAGATGGTGTAAATGGTGCAAGAAAGATAACCATAACACCGAATTTTGTAGAAGGAAACCTTCAAACATTGCTGCAATGAAGTCGGGGACTCAAAGATTAAAGGTTAATCCTAAGGGACAGCAGGAACCTTATCACCCCCCAGTTTGTGAGGATGTTATTTGTAATGGGGTCACCATAAGGTGCCTTTATGATACAGGTTTGGATTATGATTCAGTTGTGAAGTCTAGCCTAGTGGACCCAAGTCAGTATACCACAGAAACAGTGGAAATACAAGGGGCAACTAAGGACATACCACTCATGACACTTCCCATCGCAAGGATAACGGTGAAAACTCGCTATGTGGAAGGAGAAATCAGAGCAGCAGTGATAGATGAACCAATCTACCCTCTGATATTGGGGTGTAGATACGTCTTCTTGGGGAATCCCGAGAGACCTGTGATCATGGCGACAGTGCAGACCAGGTCACAGAAGAAGGAGGAAGAAGGTGAACCTATAAATGCTCATCCAGAGGAGATGAGGAAGGCGCAGGCTGAGGATAGGACACTCAAGCCATGTTTTAAAAAATTGCCCAAATGCCACACACCTCCGAGCAAGGGGGAATATTTTATGAAGAACAGATTTCTATATAGGAAGACAGGAACTAGATCCACTGGTCACGGACAGTTGGTTCTTCCCAAGATATATAGGGCAAATTTAATAAGGAGCTTACATGTTGGAAAAGATGGGGACCATGAAAAAGTCGGTACCATCTGCCAAAAAGTTGCTCGCAAATACTATTGGCCCGACGTAAATGTCGATATTGAAAACTTTGTAGAAGCATGTGGCATATTTCATGAGGGAACACCCACAAAGGGAAAATATGTGCAGGACCTAGAAACGCCACGGGGCAAAATTAGGCCTGGAAAGAAAAATTATGATACTCAAGGAGACAAAGTGCAATGGGAGCCCCCTTTTCACACCCAGTCTTCACTTGAATGGATTAACATGGCCACTATGCGAAGAGTACAAAGAAGAAATTTTACCCAGGATAAGATGACAATCCCTCGGTCAGACTTATATAAACTGGAAGAACAGAAAAGAGAGCGAAGATCTCTCATAAGCAATCTAAAGTGGGGAGATAAACCCAAGAAAAAAATTGGTAGTGGTCGATTTGTGAGTGATGATTCTAGGAAGAAAAGTCCTCACTATAGGGCTTCTAATGGAAGGGACCCGACGGGTTCCATAAAAAAATACGTATGATAAATTAAAGGTCCAGATGTAGCCCTATTAAGGACCTGGACAGATGAGAAGGCGGAAGAGACTGTTACCTCATCTTATCAATACGTGAACGAACTGACCACTCGTTTGAAAGCTGGATGGAAACTGGCAAATGATAATTTGAAACAAGCCAGGAAGAAACATGCAGCATATTTTAATAGGAAGGCAAAGGACAGAGAACTGGCAGTGGGAGAGAAGGTGCTGCTTCTACTACCCGGTAGCCAGAATAAATTACAAATTGGATGGCAAGGTCCATATACGGTTCTAGAGAAGGTGTCTAGAACAAACTATAAAATTGACAAAAAGGGGAAGGAGAAAGTTTATCATGTAAACCTGTTAAAGAAGTATCTGGACAGACCACTCCAGGAAAGCACCCCCTTACTGACCTTAGCTATCGCAACTCAAATGCAAAAGGAACCACTCACCTCACATGAATACCCATTACATCCTTGTGAAACAGCAGCACAGGTAAAAGTCAGTAAGCACCTGACTAAAAACCAGAGGGAGAGAGTTCAACAGGTTCTGGAGGAACATACAGATGTATTAACAGATAAACCAGGCCATACAAATTTGCTACAGTATGACATGAAACTGGTAGACTCAAACCCAATCTGTATGAGAGCCTATTCTATTCCGTTCGCGAAGGAGAAGGCATTGAAGGAAGAAATAGATTATTTGTTGAAAGAGGGGATTATTTCACACAGTGAATCATCTTTTAGCTCTAGTGTCGTATTGTTGAGAAAACCGTCTGGGGAACACAGACTGTGCATAGATTACAGGAAACTGAATGCTGTCACAGAAGGACAAGTGGATCCATTACCAGACACAAAACAGTTATTTGCCAGACTGAACAAGGCAAAATACTTTTCAAAGGTGGATCTTAGTAAAGGCTATTACCAGATCCCAGTGAAGCCTGAAGTGAGACCTTATTTGGCTTTTAGCACTTCGGATGGACATTATGAATTCAACATGCTACCATTCGGACTGAAAAATGCTCCGAGTGTATTTTCAAGGATGATGCGCAAATTGTTGGATCCCCTGAATAACCCATGTATCACGAATTTCATGGATGATATTCTCGTCGCCACAGAGACATTTGAAGAACACATTGAAGCTCTAGAAATGTTATTTAATAGGCTTAGGGAGGCGAACTTGACTGCTAGGCCAACAAAATGTTGCATTGGATGCAAAGAGTTGGAATTCTTGGGACACACTGTATATCAGGGTAGCATGACCCCTGATCCCAAGAACTTGGAAAAACTGCAGAGAGCACCTAGACCACAAACAAAAAAGGACGTGCGATCATTCGTGTCGTTATGCGGATTTTATCAAAAATATATCAAAGATTTTAACTCTATTTGTGCTCCTCTGACTGATCTGACTCGCAAGGGACTTCCAGATAAAATTAATTGGACTGCGCAAAGTGAATTAGCGTTCCAAGAATTAAAGGAAAAACTCACTAGCAAGCCTATTCTCAAACTACCTGATTTGACACAGGACTTTGTCTTAAGAACCGATGCAAGTAATGTAGGACTCGGGGCGGCTTTGTTGCAAAGATCATCTTCACCTGATGGGGAACTGAAACCAGTCGCTTATGCAAGCCGCAAATTGAATAAGGCGGAACAAGGATACTCCACAAGCGAAAAAGAATGTTTAGCGTTAATCTGGGCCATAAAGAAGTTTCAAATCTATCTGTATGGTAGGACTTTTGTGGTCGAGACGGACCATCAGCCTCTCGTATTCTTATCTCAGGCTAAGCATGAAAACGCAAGATTGCTGAGGTGGTCTTTATTGCTTCAACCTTATCAGTTTAGTATCCAATATATCCCAGGCAAATTGAATGTCGGTGCAGATTTCCTCAGTCTGCACCCCTGTGATCAAAATTAGAGTAATGGCAGGCGTAAGGAGAGATTTTATCTATGTGTATCACTGGTTTTAGAACTTGCCGTAGGCATGTTTTCAAGTGGGGAGATGTGTCACAAAATTGACCATGATACAACGTTAAAATATCTCCAATGATACAACGTAGGGATAAAAACTAATGCGTAAGCTGCTAGAATACATGATCGCCCACGCCGCGGGTCATCACCCGCCATGAAAATTAAATTGTTAGACTTGAAGGCAAAACGGAACGGGATGAGAAAGGAGATCAAAAGGAAAAATCTGACTGAACGCGTGCTTGAAACTAGCAATGCTAAAAGGCGCAAGTGGTGGGGAAAGGAGGAAAAAGTCACGTCCCCAAGTTGACATAAAGTAAAGAAATCGACAAAAGGGACCTTGGATATTATACGGCACCGTCATTTCTTGGACGCTTTTGCGATAACTTCGTCCGTTTATTTGAATGCAGTGATGAGCGCATTCCAGAAAATTCTAGAAAATATTTGAAAAGTAACTTTTCTTAATAATAATGTTAGGAATATAAAACCTAGCTGGCCGGATGGCCCATCCTGAGCAGTGAAATAATATGCTTTCATTTATACAGACGGACAGATAATAAGAAAGATATTGACAAAAGACTGTGTTGTTCATATCAGCGAACGTCTGCATTGAGATAAAACATGTCACTAATTTTCAAAAAAAATTGTGGCCTTGAAGACGCAAGTGCTAAAATCTAGTTGGAATGAAGAGACGGGGTGGGATGGTGAATTGTGGCTAAAAATAACTTTAAAGGCAAAATTGTGTAGGGGAAGGCAGGGTTGGTTCAAAAAACAAGTGTGTTTTTTTGTGAAACGCAAGTAGAGACGGACGGACCAACAGACAATAAGGCATACTTGACTGAGGTATGACTGAAATGACTTATTGGTAGGATATTTGAATTTGAAAAAGAAAAGGCAGTGATTGGCCCTAGATGAATATATTATCGGCGCTCAGACGCGCATTTTGTGCCATTCAGTATTAGTTGTCCTTGTAGACACAGTGAATTATTAAGTGGTGTAATTCCCAGAAGCTATTGAAATATTTAGAGGGACGCCATCATAAGGCCAGCAGCTCAGCTGAGTTTTGCTAGCATTTATTTAACTGTGCTCTATATTCATATTTCTGGTAAGACTGAAATTATTTCTTTGTACATTTTAATATTTGTTTAAGGTTCGAGTGATTTGATACTGCAATAGCATAATCTGTCCCTTACAACAAGTAAGGATTCGCTCTAGACCCCCCGCCCCAGTTCAGGGTCTAGAGACAAATAAAATACATAAACTCCAGCAAGGATTAGGAAGGACTGATCAAGTGTTGAGATCAGTGAAACATATCACCTATCCTATTCTATGGCAGGAAGCTAATGAACATATTTCAGAATCTGTAGTCTGGGAGAACTTATCCTATGTGAAACCAACTTGGTAAGATGTGTTGTTTGGTCAGAAAGATCTGACCCGTCTATATGGTGTTGTTGTTGTGTAGTGTTGTGTCCAGAAATGGTTAGAGGATGGAATTCTGACACATGACTAATACTTTGATTGCAGAGCTGTGAGTTTCAGTTGGCACCAATGCGGTGTCAAATGAGTTGTTGAATTTTACCAGAGTGGACCCGTGCAGTAACATTTGGTCAGAGCAGCCTATTATAGCCCCCAAGCACGGAGAAGTGGGGCCACCAGACTTCTGATATTGCCCCCAAGCACGGAGAGGTGGGGCCACCAGATCTCAGCACCAGAGCTACACCTTCAAGCTACGTGAGCGCCTGGTCTGCTGAGAATTCACCAACTCAACTTATTTGCTAACACACCCATAAAAATTCCATCAAATAACTGGACAATGTGTAGTCACCATAGACAGGGAGTGATGAGGCCACCCCAACAGCACATCCATTAAATGTTCTCCCAAAATAGATTACTACTATAAACAGTAATAATATTAACTAGTCTAGTAACATATGTATGTACACACCTTGCATTTATTATGTAATATTCATGCATTTCTTTCATAATTACTAAACCTTTCATATGTTCTGGCCAAAATAAAACCTTGGTTCAGAACAAATAAATGTAAGAAAATTACTATCCACATTTTACACACTTGAGTTAGTTCAGTGTATTTTAACATTTATTAATATTATTAGACTTAGTAAATATCTGTGTGTGTGTATGTAAACCACCACAACACATTACATATCATTACCCTAGACATTTAACGTAGCCACATTCATTAGTAAAAAAAAAGATAAGTGTTAGGTCGTAGTGGTAGCAAGAAGGGCCTTCTGACATTTCACAGCTACATTTTATCTCAGGAGCCTACACAGCTGACCTCATGCATCACACTTAGTAATATCACCATCATACACTACCACCAAATCCACTACAATGTGTGTAGTGTTATGCTCTGGTATTAAGAGGTAATACTGGCTTTTGAAGCTATGTTGTTGTTTGTCATCACGACTTCATGTGTTTATTAATGGTGGAAATAATCTTGAAGGGATCACAGTTCTTTTATTTTGTAAAACAATACTGTCCCTCTTGATTTATTATTACAGTCAATTTTAGAGTGGGTTATATAAGGGTGAGCTGCTCTGGCTGATGAAATCTTAACTTAGGTGTCGGCGGCAGGAAAACTGTCTCCTCTGCTCGCTTGCTTCTCAGTTATCTTGACATACACCACTGGTCGATATCTTAGACAAGGAGTCTGCTGCCAGCCCTCTGGATCCAGCAAAACTTAGACCAGGTGCTGCTCTAATACTTCAGTACCACGGTCCCTGAAATAAGAAGGTTGTACCTCCTTCTTCAGAACTAATATATAATATCTATTTCCACACTGAAGTACAGGACATTACAAACACAGAGTTCAGAGCTGTATACCAACTACTAGCTTCTCATGTGACAATATACCAGTATTCCTCTCCCTACTGGTTACAACGCCTCTGCAATTCCAGCTGTACTTCCTTCTGTACAATAAGATAGGTGTCATGTTACTAAATGACAATCCCATATATGCCTATGCAGTTATACTCCTCTCTGACAAGCTTTTACATGGTGGAGCAATATCTAGGCTTTGCTTTCTGTTTGGTACTGAACCACACACATACAGACACAATTTATCATTTCATATTCAATTTTCATATATATATATATATATATATATATATATATATATATATATATATATATATAAATATATATATATATATATATATATATATATATATATATATATATATATATATATATATATATATATATATATATATATATATATTGAAGTAACAAGAAGAGACATGGTCCGCAACCAGACCAAGGCCTAAAATCCCACCCGCTGCAGACCCAAATAGAACAGTCCCAACTAAGATGGTTTGGCCATGTCTGCAGAATGGGAGAAGATCGGCTACCACGACAAGCATGGGAAACAAAGAGCCAGGGATCCAGACCTCCAGGACGACCCAGAGTCCGCTGGGAGGACAACATTAGACAATCTTTGAAGGACCGAGGACTAGAATGGAACCAGGCCAGGAAGAAGACAGCTGATAGAATGGTCTGGCGCTCTCTCTTCCAAACCTCTACACCTCACGGTAGAAGGGGAACGACTAAGTAAGTAAGTATATATATATATATATATATATATATATATATATATATATATATATATATATATATATATATATATATATATATATATGAAATATGTCTAGCTTACCACAATTCAAGGAAATATACACAAGTAACGTTGACTGGCGATGAATTTTGGCACAATTTCGATCTGCCTTATCCCAGGCTTTTATTTAGAAAAATATTAGCTTGCTCTCAACGCACTTGCTTCTCACAAAATGTATTTCAAAACTGGCCCTGAACTGACGCTTCTAATTGACTATATCGAAGGTTCTAACCAATAAGACCATGTTTACAAGAGCCTTTGAACAATTGTTACCTTTCCTCACGTTGCCATTAGCTACAATAATAGTATTTGCAGTTCGACTAATAAAATTTCGCCTTACATATTACTACAGCCAATCAGAACGTATCTAACTTGTTGGCCTCATTTCCCCTAAAGCAGTGTTTCAAACATATGCCATTATGAGCAAATATGATCTTGTGCTGTCAGACAACCTCACTATAGTATTTTGGCTATAATTTGTTAATTACTAGCCTATTTGCGTAACACATAACATATTCTTTGTCAGCAAGTCCTAAGGCACACAAATATATAAGTTTAATGGGGCTAAGTGGCTTCGTTCAAAATATGTATTATTCTAGGATAGTCGTGTATTTGTTTTTTTATTTTTTTTATTTTTCGAACCGCCACCTGTTCTGCCTTTTCGACTGTTCTGTCAGTATAAAGTCGGGATTTCAGACGTAAAACAATATTGTGTCATGTTTCCTAATAAGCATTAAACATGTTTTCAAAACCTAACCTTGTATTGGTAGTGTTTTTTATTACTGTTTATTTGAAAAAAATCAGGTCTTCATGCCTTCCGCGTTCACTTTTTAATCGAGAGACGACGTGGTAGTATTGCCTGCGTTCCTCCGTGCATCTCTCTCTCTCTCTTCTAAGCCCGTCTGTCTTTTTAGGTTAACGTAGTGTGTTATAATGACATTAATGCTAGTATTATATTGTCGTAATTTTTATCTGAGAGGGTGCTGATGAATATTGGTCCCTTTAGAGTGTAAGGTGATATTGAAGGCTCTGTGAGAATAAGGATTTAGGAGAATGAGGTAGTAGATTCACAAGCGCTGGGAAGGAGCAAGGACAGTCTCTTATTACGACAATATCTGTTTTCTCACAGACTACTCCTATCTCTCTTCTGCACAAACAATTGTTTGTCAGTTCCAGTCGCTCAGGCGCGCTCACCGATTTGGTGATTCTGTCGCTCAACGTACATGAATACAACCTACACAGATGGAAATGTTTGGAGTTTTAGGCCAACCGACAACCAACACAATTAATGATTAATACCTTTATTATCATAAAGGACTCACACATAGTTGTACATTTACAGTCGAAAATCAAAGGTTACAGAATACAAATATAACTAGGGAAGAAGGGTTTTTGAGGAGAAATATCCCATCCACCGTTTCCCGTTTATATTTACTAACAGACAAAACCCGGTCCCAAAGACAAGAAAGGGGGGGGGGGTGATCAGAGATAGGCAATTTAACCCACTGGTAAATTTATTACTCTGAGGCAAGGGGTTACAGAAAAAAAGGGGGGGGGGGTGTAGAGGAAAAGCTAGGGTTCTCAATTGTCTCCCTTTAAATCAACAAATTTTACGGGAGGGGGAATGAACACAATTACCCAATCCCGCTAGGAGAGATCCCGTACAAGGAATATAATGCACCTTAGTACAAGGTCGAACTAATTAAAAGGGTAAAGAAAAGATAAATCTCCTTTCATTCAAAAAAACACTCTAGGGCTGGCCATCCCCACAAACACACACGCAGACTTACCGAAAGGTGAATTCTGGCACTTCATAGGAAATACATTAAAAAAAACAGCACTAAACCTTGGCTTAGGTAAAAGTATTTTTCTTCCGTGTACAGCCCCAGATTTGGGGTTTGTTGAAGTTAACAAAGTGTCCCGAAATCGCTGGACGTTGAAGTTTAACGGTACTGTTTGTTTATTAGATAAAGTTCCTAAAGAAAGGCACAGGCACTTGGCTAGGCGTGAGGTATGGTGTGGTTCCTAAAATTGGCACAGCTGGTGGAGATAACTTCCTTTTTCCGTAATGTCACAAGTTAAGAAAACACTGAGGTAAGTTCTTCTTCGGGCGGGGGAGGGGGGGGGGGATTAAATCCACTGAATATACGTGACAGACAGTGTTCAAGTAGATCGATGTTTTTTCTTCACAAATAGGGGCAGTGAATAAAATATGTTCTGCTTCCAGTTTTCTTTAAGGACTCTATATGAACTAGTATTTTTAAAGTGTTTCTTGAATGGCTTTTTTCTCAGTTACGTTCAGAGGAGCGGGGCCCATTACAGGTCGCCACAAGTTTAGCTTTAAAAAAGTTCATATGTTACTGGAGTTATCAAATTGAGTTTGGCAGAACTCTGTATATAATTAATAATTGCTGGGATGCAGGTTGAATGATCGTTCTGAATGAAAGATAATCAAAACAAGAAATGCATTACAAATCATATTATAATCTGACGCGATAAATTACAGTTAGCCTATTTAATTATTAGCGTCGTCAATTAACAAATTAGGAAAACTTCCCGTGAGTTAAAAATAATTAAAAGCACATCTATCTATACAGAACTAAACTGTATTAAAGTTATAATTCTCTTTAACGTCTGCAAAATAAATTTACGCGTCAATTGTATTAGGAAATACTTTTAGCTGTAACATTAGTTTGCACTAGAACTTTGAAAATGGGTTTATTTAATAAGGTTAAATTTACACCACAATCCATTGAAATCAATTGAAATAACTCGACCACTGATCACTCGAAGCTAATGTATAAATTA
Organism: Oreohelix idahoensis; assembly: GCA_024509875.1. Taxonomy (NCBI): domain Eukaryota; kingdom Metazoa; phylum Mollusca; class Gastropoda; order Stylommatophora; family Oreohelicidae; genus Oreohelix; species Oreohelix idahoensis. The sequence continues at coordinate 56,739 of JAMPIV010022395.1, read as the reverse complement.
CCGTCTGCACAGAAAGAATACACTCCAATAGTCACGAAGGTAGATGAAATCCAGCAGGAATCCGACTATGCTAGTGCAACTAGGATTCTGTCAGAGCGAACGATAAAATGCTGTTTCTCGGAGTTCTCTATTTATACTTCTCGAATGTAACTTGAATAGGGCGTGTTAAATTTTCGCACCTTTCTTGAACTTGAGCAAAATTCGAGATACCTCGCCGTTGTGTTAATCGCTGCGATTCCTACGTTTTCCCCGGTCTACCGATTTCCTTCCGTCTCAGGCTTGCTTGCATGAGGGTGTGAAAAGTTTCCGAGAAGCTACTCTGTGAGCTGCGAGTTCCCTATTTCTTTAGATCGTGTGCCGCTGCGATTGAATTCTGAGATCTGTCTGTCTTTGATGGTGCCACTGTTCTGAGAGCTTTGGCAACTCCCACCAGGCGGGGTGACATCCAGGTAAGAAAATGATCTGCTGTTTATTGCTCTAGAAACAGGAGTGAGTCTGTGGCCCGTCCTCTTTTGGGCCGGCGTTAAGGAAAAGATTGCTATAAATCGTTCTCAGAAATGGTTGTGGGCGGGATTTAATCTCCCATCAAAGGCCATGCGATCTCAAACGTTCGCATAAGATAGCAGGCTACATATTAATGATCCAGGGTGTAAGGTTCTCGTGGAAATGCCGGTAAAAGTTACAACGTATGATCAGGGGTTCTAAAGTTATGAGAGGCCAATATTCTGTTATCATCCATCGAGTCAGGGAAATTCATTTGTCATACTTAGACGTACGTCACATATATCTATGTCATTAAGCAGTTTGCGTATCTCAAGGTTTTCTAAGAAACACAGTACCCGTTTTGTTTTTTAGACACGCGTGTAGTTTATGCAGACGGAGCAGAAAAAGGGGGTTTCTTGTTCAGCCATTATGGCGTTCTACAACACAGGCGTACGCTATTGTGACCGCACTGTTCTTTTACCATTCTTCTTTCTTTCTATTGAATTACTTCGTTAGGCTTTACATTTATTTTCTAATTTATATATGTGGATTAGAATTTTTCACGACAATATATATATATATATATATATATATATATATATATATATATATATATATATATATATATATATATATATATATATATATATATATATATATATATATATATATATATATATAGCCACTTAACAAGAAACCTGTAAACTTTACATTAGTAAATAAATTGTTTACACTTACACCAAAATTTTAGGAATACACACTTCTCCTGGCGCAGATTAGAATGGACCCACAGCATAGTATTTAGATGCTGTTCGAATCACTTAAGGTCTGGAAATATGAGTTAATTCCTCTGACGGCTGGTGTTCTGCGAATTCTTGGCCTGTGAAAACTGTTTGTATAATTCCTCTTATGGCTTCTTGTGATACAATTCCCAAGTTTCCAGTCTTGTATTAAAATGGCGGGTTTACTTGTGAATTCCAAAGGTACCCAATACTCGATCTGGTACTTATAATTGTGGAATGATAAGTCCTATCCTCTTTCCTCTGCTTGTAGGAGTGTTGAGTTGACGCTGCGATGTTGTCTGTCTGTTCTGTGTGCTGTGACTCCGAGTTTGTTAGATTATATCTCACAATTCCTAGTTTCAAATTCCAGCTGTGTTTCCGCCGAAAGTTCCAATCAAATCATAGTATATTCTGGCAAACCAATCAAATCTATCTAGCACTGTTTGGGTGGGGAAGTTTATCATTACTCATCCCATGAGTATTTGAAAATATTAAATTTAATATACACGCGTGGCCTCTTACAACAGTGATGTCAAATCGTTACCTAAGACTTCCGGCGCACCTCTGTTTATCAGAATAATGTGACCCTGTGTTCCTGGCGTAATGTTTTCCGCCCAGATGTCTATCCAGACAGATTATTTAATTATTCCCCTTTCATCTGCGTGCCTCCACCAGACAGATGTCTGGACAGACCGTATTGTCTTCTTTCATCGTATCACAACACCGGCTTGTTTCAACATGATCAACAGCTTTCCAATTGGGTCAGATGTTTGCCCGACACGTTTCCACAGGTGGTCAGACGGATTCAAAGAGATCATCGGGTGACCGGTCTGACGACTGGGTATTGTTACGATAATACCACAGTTCAGCTGGCGGAACGTAAACACGTCTGACGAGTGGCAAACAAGATAAAGACAGCCCTACAGCAAATACTTTCGTGGCAAATACTGCCATAGGGGAGTGGCGTGTTAGAGACTTCACCATGCTATGTCCAGCATAGAGCAAAATAGTGAAAATAACGAATGAAAAGGCATGATTTATGCCAAATAAAAGCGATGAGTGAGAAAAATGAAAAGAAAGGATACTGCCGGAGGGCTGAAGGTGTGAGATATCACACAAAAGAGCATGTTCAGACGTTCTGTTACAAAATGGAATGCAGCAATGCTAGCAGACTATTGTTGGACCCTTGTGAGAGATGCTCCAGAAACTCACTACAAGCGACAGGCAAAAAGGCGTCGCCGTGAATCATTTCCGCTATGAGCATTATTATCATATGGTATGTATATGCAAATGTGTAAAACTTGTTTTATAGATATTTTAAAAACTAGAGCTAATCGGGTGTTTTAACGGCGATTTTCATATTCAGCAGCCCAAACAACATTAAAGGTAAATTGGTTTAATCTCAGATACACACAAAAAGTCAAAATTTGTTGACCAATTAATTATAATTGGTCATCTGGATTCAAGGGCAAGTATTAGAGTTGGCCACTTTACTAAACTGCCAACGATTGTTTACCTTGAACGAAAAATGTATTAGTGTGAACCAGGGTTTCTCAACCGGGAAAAACAACAGACGTGAGTGGCTTACCCAGGACTCGAACCCCGGACCTTCCGTGCGACATCACCGCCTAGCTATGCACTCGAATCTCACTATCCTCCCGGCCATCTAGGCATCACCAAAAAATGATGCTTCGATGACTTGTCATTGGTGCGAACCGCAAGACACAACACCTGAAGTTTACAATGGGCAGCCCAACTTATTAATGACGCAATCACTTCTTTGTTCCTCTATTATACAGTATAGGTTAGTCCGCACAAGACCTTAATACTGTGTCTAGTAAATGATGGTAGACTCAAGAACAATAAGTATAGAACAGAGGGTAGGTTTCTGGTATTGTATAAACATTTATAACACATGAGGAAGCGAAACCCGAGGCCTGTAAACAGTAAATAAATATTAGACAAACATAAAGGTATGTTTTCAGGCACTCGTAAGAAATAAAGAAGTAGAACACTAGACAAAAGAAAAACAAAGACGTGAGTGGCTTACCCAGGACTCGAACCCCGGACCTTCCGTCTGACAACACAGCCTAGCTATGCACGCGAATCACACTATCCTTCCGGCCATCTAGGCATCACCAAAAAATATAGTCTGTACAGACTGAACAGATCCGGTGACCGCACACATCTCTGCCTGACACCCTTTTTTACTTGGTGAAACGTTCCTATATGGCTGGTAATTCTTACAGCTTCTGTTTGTTGCCAGTACATGTTCTTTATTATCCTCAAGTGTTTACCATCAATGTTGACGCTTTCTAACATTTTGATAATTTCCTCATGTTTCACTTTGTCAAATGCCTTAGTATAATCTATAAAGCATAAGTAAAGCTCAGTTTTTACTTCTATGGCTCTTTCTTCTTCTTTGATCCTTAGCCGCCGACTGTCAAAGCAGTCAGTGGCCATCACGCCTGGTGGCGCCTTGTAGGGCAGCAACAAACTGCTTCCACTGTGCTTAGTCAGCGGCCATCCTCTGGTTCATTCTTTGTATCTCGGCTTCCACAGTTCTCCCCCAAGTTGTTTTTGGTCGGCCTCTCTTTCTCTTTCCTTCAGGGGTCCATGGCTTTTTCTAATAATATTCTTATAATATATATGGCATTGTTTGTGCCTTTACCTTCTACAAATCCACACAGTTCATCACTGATTTCTGGTTTAATTTTATTTCTCACTCTTCTCATGATAATTCGTAATAATATTTTGGTCACATGACTTATAACACTAATGGTGTGGTGTTCTTCACATTCCAAGGCTCCAAGTTTCTATGACAAAGCTATGAATGTGGATTTTAGCAGATCATTAGGTATTTGACCACTGTTGTAGATGTCATTTAAGAGTTTTGTTTATCAGTTTTACTCCTCATTCTCCCAAAGCTTCCATTTTCTCTACTGTTACATTGTCTGGTCCTGACGCTTTGCTGTTATTCATTTAATCTTACGATTAAATAAGCTAAATCTTGAATACATTCCCACTCTTTTTTCGCTTTGCAGATTGTTTATGTCTTATATAGAAGTGGAATTATTAATGAAAGATTCAAACTTCTTACTGCACAAGGACTTTAGTGACAACCTGTATTTTCCTTTACCTGTAATAAAAAAGTACGGACTAGCGATGAGTGTAACTGTCATTATCATCATCATCTTTTTGCCTCATATGGAGCATTGGGCCACAATAGTAGCTGGCTTTTTTGCAGTATACCTTTGTCAAAGTACATACTCCAACAGTGTTAGCTACTGCAACAATTTGTTTTACACGAAGTTACTAATCCCCTGGACAACCTGACTTTTGTCGCTTTTTACGACATGCATGCGGTATGCTTTGTCCTATTCTTTCTCGTTCTTCTCACAGACACTCATAACTACACGGCGGTGCCTGATCATTCATCAACTGCCATCTTCACATCGAAGGTCGGCTGCAATGGATCTCCAACGTCTTCTGTCTCTTGTCTTGGTGGTAAACTCTGATCGACTCTTTCTGTCCATCTCTTGATGCTATCTTCCCATTTATATCGCTGTTTTTCTCTTGGATGTTTGCCTTTAACTATTCCTTTCATTGTAGTTTCAAGCGACTTATCATGTCTTTTTATATGAGCAAAATATTTTAACTGTCTAACTTTTTCTTTTCATTCCTAGCTTTTCTAGTACCTCTTTATGTGTATTCTCCATGGTCAGTGAGACGCGCCCAAGTCGTTTATCTATCCACATCTCAAGGGCTTCAATTATTTATTCTAATTGTTTGCTCGGTGTTCATGTTTCAACACCATACAGTAATGAAGAGTATACATAACACTTGATGAATCTCAGTTTTAATTTGTGAATTATGTATTTAGATATTAGTAGTTGCCTCAATTTGTTGAATGTAGCTTTGGCCATTCCTATTCTCTTCTTGATTTCTGTTTCACATCTGTCAAGTTTACCTGTAGCACTGACAAAATGACTGGTCAACATCTACATCACGAGTGTCCCATGTATGAGGAGTAGAGTAAGCGTGCTGATCCGTCGCCAGTACCTGCTCTGGAAAAAAACCAAAAAACTCTACGAACTTGTCAGCATCTTCTGGCAGACCAGTATTTTCTTCAAGCATATTCAAGTTGCCATAGAAACCACATCTGCAAGAGTATACAAACGTTTTGGTGTATGTTTTCTGCAAGAAGACCAGCTGCTGTGGGTGGTGGGTCCATGCTCCATAATGAGTGAAAAGAAATGCGATAAAATGAAGATATTCAAGTTGACCTCTGAGGGTGCTCAACGGAGAAGAACAAATAATACGTTGTTGGTTTGTTTTGTTTAAATAGCCGAGACTTATTAAGAAAAAAGTATAAAATGATGCCAAAATGAAGGTGTGAAAAGGGGACGAGAAGGAGAAAAAATACAGATAAATAATTATTTGAAAAAGAAAAAACATTAACAAGTGAACAGATAATCAAACAACTGAAACACATCAGTGTTTGAAAACATACAGAAATTTCCAGAGATTGACAGAAAATGGTTGGATGTCTAGCTTAGATTAATCTCCTTTTATATTTGTTATTAGATAAGCGCAATATAGTTTCTGTTCATTTTGTGGGGGTGGGGGCGCTTACGTTATTTACAGTTTCTTTTTGTCGGTTTTTAAAAAAAATACAGACTTTCTATCTTCCTCTCGGGCAGCAAAAGTGTGAGATCTCCAGTTTCTGAGAGCTTGTGAAGCCGTTACTTAATTTGCTGTGTTCTAACGATATCATCAAGCTATTCTGTTCTATCTATCTATCTATCTATCTATCTATCTATCTATCTATCTATCTATCTGTCTGTCTGTCTGTCTGTCTGTCTGTCTGTCTGTCTGTCTGTCTGTCTGTCTGTCTGTCTGTCTGTCCGTCCGTCCGTCCGTCCGTCCGTCCGTCCGCCCGCCCGCCCGCCCGCCCGCCCGCCCGCCCATCCATCCATCCATCCATCCATCCATCCATCCATCCATCCATCCATCTATCTATCTATCTATCTATCTATCTATCTATCTATCTATCTATCTATCTATCTATCTGCCTGCCTGCCTACCTACCTACTTGTCCGTCCGTCCGTCTGTCTGTCTGTATGTCTGCCTGTCTGTCTGTCTGTGTTGCTTAATGCATGGTACTCCAGCCAACTTTCTCATGTCACTGCTTTTGCCTACACAAAACTGACCTGCTGTAAGAAAGATATTTTGTATCAAAAATACTTGACTGTTTAAAATGTTTAATCCGCATTTCCCTGGGTATCTGGGAATATAAAAAAAAAAAAAAATAGGACACATTTTTCCTCAAACATGTTACAATAGGACGACTGTTTCCTCAAACATGTTACGATAAACAACTAATATGAAGTTGTGTATGAGGCTGGCAGCCTCAATGCTACAAAAACATTGCTACTGAAATCACCACTACAAGAGCACATGGAAGCTGTGGTGGAGGTGTCCTGCAAGGTGGTCACCTGCAGTGGTTGTCTTCATTCATTCATTACTCTTCGGATCCCAAAGGAGCCTTTACAAGCACAAGCCGTGTCCTCTCGTCACTTGACTTCAGCTCCATGTCTTTCCTTGTCTTCCACATCAATGTCATCTATGTCATCTATGTCATCAATGTCATCTATGTCATCTATGTTTCCAGGCCACTTTTCTGTGTTTTTCTGTCTACTTCTGCTTCTTTTGCTCTCGGGGTTCCTAGGACAAGGTTTTTGTTTTTTGTTTTAAGGACCATCTTCATTGCATACGGGCGACTCTATCAGTGCTCCGATTTCCCTCTTTAGATCACACACGGAGGCTTTCAACCCAGTGCACAAACTCCGTAGCACCGGCGAGGATCCCAATGTATATATACATAGATAACACATTCTATAAATACTAGTGTAAAAGCCCGTCATAGGACGGGAATTACATTCAAAAGCACCAATACCTAACGGCAATTTTACTTATTCAAAAGTATTTTAAAGAAACCACTGTGCATCACAAGGGTACAAGAACTACGTAGTAGCAGCGAAGATCCCAATGTGTGTATACGGGATCACACATTCTATAAATATATTTTTGTTCACACCGTCATTTGCGCATTCTTCTTTGGTAAGTGTTACTATTTTCGAGAGAGTACATATAAGGGAAACAATACAGTTAATGGCTAACTTTCAACTAAAGTTGCATCCCTTAGCGTAACTGATAGAAAAAGCTGGGATGAGAATGGATAACCCTTTTCGTTTCTATTTCATACCATCGCGAGCCTTCATTATTTAGACTCAAGCAACTAACACGTTGGATTTCCATCGCGGGCTAATTAAGTATGCACAGTCACACCTTGTCAAATAAACCACAGCAAGCAAAGCTGCAACTAAATGGGCAGGCAGTACGAGAAGATGAAACACCAACATACTTAGGAATCAATAAATTAATATTAGACAAACATAAAGGTATGTTTTCAGGCTAATATTAATTTACTGTTTACAGGCCTCGGGTTTCCCTTCCTTATGTGTTACTTAGGAATCACACTAGACCGCCAAATGACATGGAAATCACAGATTAACAAAATACAGCTAAGGGCAAAACTTCGCATGGCCATCATGAAAAAGTTAGCAGGTACCACATGGGGTGCTGATGAGAATATCCTCAAAAAGCTGTACACTCGCAGAGTCAGACCTGCTATGGAATATGGCATCACAGCTTGGTCGACGGCATCAAAGTCAAATTTTGACAGAGTAAACAGACTCCAAAACCAAGCAGCACGTTTATAACAGGGGCCCTAAAGTCTACACAAATCAACCATATGGAAAACATCACAGGGCTACAGTCAATGGAGGATAGACGTGACAGCAGAGTCTTAAAACAAGCTGAAAAATTTAAGAGGCTCGAAGGACACCCCATGTACCAAAGAATGAATAGGCTAGGAAGAGGCAGGCTCAAGCGAACTAACTTTGTCGCCCAAGCAAAAGAAAAAATTAACAATAATACCATACTAGCAAGCTCAGTTGCAAAGAAAATCCCAACAAGCTCAACTATCCCACTGTGGAAAATAAGATGCTTTCCTAAGTTAAAATCTGATATTCCAGGCATTGTAGGTAAGGGAACACAGACAGAAACACAAAGAAAGTGTATAGCAACCAAGTATATTGACCAAACATTTCCAGCAAAGCTTTGGACACATGCATATACTGATGGTTCGGCAACAAATGCAGTTGAAAATGGGGGTGCCGGCATCCTCATAAAATTAAAGAATAGAATTCACTCTATGGCAATTGCCACTGGAAAATACTGCAATAACTTCTGTGCTGAAGCACAAGCCCTGAAACAGGCAGCTGAAACTCTTATTGAATGCAAAGCACAGGCAGAAAAACAGATAGTAATCTTTTCAGATGCCCTCTCAATAATATCAGCGCTGAAGAGCCACCAAACTAAAGGATTGAAAGATCTGATAATCTCCCTTAAAAGACTGGCCGAATGCTTCAAGAAGTGCACTATCCAGTGGATACCAGCCCATTGCAACATACTAGGAAATGAGGAGGCAGATAGACTTGCTAAGGAAGGAGGTGCCTTACAACAAAATGATATAGAGACAACTTACGCAACGGCAAAGACTACTATAAAGGCTACATTCAAGTCCAAATGGGAAAGAGAGCACCCGGGACATTTGAAAAATGATGCATATCATCAACTATCCAGAAAAGAACAGGTCATCATTTTTCGGCTACGCACTGGTCACAACAGATTGAGATACCATCTGTACCACAAATACAAAATTGGTGCAACAGATCTCTGCACCTGCGGTACCAGCCCAATGACAGTCGAACACCAGCTGCAATACTGCCCAACCTACAGTAATGAACGGAGTAGCATATGGCAACAACCCACTTCTGTCAACGAAAAACTGTTTGGAGATGTTGGGAGCCTTGGGTTGACTACTGCCTTTATTAGAGTCATAAATGTGGAAGTCTGAAGGCGAACGAGGAAGAAGGAAGAAGAAGAATACACGTGGAAGCCTAGCGCCTTTATTGCCAGTGTCCGATTCTTAGTCTAGCCAAGCCTCCTGTCTTTGTTTTCATGCACTAGAACGCAGATATATAGATGCAAAATCCGTCTTTCCTTGTAAAAGGGTTTACCTGCTGTCAGGATTGCGTCAGCACGTCAACTGAAACACGGGAAGGGCGCGGCCTTAGAGTTTTCGTAGTTTTAGAGAGTCAACGGTTCGTTTATGACAGGATAGGGGCGTTAACCACTTGTAGCGACTGCAGTTCCTTTGATGTACTCTCAGGAAACGCAATTAGCACGTAGAGAAAGATCTAAAGGTAGACGCCGGGAAGTGAAATCGTCTACGAGCGGCAATAGCGCGATTTTGGACCCTCATAAAAGAAATTCGAACAGAGGTGCTAAAACTCCGAACAGGAGATGAAAGATAGCCATTTCAGTTATATAGTCCGGAGCACTTAATTCTGTGTCATTCTGCAAATCCAAGAGTTCTAGGATGGTCTAGCACGCAGTTTCGGAGTCTTAATTTATCAGATTTCTACAGGAAATTCGCGGAGAATTAAATTCTAAGTTTCTGTGGTTTTGCGGTAAAAATATAGTTATTAGCATCTAAGTGATTTTAATCGTCTGTTGTTTCATTTTATTTCACTGGGATTCCGTGTGTATTGAAAACGTATTAAATAAACCTCTTGGAAAATTCTCTAGATATAACGTAAATTTAATTACCCGTTTGTTCCCAGTAAGAGATGCTTAAAATAATTTATAAGCCACTAGGCGATTGATAATCGATTAATACAGTTTATTTCTGTATATATGCCTGTATTTCTAACGACTAGACCCTCGCAGGAAGTTTTTTTAAATATATATAATTGAATACGCGAGTGGTTAAAATAGTCTTACCTGTAAATTAACGCACGTCAGAATATGATTCGTATTGAGTTTTTGATTACATTTTTTCCATTTTTTTATACAGGCTGAACATAATACCTTTGCGTCCTAGCAATTATATAGAGTCCTCCAGACTGTGGTTCTTATACCATTCAACGATTTATGAACGCTAAAAATATAATCTTCGTGTTGTGACCCCTATGCGGTCCAGCTCTCAATTTCATGATAGTAATCCAACCTAGAACATTTAAATCATAAATCAAATAATTCTTTAAATATAACTGGAGAAGAACAATTGCCAGAAGCGATACTACAATTATTTCTGCCCTGCTGTGGAAGAATATATATCATTTATTTACACTGACAGTAAACGTTATTTCCACTGGATTTACCCCCCGGAAGGAAAAAACTCACTGATCAGCCTTTGCCATCAATCTGTGTTCATCACGCTATAGAAGTCTCTTTACCACCAGCGGTGAGATCCACGAGACCTCTACCTTCTCATATATACCTATGACAGTGCCATCCCATAGACCCTTTAGATAAAACTAAAAGACAATAAGGCTTCGATTTCAGTGACTACGGAAAATTAGCTGAACGCTAACCCCGATAGTCTGCGGCTGAAAAAGGAAGGAAGAGACTCATATTAGTTTGAGTACGTGCTAGATTGTTTTGTTATTCTATGGATTGCCAGATTCAACGATCGGTAAGTGAGCAAGTGTGGCGGCCACTGTGTGCGTGCATTTGAATGAATGAGATATTAGATAACCATTAAATTATCTTTTGTTACTTGGTGTAGTAAAATCTGCGAGAATAATCGCTCATTTCAGTAAGATTTTAGTCATAAAATGAAATAAATAAACCAGCCCTATTGTATATGACGGTGATGCTCTCACACGCCAGCAACGCTGCCTTTTGTGCTGTGCTAAAGCCTATAGAACGATTCCACGGTAAAAATCTAACACGCGTTTTGGTTTCGGTTTCGAAAACGTACTACCAACATTTAACATTTTGCCAGATCTGCTGCATACATTGTGCAGCCTAGACTTATACGAGGTGTGTTCAAATGAAACCCGTCCCAGTGGCTTTATAACAAATATATGTAAGGTACATCAGCAGATGTAGTAGAATTAAATACAGCAATTGTTATGAAGCAAGTACTCACTGGGGTTCTATAGAAATAGTCACCATAGGCATTCAGACAGTCATTCCACTGCTTGGGTAGACGACGGATGCCGTCCGAGAAAAATGACTTTGGTTGCTTATTGAACCATTTGGTCACCGAGTCCCTGACGTCTGCATCGGAGTCGAATCGTTGTCCCTTTAGAGATTTCTTTAAGGGTCCGAACAAATGAAAGTCACATGGTAACAGATCGGGGCTGTAGGCTGGGTGTGGCAGAACTTCCCACCTTTTCCTTGCTAACGCTTCCTGCATAATGTTCGCAACATGTGGACGAGCATTGTCGTACAACAGAATCACACCACGCGAAAGCATGCCGGGTTGTTTATTCTTCATGGCTGTATGCAGGTTGTCTAGTGTGTCTTTGTAGCGGATGGCATTGATGTTCACGCCAGGCTCTTTAAAGTCTACCAATAGAAGCCCTTCATGGTCAAAAAATGCGGTCAGCATAACCTTACCGGCGGAAATCTGTGACTTGAATTTTTTTGGGTTTTGGTGATCCGGGATGTTTCCATTCGTGCCCAGTATTTCACTGTAGTCTTAGACACACTTTTGTTACCATACACTGCTTTCATTCGGCGACGAATGTCGACTGGTCGACATCCTTCGGCTGTTAGGAACTGAATCACCGCTCGCTGATCGACTTTGGACGGATTCCGTATCACACCGGCCATTATTTTAACGGTCTGCAGCACAACCAATGAATACAAGGAGAATGAACATTTGCACACTTGTACATTCGTATGTGCTTATTACGTCAGATGTGACGTCATCATGCTCCTCCTACGAATGTCCACTTGCCGCAGCACGGGCTGGTTTCATTTGAACACTCCTCGTAATTAACGATTTTGCGGAAGTGTGCCGCAAAATAACTATCTGAATTAACGTATTCTGTCAACTTTAACGCAAAAATCAGTAGCAATCCTTACATTTTTTGGTAGTGTTACACGATACAATACAAATTATTAACGCCTATTCTTAACCTGCCACACCAACACCCCGCTTCGCTTGATAGTCCGCCATGCATATATACACGTTGCGACAAAGCCAACAGAGGCAAAACACGCAGACAAATTTTATTGCCTCCTCGCGGTAATGTTTCTGACGTCACAAAAACAAGTTAGTTATTTGAAAAATACATGCTAGCAAGATGAAAGAGAGGAAAAGATGGCCGTCTTGTGTAAAATATTTATTTGACGATGACCGGTGAAAAAATTGAAAATCTAAAACCATAATGAAACTGAACATAAAAATTATATGGTAGTATAGCTTAGAGTTCACTGAGCAAGAATGTGTTTTAAAATATATGATAGTCCCAGTATTAGACAAGTTATTGAGAAATTACTAAATGTCTACGGACGCACGACCAGACGGACTTTTGTTCATGCTTGTTTTTTTCATAACGTTAGTGGGGACACCGGCTTAGAAGGGAGGCATTGAGGTAGATTCAAATTCGCTTGGGTAACAAGAGTATAGGAGGAGAGGGGAGCGGTAGGAAAATTGTTACCAAAAACTAACATCGTTTTGTATTGGCATAACTAAAGCAGACTGGCCAATCGACTACCAGACGCAGAGTATGTTTGGAATTATTTTGTTTTTCAAAAACTGCATTTGAATTCTGGTAGTCGTTAGCTTTCGATTGGCCAGTGCTACTAAATATTAGCAAAAAGCTTTCACTATTCATTGCCAGTTGAACAGTATTTTTTATTCAGATACGCTGAGAACAGCTGTGATAAATTTAAAAGTAAATTAAATAACTAAATAAGTATTTCACAGTCTGGACGGAGCAGAAGAAACTGAGGCCATTTCTTTGCAAAGTCAGCGTCATTTGTTTATATTTCTTGATTTGTGGTAAGAATGCTTTATGAATTTAATATGTTTAATCCCATTACAAAAGTTAGATACTGCTATTAGGAAAAAGTGAAGGACGTGCCGGGAGCAGACATTGTTGAGTCCTCACGTTGAAATGTATCTAACTAATGTATGTTGTCATGATTATGTTTGAATATTATTGTATTAGAGTATATTAGTAAGCCTCCGTGTTCAAGGAACACTGTTCAACATGCCTGAAGCATTTATAATTAAAAAGAAAAAGATGAGAAAAATATATAAAAGGAAATTTGGTTACCCCACATTATATTATTGAGGAAAACTATGTAAACGTACAGTGGCGTATCTGCCATAGGGACCTGAGGGGTGGTCACAGCAAGGTGGGAGTCATGAAATGCACGCGAGGCTGACCCCATACCCACGTATGAAATTAAATAAAAGAATAAGTGATCAGATGTAAAAGGCCAGGGTGTCCTTTTGTTGCAGAGGTTTTGTTTCCTGTTGCCAGCTGGTGACAGGAAACCTGAGGAGTGACGATAACGCCAAGAAGTCTCCGACACTTCATGTATGCTGTCAAGAGATAACAGCAGGAGCTTGGGCGTGTGATGTGATATCGATATTTCTGCAACTACACACTATCTTATCATTCAACAAGAAACCCCAGGTGATATGTTAAGGACCTGGGTACATCTGACAGTTTCGTTTTAAAAAAAACCTTGGTATTTCAAATCATACTCAGGAAGTTGATGGGGTATGATGATAATACAGCCCCTCATACACAGCGACTCTTCCTCTTAGAAGAATACATTTAAGCTGTGAACATTCCAACAGGAAAGACTTATATTAACATTGTAGTTATTTGGGCAGATTGTCCACACAATTTTAATTAATCTTTTATGTAAACTATCTTGTCCTCATTTTCAAAGACCTGTCCAAACGATATGACTGGACAGGCAAAATAAATTGTACAAAAAATATCAAATTTAAAGAAAAACTTACCCACTTCCTCATAGAAACGTAACGTGTTTTTGTGTTGTGTACCATCATTTCATTTCTCCCCTAGACACTAGGTACATCATACACCAGACACTAGAGCCAAAATAGTGACCGTGTGAGATCTAGGGAGGTAGCGTTAGGTCCCTGTACATAATTCATCATCATCATTTATAGAGTCAGGGGCCTACATAAGCTTGACCTCACACGGTTAATACATACACGGATTTCATTCTTTTAGGATACCATCATAACCTCCCCAGCAAAATCTAACTTTGCTACACTTGGTAAATATCAATATATAATTGATTTCTTGTTTTTTTGTCTCTCTGTAGGATTGTTTACATTTCTTTTCCCCCTCCCTAAATCTGCTTAGTCAAGGGATAACACTGAGAGAAATAGGAATCTGTCCCTATACCCCATACTAAATATTGTATACCCCATACTGATTATTGTATATCCCATCAGAATAAAATTAATCGCTCTTTGAGTTAATTATCTCTCTCTCTGATAGACATTGTCTTTGGATTGGGTTTTTTCTCTATACCAGAGGGGAGGGTCTATTGAGATACTATTCTTCTCTTCCCCCCCCCCCCCCACCTTTTTTTTGTGTAACTATGTTTTTTTCCTTATGTATCATGCTTTATGTTGTGATTTTGTTTAAATATAATAAACACCATAAACCTTTAATTACTGTGTTAGCCGACCCATTACCTATATCTGTTATACGTAGTTACCCTGTGAATCAACTATCTATTTCTTAACCCTTACTATCACAGAGTATTCACTATCATCCTCCACTCAAATAGTACCACTATTTCTAAGACCTATCTCAAATAAAAGTTACGACATATATATATATATATATATATATATATATATATATATATATATATATATATATATATATATATATATATATATATATATATATATATATATATATATATATATATATATATATATATATATACATACATATATACATATATATATATATATATATATATATATATATATATATATATATATATATATATATATATATATATATATATATATATATATATATATATATATATATATATATATATATATATATATATATATATATATATATATAATTTTGTGGTGGGTAGGTTTTCTACTTTTTAATTTTTTTTTTCCAGAACAAAAATTGTCTAGTAATGCCACCAACAGATATCCGACATGTGTGCCTTATCCGTGTCCCGTGTCTTCGTCTCATCTCATATTCCATTGGCACTTGTCTGGTTCTTGTGTAGTAACCAGGACCCGAAAGGGGAACAAAGAATAATAACGCTGTAACGTACCAATGTAATTCATAGAAAACTTCTAAGAAAGGTTGGGCATGAGGACTTCTACCCAATTCTGTATACATTTTAAGCTACTAAAACTTTCATGTTCCACAGGGAAACTAAAAGGAATGTGATAACGATAATGAACTTACATTTATGAAAGTTTCACATGACTTGAATATTTTATAAACAGGTACAATGAAACTACATTTGTTGTGGCAAAGACTTGTGAGAAAGAAGATTTTATCAGACATTAACATTGAGGAATCCAACCTCAAGAGATGTCTGACCACCATTGATTTGATTGGTTTAGGTATGGCACGTGATGTTCTGCAGATGTTTATATTGTATTCTTACTGTTGTCCTATTGGCTGTGATTTCTTCTCCTTCACATTCTAGCTCGCAATGTATTTCTTCTTGTATTTTTTTATACCTTTTCTACCAGATGTCAATAAATTATAATTTAATTTGTTATTTTTATTAGTTGTATAATTCATTTAAATACTCCATTGCCCTATTTATGTTTTCATTCTTTTGTAAAAAAAAATGTCTATTGGTGCTATTTCTTTATTTTGACGTTGTTCTATTGTTGTTGTTGTTCAATGACCACTGTTCTGCCGCTGTCTTTGTTATTTTATTGCAGCTGTTATTTTAAAGCTGCAGTTGTTTTACTGTTTATATAATTCTATTGCTGTGGTCATTGTATAATTACTTCGCTTTGATTGCCTGTGTTATTCCATTACTGTTGTTATTCTATCTAATCTATAGTTTAGAACGTCTGTCGGTTTGTCCCCTACAGAAACAGGGGACGCAACAATGTTTTTGGTAATGAAAGTTAGACATTAATTGTATTGTTTCCCTTAACATTAATTTGGGTCACTACATCAATGGATTCCGGCGTGATGCTGACCACATCACCCCTAGTGTGCCGATGGTCGAGAAAATATGGGCCTAACACCATATTCCCAATATGCTTCAATGGGCGTGTAACGGGATCCTTTACATTTTTTACATAATGAATTTCCCATTAAAAAAGAAAAGAAAAGATTAATCAAAATCGGGAGTTGCAATTTTGTTGTTTAAAGTAGTTAATATTCTTTCATTTAGTATTTCCTGTTACTATTCTATGATTATTAGTTTATTGATTGTCAGTGTTGTTCTGTGGTTTTCTTATAATGTTATTACGGCACTTTTAATTAGTGTTTGCCGTTACTCATCTACAGTAACTGGTAAAATTACTGGTCAAAACATTGTTGATGTTTTGGAGAGTAATTCTAGCAATGGTTGAGCTTATTTGATGTAAGATTTACTACACCAGCTAGACTCCGATAACTACATTTCAACAATGGTCTATATGTTTTAGATACTACATCAGCTAAACTTCAATAACTACACATCAACAATGGCTAGTTATTTTAAAAACTACATGACAATCAACCTCCACTCCTCTTAACGATGGATATTGCAAGCATCATCTTCATTGACACATCATTTAGCGCGTAGTTGAAGATAATGCTTAAATCTGAAATTATTGGTTAGATGAGCAGCACACATTCAACATGGCCAAATGCGATGATCGTTACGGAGTCGTTGTTGCAGTGTAATTATCAGATTATAGCTGATGTAGTATCTAAAATAACTGACCACTGTTGAAGTGTAGTTATTGGAGTTTAGCTGATGTACCAAGTTCCTGGACTCATTTTTTATCCGGAAAACCGTTATAAGTAGCTAGGTGATATTAACACAGTGCACATGTCAACCACGTGCCACTATATGTACTAAACCTGAAGTTTGTAATTTCGCGCATGCGCTGTGTGGTAGCGTATAAGAGGATGTGACCTAGTAGTGCTCGTCGTGTTTTAAAAATGGACCGCAAAATTCAACAACGTATGTGCATTGATTTCTGCTTTCGTCTGGGAAAAATTGGTTCCGAAACTCTCGAAATGTTGCAAACAGCTTTCGGAGAGTCCTGTTTAAGTAGATCTAAAACATTTGAGTGGTATTCCCGTTTCAAAAGTGGACTCCGATCCTTTGAAGATGGCCCCCGTCAAGGGAGACCCTCCACCTCCCACACCGACGAGTTCGTAGCACGTGTGCAAGAGATGATACGCGCTGACCGACGTCTGACTATCAGAGAGGTTGCTGATGATATTGGAATATCAATTGGTACGTGCCATAAAATCGTAACTGAAGATTTGCACATGAGACGGGTGTCAGCGAAACTCGTGTCACGCCATCTGACTGAGGACCAGAAGGACGATCGGTTGTCCATTTGCACTGACCCCCTTGAGATAGCAAAAAACGACACAAATTTCATGTCCTCGATAATAACTGGTGATGAAAGCTGGGTGTACGGATATGACCCGGAAACAAAGCAAATGTCCTCCCAGTGGCAAACGCAATCATCTCCTCGGCCGAAGAAAGCACGACAGGTCACGTCCAATGTCAAGACCATGTTAATAGCGTTTTTCGACCTTGATGGCCTGATGCATCATGAATACGTCCCTATAGGACAGAGTGTCAATGCTGAATACTACAAAACAGTCCTGCAACGCCTCCGCGACGCTGTGCGCAAACATCGCCCTGAGAAGTGGCGCACAGGCAATTGGCTTGTTCATCATGACAATGCACCTGCACTCAGGTCTGTCACCACAAACGCATTTTTGACGAAACACAACATTCCATTGCTCCCGCATCCTCCATACTCACCCGATCTTGCTCCGTGTGACTTTTTCTTGTTCCCGCAACTTAAGAAAGCAATGAAAGGTCGTAGATTCGATGATATTGAGCAGATTCAAGCCAACGCGACAAGACAAATGAGGGCTATTACGCAAAGTGACTACCAGATGCGCTTCTTTCAGTGGCAGGAACGTTGGAATAAGTGTGTACTCTCACAAGGGAACTACTTTGAAGGATATAGAACCAACTAGTATGTAAGTTTACTTATTCAATTCCCAAAAAAATGAGTCCTGGAACTTTGTGAACAGGGGAGTAGTAATTAAAATAGTTGACCATTATTGACGTGTAGTTATTGGAGTCTAGATGATGTAGTATCTAAAACATACTGACAATCATTGAAGTGTAGTTATCAGAGTCTAGCTGATTTAGTATTTAAGATAGTTGGTAAGAAAACGAAGATGGCTGTATACCGCTCCACCTATGTCTCAGTCTTGACATATGGATGCGAGTCATGGGCAATGACTACAACCCATAAAAGCCAGATCCAAACCTCAGAAATGAGGTATCTGAGGAAGGTGGTTGAAGTAACAAGAAGAGACATGGTACGCAACCAGACGATATGTCAAGGCCTTAAATCCTACCCCCTGCAGACCCAAGTAGAACAGTCCCAATTAAGATGGTTTGGCCATGTCTGCAGAATGGGAGAAGATCGGATACCACGACAAGCATGGGAAACAAAGAGCCAAGGATCCAGACCCCGAGGACGACCCAGAGTCCGCTGGGAGGACAACATTAGACAATCTTTGAAGGATCGAGGACTAGAATGGAATCAGGCCAGGAGGAAGACAGCCGATAGGATAGTCTGGCGCTCTCTCTTCCAAACCTCTATACCTCACGGTAGAAGGGGAACGACTAAGTAAGTAAGTAAGACTATCATTGAAGTGTAGTTATCGGAGTTTAGTATCTAAAATAGTTGACCATTATTGAAGTGTAGTTATCAGAGTCTAGCTGATGTTGTATCTAAAATAGTTGACCACTGTTAAATTTTAGTGACCAGTCCAGCAAATCTACTTTTTAATGCAGGTATAGGTAGTACTCTAGGTGCAGGTATGTATGTCGTGACAGGGCAAGTAGCCTTGGAAAATGCTGGACCATCTGTCACAATATCCTTCCTGGTGGCTGCTGTCGCTTCAGCTTTAGCAGGTAAGTGGGAGAAGCACGTGGCAGGTTTATGCACAAAGTAGCCAAAAGAAGAGGGGTGCTGGTTTAATACTACCAGTGAACGAGTTAAGGCATACCTAAATGTCAAGGCAGTGGAGTCAGTCTCTAGTGTTTATATGTAACTATTAAAATTCAGATGGTCACGCCTGCGTGCTGCACTCTTGAGAGACCAGTTCTTCATCAAGTTTATTTTTCTTATGGTGATAGAGAAAGAGTCGATCACCCCACTAACCTTTTATTGTGAATCATGATTACTCAACTACTTTAAATTATTTAAAAAGATATCTTTCAATACGAAAATATGAAACAGCAGACTATAGAGTTCAAACACTTGTCGAGATCAAGCTTATCTTGAAAACACCTTAACTGGGTGATTCTCAAAGTTAAGTTTTGCAAGGCAAAATTTTATTTAAAAAAAAAAAAATACAGCAGGTGTATTAGCGATATCACTGAGTCGCTAGATTCTTTCAGTTAGATCAAACTTGATCTCTAAGAATATAAACCTTTAGCACAGAATACCTTCTTAGGTGGCACACATATAAAGACATGTTAAATGAGCCTTAGTAATCCGCCTCGCCTTATAGTCCATTAATGAATACATTTGGAATCAACAGCCTTAATGTAATCATGAATTACTATAATATGCCTCTGTTAAGTGGGGGCATAAATAAATATGATAATCATATATGATATGTTGGGGAGTGGGGGGGGGAGGCATGTGAGCTGAATGAAGATAAATCTTTTAGTCACTGCAAACATCTAATGGTACTTGTATCTAATAATAAAATTAGTGAAAATATAAATTGGGCAAATGCGAATGAAGAAAAGGAAACAGAAATGACAGAAAAAACTTAATACAATAAGCCATCTGATAACAAGGGCTGCAGTAACTAAAAATTGTCCACCCATCTATCCACGCGCAGCAGTAGTTCTCTAGTCCTCGCCATAAGAGACGTAACTCCAACCCTCTGTCGATCTACAGTTTGGATAAACTCTTCATAACGTCGGCAAAGTAATAGTAATTATGAATGATGAATGTAATGGTGATCATAACACTAGACCATTTGGTTTTATTCCTAAAACGAAGTTTACCTACATGCAGAAAAGAGGAGGAAACAGGAACAGCTCAAACGGGAATTGTGGAAAACAAATAACAATGGGGGAAAAAGGATATTTCATAAATAAAATAGCTTTATACATCAAATGAGAGAAAGATTATAAAATGTAGATTAGACGACTGCATCAAATTATAATAAAGTATCTGTCATATTTTGCCGCTAAACGTATTGGGGAGACATATTCCATTATGTTTAACCCACATTAAGCTGTAGACTGGTTTATCGCAGCAGTATTTCTTGCAGGGAGCAAACCCTGATCTCCCGTGCCAAAATCGGATGTGTTAAGCACTTCGTTACCAAGGAAACAGATACCTGAGTTATTGTCACCATGTGAAAATGAAGGAAAACGGAAGAATTCTGGTAACTGGTGAGGAAAAAAAAACGAGCGTCAGTTAAACAGAGAGACAGACAATAAAAGGGTTTAGACACATCGAACCGATAAGCTATGTCGCCCGGAGTCTTGTGCTCCTGGCAGGTTCTACAAAGACGATCCGGTCGTGGGAGGAAAGCCATACAAAGAGTAATACACATCCTACAGAGGGTTTGGTTAGAATCAACAACACTAAACTTAGAAAACAAAATTGTTAAAGTAACTGCAAACAGAATATAAACCACCAGCCTGTGTCTGAAGGAGTCTTCAAAAGAGATTCTTGACAGTGGAAGACGAAGCCAAATAAACACTATCTCGTAGGTATAGCTACAAAATAAGACTGTCCAAAACAGAAGTCTGAAGAGAAAAAAACAATTCCAGCCACATGGCATGTAGCGCATTTCAAGGACAATAAAGTTAGGTCGTTGAACTTAAATGTAACGTCCACCGTACTGCATAGATCAGAAAAGTGTCATGTCATCAAGAATATCACGTTATAACTACAGACATTAACAAACCCTGTCACATCATAACTGCAGATATTCGCTAACCATGTCACGTCATAATTATAGACATTCACAAACCCTGCCACATCATAACTGCAGACATTTGCTAACCCTGTCACGTCATAACTGCTGACATTCACTAACCCTGTCACGTCATAACTCCACACATTCACTAACCATGTCACATCATAACTCCAGACATTCACTAACCCTGTCACATCATAAATCCACACATTCGCTAACCATGTTACATCATAACTCAACACATTCACTAACCATGTCACATCATAACTCGACACAATTACCAACCCTGTCACACCATAACTCCACACATGTACCAACCCTGTCACATCATTACTCCACGCATTTACCAACCCTGTCACGTCATAACTCCACACATTTACCAACTCTGTCACATCATAACTCCACACATTTACCAACCCTGTCACATCATAACTCCAGACATTCACTAACCGATACTTCCATCACATCCTCTGTATCAAAAGGTCAGAGGTTAGTTCCTCGAGAAGTTCATGTCATCTCTGATGAGACAATGAAAGAATAAGACAACATATCGTTCAGGCATGTCGTACAAGGCGACTGACATGAGGTTGTGCATAGGGCTAGCCACCTTCACCATGTTAAACAAACAAACTACTATAGAAACCACTGCTGGCACATGATGCTGATGCTTTGTACAGGCTTCTTACAAGTGGACCAGCTTCCGTGGTGGCTCCATGCTTCATAGGACAAGCAACATGATGACAAACAACAAATACAAACCTGTGAAATGGAACCAGACAACAGGCACCCATTTATGAACGTCTAGAACTTCGTCATTGTTGTTTTGGTTGTTCTCCATGTTTTAGAGCCATACAATGGGACTACCTTGACATTAAAGCTGAAGATGCGACAACTAGAGATTAAAAAGAGACAGTGTCCGGAAGCAACCAACGGGTATAATGAGACATACCCATGATTGAAACCCACAGAGAACTACAGGAGTGGGGAGATCAAGGTGAATAACTGTGGAAAAGGAAGTCAGTGTAGTGGGGATCTCGTCGGCAAAGCTTAAACAGATGACCTGAAACAGTAATCGGTGGCGATCAACAGTTAGGACCATATGCTCCTTTATCGTACAAAAGGAAATCCTGATGATGATAATGACATTCCATAGTGAACGAATGCCTTAGTAATGACCTTGTTCGAATGCAACCAGATCAGCTGTCTACAATCTTTGAACATCTGAAGGTCTTGCTTTAAGGCAAATGGATGTCCAAGAGACAGATAGACTTTAAAAAAAAATACACACAGTAGCAACACATCTTGCACACAGATGGCACCTCTTATTCCCCTGCTTCTTGGCACACGTGAAAGTAAAATGTAAAAGTATAAAATGCTGAATATATTTCAGCTTCATGCTACGCTGAGTTTGCAGCACGTATTCCTCGCGCGGGGTCAGCCTACGTGTACAGTTACGTGACTGTTGGTGAGGTGATGGCTTTTGTCATTGGGTGGAATTTGGTACTGGAATACGTCATAGGTAAAACCGTGTGTATGTTTTGTAACTTTCGATTTCACGTTTTGACAAAGAAAATCATAGTCAAGTTTAACACCTTCTTCCTGTTATGAAATGTCTTTCGCGCTGTTATCTGATAACTCGATTTTGATGCGGTTTTCACCAGCGTATTGGCCATTTCTCAGGAAAGGTTTTAAGGTATATATCGTCAAGATACAACATCATGAAGCTGAACAGTGAATTTTTCTTACCTCAAGGGTCTTCATTCATTCTTATCTTAAGGGGCAAGGGACGTAACTTATAAAATATATAAATCATAATGTTTATTTTTTTTCGTTAAACTTACAAAAAATGCCTTGCTTTCTGGTCTGCAAGTTTTTTAAACAAAAGATTTTAACGAAAAAACTTTAAATAATGCACAATTGTTTAAATGCCAATTAAATAAATTAGTGCATTGCAATTACTATGCAAATTTTATAAAGCAGGTTTTTTTTAACAATATAGGTTTGATAACTTCTTTACTATCAAATGTATAATTAATCCAAAAAAATCCAGATCTTGGAGTCTTTTATGATTTTTCCGGAAAAAGATCACTTAGAAGATGTATTCAACAAGTGCAAAGATAGTCAAGCCAAAGGGGCGAAAAGCCAGATGAAATTGAATCTTCAATCAGCCAGGCCTTGCTAGAGCTTGAGATGAAACCTGAAGGCGTCTCTGTATGAGTTATTCATAACTGGGGCCAAGGAGATTGATGTGCAAGGCAAAAAGGCCATTATTATTTTTATTCCAGTGCCTCAGCTCAAGGCATACCAGGAAATCCAAACTCGACAGGTGCGTGAACTTGAAAAGAAGTTTAGTGGCAAACCTGTTGTTTTCATTGCTCAGAGGAGGATTTTGCCTAAACCTACCAGAAAGAGTAAGAGGAAAAATAAGCAAAAGAGACCAAGAAGCCGTACTCTAACCGCTGTCCATGATGCAATTTTGGAGGATTTGTGCTTCCCTTCTGAGATTGTTGGCAAGCGTATTCGTGTTAAGCTGGATGGTTCCAAGGTTATCAAGGTCCACCTTGACAAGAGTCAACAGAACAATGTTGAACACAAGCTTGATACTTTCACTTCTGTTTACAAGAAGCTTACAGGGAAGGATGTGACATTCGAGTTTCCTGAATTTGTATGTAATAAAAGTTAGCTTAAATTATAAAAAAAAAAAATAATAATATATA
This sequence comes from Oreohelix idahoensis, assembly GCA_024509875.1. Lineage (NCBI taxonomy): Eukaryota > Metazoa > Mollusca > Gastropoda > Stylommatophora > Oreohelicidae > Oreohelix > Oreohelix idahoensis. The sequence goes on along the minus strand of JAMPIV010022395.1, from coordinate 32,619 downwards.
CTGCTCAAAAAAGTTAAAGGCCACTTTCAATTTTTAGGTCATTTCAACTATGCTGTTTTTTTAAAAACCTGAACACTCAGTCAAAAAAGTTTTGCTGCATTTTGTTGCATGCTTAAACAATGTTTGTTAATCTGACAATAAATCAAATCTGTGTTACGTGTGTGTACCTCCAAGGTCAATCAAATGTACGTGGTGGAAAGGGAAATAATGCATGTTTGAAAATGCTTCCTATGGCAAAGCCTGTTGATAACATTGCTGAAATTTGCTTTTCACGTGCTGGTCTTGACTATGGTGAACACATTTCACCCACTTTTCGGAAGGAACGGGCAGTGGGTATGTGTGGTGAAGTGGGATGTTATAAATATTTATAGGGGACTTAGTGTACTGACTGAGATCAGCTGTGAAGGTATCTATATCTAATAAGAGTAGTGTATTATAGATAACCTTACTTGCTGCCACATATGTATACCTCAGTCAGAATTATTCTGGAATAGTGTGATGACTACGTTATATGTCTAGGGTATGTGTATGATGAAGTGTAAGTCATAACAACAACAGACAGATAAACAATTTAATTTATTCCACCACACTTGACAACACTGTGACACTCACATACATAAAACACTCTACGAGGATATCTTAAAGGAGTCACTGATAACTTTTCAAATAACAATATGTATTCAGTGCTGTCATGAATGTATATGTGTCCTGATTCAAATACAAAGGGAACCAGGAATCACAATCAATTTTAATTACAAGTTATATGTACAGAATTTATTAATATGAATCTTGTAGTGACATATATTATTATTAGTATCCTATGTGTGTCAGTTGTGTAGTAGTAATATGAGGTAATACTGGTTTTGTTTTGTTCAAGCTCTGTTGGTATTTGTCATCATGACTTCAATAGTTTGTTTCTATTGGAACTAGTATTGGAGATGTTCTCAGTTCCTGGTATTAAAACAATTAAATTCCCCTCTTAATTTTATTTTACAATGTCATTTTAAGATGGGGGTACATAATGTTGAGCTCCATGGCCACACTCTCTTATCTTTCGTGATGACTGCAGTAAAAGACTCCTCTGCTCGATTACTTTAATGAGTTCTGGAGCCACCCCACTGGTTGCTATATGGACCAAGGAGTATGCTGTCCACCTCTGGCTTCAGCAAAGCTCTGACCAGGTGCTGCTCAATAACTTTAAGACCACGGTCCCTGAAACAAGAAGGTTGTACCTTCTACGTCAGAACTAATTTATACTCTATTTCTACACTGAGCACAATACATCACAAATATTGAGTTCAGAGCGTTAGGCCAACTGTCAGCTTCATCTGAAATACTTTATACCAGTATTTCCCTCCCTAATGGTTACTACGCCTCTGCAATTCCAGCATTATTTCTTTCTAGTCAATAATCTAGGTGTCAGTGTACTGTTTGGCCATTCCATGCAGTTTTACTTTCCTCCGACACCTTCTGTTCAGGCTGCAGCACTATAGGCTTTACATCATGTTCGCTACTGAACTACACATATATACAGACATAAATTATCAATTTACATTCAATTTTCATTAAAAGATATTGAATATTTCAAGCTTACCACAATTCATGGAAATAATAAACAGTTTCGTTGACTGGCAATGAATATAGCACAACTCCGATCTGCCGATGTCCCAGGCTTTATTTTATAAAAAATATACACTGGTGCTCAACGCACTGCTTCTTAGTAGGTTTATTACAAGATGTGGCAAGGAACAGACGCTCTGAATTGAGTATATTCGCAGCTCTACCCAATCAAACCATGTCTACACATCTTTTCAAAAAAAATACCCCTTTTCACGTTTCCCCTGACAACACAAGATAGTATTTATAGCCCGACCAATCGTGTTTAGTCTTACATTTGTTGCGCTCCAATCAAATAGGAGTTAACATGGTAGGCTATTTCCGTAACGTAATGTTTTTTCAAACACGTTATAAAAAAAATTTTATGAGCAGAAATGATTTCATGCTGTCAGGCACCCCCACTATTTTATTTTGGCCATAACTTGGTAATTCCTAGACTATTTGCGTAACGTTTTACATATTCTTTGTCAGCAAACCCTAAGGAACCCAAATATACGAATTTAATGGAGCCCATATGCATTTTCTTCTAGGATAGTCGTGCTGTTACTACCTTCTCACTTCCAAACTTGAGGGTGTCTGGGTACTGTCATGTTTTCAAACGTAAACCGGTATAATGTCATAATTCCCAATAAGCGTTTTTCAGGATTTTAAAACCTAACTCTGGTATGGGTAGGATTTTTATCACTGACGATTTGAAAAAAAGCCAGTGCTTGTGGCCTTACACGCGTGATGGCAGCAATTGTGTATCGCGCGACGCGTGTTTAGTGTTGCATGTGTCCTTGCTTTCTGCCTCTCCCTTCTCTCTATCCTTTAGTCCATCTGTCTTTTAGTTACGCCGTGTATAAAATGGAATGAATGAAATATTAAATTTAGGTCATTGATCAGCTTGCGTATCTCAAGGTTTTTCCAAGAAATACAGTACACGTTTCATTGAAGAAAGCGGGTAATAAGACAGTAGGCTTTTACTATCAACGTGAAAGCGTTACAATTTGCAGACGAAGGAGAACACAGGGGGATCTCGCGTACAGTCATTGTGACAGTACTGTTCTTTACCATTCTTCTTTCCTTTTATTAAATTCATTTGTTAGGCTTTGCATTTACGTTTTAATTTACATATGTGGATGTAGAATTTCACGACAGTATGTTTGTAACATTTACCATTTTAGCCATGGCTCAGCTAAGACGTTTGACCATTGTTGACAGATGGAGAGCGATGGCATGGCTGCAGGATGATGTAGGGCTGCGAGAAGTTGCTAGGAGATTAGGAGTTGCCCACTCTGTCATACAAACTCTGCGTGATCGTTATAATGCAACCGGCAGTGTCGCAGAACAACGCAGGTCAGGACGTCCAAGGTCTACCACAAGACGGCAAGACACTCTGAGCCATGGCTAAAATGGTAAATGTTACAAACATACCTATTGCCCGTTCCTTCCGAAAAGTGGCTGAAATGTGTTCACCACAGTCACGACTTGCACGTGAAAAGCAAATTTCAGCAATGTTATCAACAGGCTTTGCCATAGGAAGCATTTTCAAACATGCATTATTTCCCTTTCCACCACATGCATTTGATTGACCTTGGAGGTACACACAAGTAACACAGATTTGATTTCTTGTCAGATTAACAAACATTGTTTAAGCATGCAACAAAATGCAGCAAAACTTTTTTGACTGAGTGTTCAGGTTTAAAAAAAAACAGCTTAGTTGAAATGACCTAAAAATTGAAAGTGGCCTTTAACTTTTTTTGAGCAGTATATTTGGACATGCGCCCTAATATAACGACTAAAACGAGGCAAAAGTTTTAAATAAAAAAAAAATAAATAAAAAGTTTAATTAATTCCTTTCAGATTTTGTGTATGAATTAAGGAACATTAAAATCGCTTCTCAGGCTTTTGGCTAAGAGTGTCTTGGTCGGGATCACACAATTTTACACATTTAACTCAATAGAGTCAATAGACCTCATTTTGAGCCCCAGAAAAATCCACTTACTAAAGTATTTTTTTTTTTTAAATCCCATTTACGACTCATTTTAAAAGGCATAGAAAAACAGTCTAAATACTCATGATACTGCATCTTTTTACGGATATATTTAAATAATAATAAATTTGATTTCTAAAATGCTCTGTCTGAAGCGTGGAAAGATAATTTATTTCATTCAAAACAAATTATAGTAATAATAAAATTTGCTTGTAAACTGCTCTATCAGATGTGTTGAATGATAACTTTTAATTCACTCAAAAAATAAATAGCAATAATAATTTGCCTTTATACTGTACCGGTCAACAACGAAAAATGTAATAATAAACTTAAAATGCTCAGACAGAAGCGGGAGATTATAATTTTATTTGACATATCAAAAGGCCGAGAAGCGACGGTGCAGAGATTACTGGTAAATACACTAATGTTAACGTACATAACTATACATAATGGTACCATTCTTTCATTGCAATGTATGCCCTATAAAGTTGGGCTTGAAAAATAGTTTATAGACTCATTATATTGCTCCTCTCCACGGAAATCTTTAGTAAAATTTTTTTTTAAAGTGAAACTTTATTTTTCGTTTTTTGCAATTTTACAAATCCATGTACATGTTACAACAAGTAAGAATGAAATTACATTGCAAATTAAGGTCTTTCCAATAATTTTACAGGACATGTGTATTTTACAGCGAGTAAACATGAGAGAACATTAATTGAAAAATTCCATGGCACAATTAGAAATCCTTGCTTTTCCCGCAGGTACTTTCGTATACATGCGTAATGGATTTTATAAGGGCTTCCGTATGTATGGACAGGGAGAGACAAAGCTGGAATGAGAAAGTGACAGGATGTGTATTATTGGTGTTGATGTCTCGATGTTTATCTTGTTTCCTACTAGAGTTACTTGCCCTTAGGCTAGCTCTACTTTTCTCTTCTTCCTACTTCCTGTTTTCTAAGATGGCGAATTAAACATGTCGATCCTTGTATCTTGCGTTCAAGCTTCGTGATTATGCTTCGTAACGTGAGTATGTATGACAGCCAGCCACGTCTCATTATATCTTACAATATTTACTACACACGAAGGTAAATATCAACATGGTGTCAGCGGTGTTTATTTCTACAGAATTCGGACTATTCTGCTGAATATCTTGTAACACGTGTGCTGAATGTCATTAGACTTGAGGTGAGATTACTGATTATTGCTTGCATACCATTATTAGACATTTCGTCATGGCAGAACGGCCCATGTTTCGGTTACCACCCTGCCTAGACATAAATAACGTCGAACCAGACACATTTCGTAAATGGAGACGACAGTTAGAACTATATATGGATGCAGTAGAAGTGGCCTCTAAACCTGATCCTGTTCGGGCGGCAATTATTCTACACTGTGCTGGACCTCAAGCTGTTGAAGTTTTTGATCAACTTGCAGAGGAAGGAGATCACTCTAATCCTACTAAAATTCTCGATTTGCTCCAGAACCACTGTAGCTCACGAAGCAATGAAGTATTACATACATTCAGATTCTGGAACACACCTCTTCAAGATCCTTTTAATTCTTTTTTGACTGAGCTGAGAACTAAGGCAGATTTGTGCAACTTTAACGACAAGGATCGTATGATAAGAGACAAAATTGTCTTTACTGTCAACAAAAGGTTACAAGAGAAGCTCTTGAGAGAAGCTGACCTCGATCTAAAGAAAGCCATTCACATATGCAGAGTCTTCGAGCAAACTGGAAATGACATAAGTGAGATGAATAATACAGTACAACCTTTTGAAGCAAGGGTTGAAAAGGTACAGAAAAAATCACTCAACCATAAACCTCCCAAGAGAGACACTGGGCATGCTGCTGGTAAAGCCTGTCAAAGTAACACTGACAGTGGGTACTTTGAACCTAGAAAGGAGTGTCATTACTGCGGACAGAAACATCTATTAATTAAGAAAAAGTGTCCTTCATGGGGGAAGTTTTGCTCAAACTGTGGGGGAAGAAACCATTTCAAAGTTAAATGCAAGAAAGTTCACACTGTTCACACAGAGTAAGTGGAAGATTCTGAAGTTTTTCTTAATTGTGTGAAATCTAGCAAAGCTTGTACATCTGCAGCAGCTGATGTGAATACAATCTGTCAACGCTTTGTGATGCAAGAACAATTGTTACCCACTAAACAGAGGCTTGTTATGTGGAATGGTACTAAGATGACTCCACTGGGAGAAGTTATATTAACTGCTGAGAATCCTAAGACTGGGACAAAACACAATATAAGGTTTACTGTTGTGAAAAATAGATTCACATGTTTGCTGGGCAACAACACACTGCAGGATCTACAGTTTGTGACAGTCAACACAAACAAATTTATTGCTAAGGTCGCTACTGACACTTCAGATAATGATCATAACTCTGATAACCATCTAGGTGTTCTGGGTGAAGCTGAGTTGCATATTGATCCTAATATTCGTCCAAAGGCACTGCCGTGCAGAAAAATACCATTTTCACTTAAGAGCAAGGTAAAGTCAGAGCTTCAAAATCTAATGAACAGAGGCATATTAATATCAGTAGAGGAACCGACTGAATGGGTTAACCAAATGGCTGTTGTTGAAAAGTCTGATGGTTCTTTAAGAATATGCATTGATCCTAGACCCCTGAATGAGGCTTTGCAGAGAGAGCATTACAGATTACCAACTTTGGATGATGTATTGCCTGAACGCAATAATGCCAAGATTTTCACAAAGCTGGACATGGAAGACATGGAAAACGCTAGAGAAGTGAACATTTCCAATCCTCCAGAAGTTGATCCTTCAACTCCAGCTACTTCTAGTCCTGGGAAAGCTGGCAAAGAACATTCTCTTCTACCATCTTGCCCTAAGAGACCTCAAAGAGATCGCAAGAAACCCTCTTGGATGAATGACTTTGTTCACTCATAAAGAAGGGGGGATGTTGATGTCTCGATGTTTATCTTGTTTCCTACTAGAGTTACTTGCCCTTAGGCTAGCTCTACTTTTCTCTTCTTCCTACTTCCTGTTTTCTAAGATGGCGAATTAAACATGTCGATCCTTGTATCTTGTGTTCAAGCTTCGTGATTATGCTTCGTAACGTGAGTATGTATGACAGCCAGCCACGTCTCATTATATCTTACAATATTTACTACACACGAAGGTAAATATCAACAATTGGTCTAGTTAAAGAAACACGTTTTAGCATGACGTGCAAGGGAGAAGTGCAATAAATAGAGGTCGCACGCACGCACACACACACAGGTGGAAGGTAAGGCTGTGGTCCGAGGTAAGCCGGTACCAGCTGGTGCTCGGATACAATGTTGCTTGAAAAGGTTCAGTTTAAAGGATGGTCAGTATGTTTACACAAACGTGTTTACCTCCGAGTGTGGGTGGGTTTCAGACGACGTGCAACAGTTTGGCGCGCTCCGCTGAGAAGCCATGAGGGCTTAGCACACGCTGTCTCAAAGATAGGGACGGGAGTTAAGAGAGTAGTTTTACCATATATTTATATATTTTTTTCCCTTACGCAGTACGGTGTGAAGACCATATTAGCATTCCAATGTGTACAAAATTTTTGTTACTCATTGGATGAAATTGTCGTAATAAAGAGAAACGACCTTACAAAAAAGCCAATCATACACCCACAAAGAGATTTACGAATACCTATCTTAAAACCAGGCTACAAAAGACCTTGTGGGGCATGTATATTACCCCCAAAAAAGTGAGGGAAAGGAAAAAAAGGGGGAGATTTAACGGGCCTTGTTGGTACATGTGTCATACAAATAGATGTTTGCTTCTAAAGTATTCACCAATGTTTCAGTGTAGTAAAGTTTTATGGAGGTACAAGGGGATTGACATAAGTCTTGAGCCTGACCATGAAGGACATGTCACAGAGAGCTGAAATTTTGTATAGTGTTTATTCCTTTTCATTATAGCCACCGTCTGAATTGACACACTTCTGCTATCTCTGCTTGACCTTTAAAAGACCTTGGGAGTAGAACACCCTATTTTTCAAACTAAACCAGTCATCACATGCCAGTATAACCTCTTCATCGCTGTCAAAATGATTTCCTTTTAGTTGTTTTTTAAGATATGGGAATAGAAAAAAGTCTGGTGGAGCCAAATCTGGAGAATATGGTGGGTGTGAAAGAATTTCAATATTCAAATCGTTAGCTGCTTGCTGCACAAGCCGTGTTTTGTGAGAGGGCACGTTGTCTTGAAGCAAAGGAAGATTTTGAGTGCGCGTTATCCCTCGTTTCCTGGTCACAACCTTTCTTAGTTTGGTGTGAAGATGTGCATAGTACTGTCCATTAACTGTGTTGCCACGAGGCAGATAATCTTTCAAAAGGACACATTTGCCGTCCCAAAAAACAGTCAACATCACTTTTCCTGCAGATTTCTGCGCTCTCGGCTTGAATGGTGTTGGGGAACCGGGGTTTTCCATTGCATGCTGGCAATTTTGGATTCGGGGTCATAATGGTGTACCCAAGTCTCATCTACTGTCACCATGGTCTCCAAAAAATTTTTTGACTTACATTTTTTGAGCAACTGTTGACAGCAATTTACCCTCGTTTGCTTCTGTTCACGTGTCAACAGTCGCGGAACCCATCGTGCACACACTTTTCTCATGTTCAGTCTGTTGTGTAAAATTCTATAAACTGTTCTTTTATTTAGTTTTACTCTACTAGCTATCTCCACAATTGTGATTTTTCGATCCTGGTCGATGATTTTCTTCACTCTTGTTGCATTTTCATCGTTGCACTCTGAGGCTGGTCTACCAGATCTTGGCAGATCAGCAACATTTGAGCGGCCGCACTTAAACTGTTGACACCAGTTTTTTTTACCGAAGTATATGAAGGACAAGAATCACGAAACACTGGTTCCATCTCCCTGTGTATTTCTGTAGGTGTTTCTCCCTGAAACATCAGAAATTTTATCACAGCTCTGGCCTCCTTCTTTTCCATTGTTTTGTCAAATCTTTGAAGCAGCAGATCCGGTCAATAGGGTACATTGCGCAATGCACCGTAGCGGGAAAACCCATTGAAGAAACAAACGCATACTTCACACATTCAGTGCAAATATGATGAACTTTAAATGTGCCAAGTTTCATCTTCCTCCTGTGACTCCTTCATGGTCAGGCCCAAGACTTATGTCAATCCCCTTGTATGAGTGGGATATTCTGTCAAAGGCTTTTTCCTGGTCTAGCGATAGGATTGACGACTGGATCCTTCTGATGTGTGTAGGTGATGATGTCTCTTATGAAGTGTGCGTGCTGATGGATGTTTCTGTGCTGGACACTACACTGTTGGTCTTCGTGTATGAGTGTAGCCATGAACGGTTTGAGTTTGTTTGTTAGGGTTTTGGCTAAAATTTTATAGTCGGTGTTTGTCTTGTCCGGATCGTCCTTAGGGATTAGAGAGATGTATGACAGGTTGAAACTAGATAGAAATTCCTTTTTTGCGAAAGATTCTGAATATACCCTTAGTAGGAGTGGGTAAGGTTTTGGTAAATCATTCATTTACTGGGGCTTTCAGGCTGACAAGATCTGTTAGGCAGGGATGTCCCCTTTCTTCATCTACTCTATGTACTCGCTCTAGAACCACTGCTAGAGAAAATTAGACAAGACAGTAACATCAGAGGCACTTTTATTCAGGGTAAAGGGGAACAAAAGTTGCTTGCCTACGCAGACGATACTACCTTCTTTCCCCCCAATGATAGGCCTATACAAAATATTCTAGACACTTTCACGTTTTGTTGGTAAAGGTAGTGGGTCAAAATTAAACGTCCAAAAGCCTACAATTATGGGTATATGGAGATGGAAAAACAAAGCAGATTTTCCCTTTGATTTAACTTCAACAACAAACATGAAACTGTACGGTATATACTTCCCATCTCACCCGAACCGCACACACAAAGTCACTTGGCAGAACTTAGTCGCTTATATTACAGACACGCTTCACCGATAAAAATACAAAAATACAACCATTTGTTCCAGAAGTGCAATAGTGAACTGCTTTATTATTATAAAAATAATTTACATTGCTACAGTCTTTGACCCTCCACAACATACGGTGACAGAGATAAACAAGGAGATTAGGCGTTTTGTTTTTGGGCACACTTTATTTAGCATTAAACATCAAACACTCATGCAAGAGAAAAGATTCGGGGGAGTTGCCATCCAGGATATAGGGACAAAAATAAAGGCACTTCGAATCAGACATGTAGGAAATATAATAAGAGACCCAGAAAAACACACATTAGCCCATTACTACGTAGGGCTTAGACTTGCTAGACTGAGACCACTAAAGAACAATGTTAGAAATGGGGCACTCTCTTCCCTTTAGCGGACATATGGGACAAAACGCCACTATTCAGCGAATAAAAACCCACTATTGGTGGCCAGGAATGAACTATGACATTATCAGGTATGTGAAATCCTGCGCCCAGTGCCAACGGGTAGCACCCAAGCACTTGACACCCCCAGTACCCATGGGGCAAATGCCAATTGTGGGGACTCCATTTGAACGGGTTGCTGTCGACATCATTGGACCCCTGGAAAGGACCAAAAGAAGGAACAGGTTCATCCTGACCTTAGTCGACACTTGCATAATGTGGGCCGAAGCTGTACCACTAACATGCACAGATTCCAAGCATGTCGCAGAAGCCCTCGTGCAAATCTTTACACGGTTGGGATTCCCTCAACAAGTTTTGACGGACAATGGATCCCAATTTCGTAGCCTGTTAATTGAGGAAATCTTTAAGATCTTGAGGGCCAAACATATCCACACAAGTCCCTACCATCCGGCCGGAAATGGGCTCGTGGAACGTTTTAATGGCAGCCTCACCACCATGTTACGTAAGCTGGGTCAGGAGAAACCGGAAGACTGGGACCTATATATATCGGCTGCCTTATTCGCCTACCGAGAGGTTCCCCAAGCGTCTACGGGATTCCCGCCTGCTACACTTTTATTTGGCAGACCTATTAAGGGGCCACTAGAAGCCTTACTTCGGTCCCTGACAGACCAAAAGGCTGACGAGACAGTCGTCTCTGCAAGCAAGTATGTATCTGAGCTCAAGGAAAGGTTAAAGCTAGGATGGGATCTAGCCAACACCAACCTTAAGAAAGCCCGCGCTAAACATACTAAAAGATACAACAAAGCTGCAAAATAGAGAGAACTACAACCAGGGGAGAAAGTTTTGTTGCTACTTCCAACCGGAAGCAATAAACTTCGCATCGGATGGCAAGGGCCGTTTACCGTCCTTAAAAAGATCTCACGTACTAATTACAAGATCTCCCTTAAAGGAAAGGAGAAGGTCTTCCACATAAATCTGCTAAAGAAATATCTGGAAAGACCAGTGTTAAGGGCGCTCACGGGGACCCCAGTATATTCTGGGTGCTTCGATGACTTCTAGTATTTGAGGATGACCAAGTTATTATATGCGTATTCAGTTTACAGAGTCAAAGTCCCTCGGGTTCTTATCACTTTTGTAGGATTCCGTAATACTGTTCGTTGGTATCGATAATGTCTGCTTTAACCCTTGTGATTCATTATGTGCTGAATATATTTCATATTAAATATTCGACCCTTGACTGACCTGTATGAGTCTCTTGTCTTATTGATTATATTGGCAGTGTGAGATGCAGCGTGTTAAGACATTAATCATCACTGGTCATGATCAGTTGAAGATGAATAGCATTTAACTCAACTCCGAATACGATAGCTGATAAGACTGTGATTTTGACGACTCAAAATATTTAATTAGTAATTTCATACCATGAGCAGACACCAACTACATGGGAACAAAAGTCACATCACATTCATATACGATCTGTAAGAGTTCTCATTATTTCATAAGCACATGTTCACAATCTCTATCTAGAGTTCTGGTTAGAGGTCAGTTCCTTTTAACGGCCAATGTCCTTTGGCATAAATTCAGAGGCTAACTAGACTTACTCCCGTCGCTAGTTTTTACAATAGCCTGTTGCACTAGACTTAACTATCCTGCTAGTTTTGCAATACACTTATTATGCTAGGCTTACGTCTACTGCTAGTCGTTTAATATCCGTTACACTAGGCTTACGCTTGCCGCTAGCTGTACAATATCCATCTATACTAGACTTACACTATTGCTAGTAACATAATGTTCCTTTGGCATACCACGCCAGGCTAATCTGCCATAATTATGCAAACTGCGTTATTCATACGACGACTTACGTTTGGTTCAAGAAATACACTGCTCAAATGGCTTCCCAGCCACACAATTAAAAAAGTGGTTGTACCACACAATATCAGTGGCAATGGCCACACTTCTGAAACACACTGCCGTTCGGGTCAAAACCCACAAGTCGAATGACGTTGCAAAGACACACGCGTCATGCATAGAGATATGCATACTTGTCGTTACTATATTCAATTGCGATGTTCCACGGTGCAGCAATCCGAGTTGGCCAAACTCAAATGCTTGCACACATGCAACAATCATCGACATCGGTCGATGAGATATATCTCTATTCGTTTGAGGTGTTCCATGATACAGCCATTCGGATCGTCGACAAATCCAAATGTCTGTAAGCATGAAACAATCATCGACATCAGTCGCGGAGATATAATCATTTGAGGAATGCGCCATGCTGCAGACATGAAGCAATCCTCAACATCATCCCCCTCACTTCCAAACGTGACACTTGTGGCACGGATGATAGTGATGGAGAAGACGCCCGTCTCCCAAACATATCAATATTAGTACTACCTACTTATAAGTATGATAATCATTAAGTAGACACATTAAATTTTATAACATTAATAATAGCACTTGTCAACATGGTGACTAAAGAGTTAATTCAATTTCTTCTCAAAGACGTTGCGCGATAAAAGATCTGCCAAGTTATTGTCTGAGCCAGCAATAGGCAGAATCGTAAATGAAAATTCTTGAATTAACAAATACCATCGGTGTATTCTAGCGTTACGCATTGTTCTAGCTGTTATGTAAGTAAGAGGACTATGGTCTGTCATAATGTAAAAGTGCGTGCCGATGAGATATCTTGACAGCTTCTCCAGGCACCAGACCATAGACAGGAGCTCACGTTCACCTGTCGCATACTTCTGTTCAGCTGGAGTCAGTTTCCTCGACACATAGAAACATGGATGGAGTGTTTCCTTGTAACATTGCAGCAAACAACCACCCATGGAGTAACTCGAGACATCTGATTGGAGTATGAATGGAATACGTATATTCGGTAATAACAAAATAGGTGCATTGCTAAATAATTTCTTAATTGTTACCAAAGCGCTTTCGCAATCTTTGTCCCAACGTACCTTATTAGGACTACCTTTGGTCAACAGTGCGGACAAAGGTGTAGATAGTTGTGCGAAATGCGGGATGAACTTATGGTAATAGTTTATCAGGCCTAAAAGGCTTCTAACTTGTTTCTTAGTTGAAGGGGTAGAAATCTCAAGAATTCTTTTGACTGTATTGTCGTCAGGATACAGTTTGTGGTTACCTATTCGGTGACCAAGAAAAGAAATTTCCTGACAACCTATTTGGACCTTTGAAGGTCGCACAGTCAAACCATGCATACGTAACGTATGTAGAAGGGAAGTTAAACCATCAATATGGTCTTCCCACGAGTCATGAAATAGGCAGATGTCATCGATGTACGTGATGACATCTTTACGATCGCCAAGAAGGCGGCGCATCATGCGCACAAACGTCGCTGGCGCATTTACCAACCCAAAACACATATAATTCCATTGGTAGAGCCCAAAAGGAGTTGTGAAAGCTGTGTAAGGTTTGGCATTTTCGGCAAGAGGAATTTGCCAGTAGCCTTTAGAGAGATCTAGTTTGCTAAAGAAAGTAGCATTAGATAATTCAGACAAAAGATCATCTAAAAGTGGCATAGGCTCACCGTCTGTGATTGTAATTTTGTTCAATCGCCTAAAATCAATACAGATACGTAAAGAATCATCCTTCTTTTTAACAATCACCATTGGGAATGCATATGGTGATTCCGAAGGAGATATCACACCTAAACGTATCATCTCCTTTAACTCTTTCTCTACCCTATCTTTGTGGTGTAAAGATATAGGATAGGGTCTAAGTTTGATAGGTTTATAATCAGTAAGAGTAATATCATGGGATATAAGCGATGTCTGACCTGGAAGGTCGGTGAGAACATCATTGAAAGAAATGAGAATATCCCGAACTTGATCTTGTTGAGACGAAGATAGTGACGAAGAAATAGTCACGTCTTTCCAAGATTCCGATGATTGCAAAGAAGGTAGTTGAAATTGTAAAGGGATAGACGAAGTAGTATCTTCTTCATGAACAACTGCAAAAGAAGCAGTATGATGTGAAGAATCATCAATAGAGTTAATAACAGGAATTAATTCCTGTGGTCTTTCAACTGCTAATTTTAGCATGTTGACGTGGAAGGTTTTGATTTTACCTCTAACGTTCACTGAGTAGTCAACATCTGTGACTTGTTTGATAACATCAAATGGACCTTGCCATGATATCAGTAATTTGTTATCGTTATGAGGTAGCAACAACCAAACTTTTTCCCCTGGTTTGAATGATCTTAATATTCTCTTTTGATTATGTAATAATCGTGATCGTTGAGTGGCTGATTTTATACTCTGGGATGCATAAGTGCACGCATCGATGATTCGTTGTCGGAGATCAATCACTAACTCGTAGCTGTTTCGAGTGGCTGTATCAATTGATGCTCCAATCAACAAATCTTTGAGTATCATCATTGGTCCGCGCGGATTCGAACCATAAACCAATTCGAACGGAGACCACCCCGTGCTCTCGTGGGGCACTTCACGAAAAGCGAAGAGGGCCGCCGGCAGAAGCCGATCCCATTCACGAGGGCATTCTTCAGTTATCTTAGATAACATCTGTTTTAGAGTGCTATTGTAGCGCTCGCACACACCGTTTGATTGAGGCCTATACGCACTACAAAACGAGTGGTGAACAGATAGCATGGATTCTAAATCCCTCATGATGTTGGAAGTAAATTGTGATCCTTGATCTGACAATATATCCTCCGGAAAACCGATTCGACAAAATATCGAAAATAATGCATCAGACACGGATGCAGTTGTGATGGTTTTCAATGGTATGGCCTCTGGCCAACGCGTGCAAAGATCTACGCAAGTTAAAATATAACGAAATCCATTATTTGAAACAATTGATAACGGACCCACTATATCTACTGCAATCTTTTTGAAAGGTCTCTCAGGCACGTCTGTAATCTGTAAGGGTGCCGTATGGAACCTGCCCTTACGTGCTATACCTTGGCATGTTGTACATGATTTGCAGTATAACTTTGTATCCTTATTAACCCCAGGCCAATAAAATTGTGACGTAACACGAAACAATGTTCTTTTGATCCCCATATGCCCTGCCATAGGGGAGTCATGACCTGTTTGTAGGACCAATGGTCTGTATTCTTTAGGTACTATCACTTGATGTATAATTGTTTTGCCATCATCATAATATCTAGTGAGTATTGATTTCTTTATCTTGAACCATTGTTTAGCCCCTCTTGTGTATTTAATAGTTTTTTGTTCTGCTCGGCTAAACAATCCTTGTAAAGTTGGGTCACTCTTCTGTTTTTCTGCAAAAACAGAAGGTGAAACAGTGCCAACTTGAGACATAATTGTATCTATTATAGGAAGAGGTGGTGTAGCCATATCCGTAGCTAACTGTTGTGCTCTCGTTACAACAGCATTTGCCACCTGTGGGTGAGATTCAACCCACATTGCAATCTCCTCAGGAGTGCAATCTTTAACTCCTGGTATGTTTCCTATTATAATTTCAGTTATGGGTGCTCTCAAGCCGCAGGCATAGACAGTGCCTGTGTAAAAAGGAGTATCAATGTATACTCGTGCCACAGGGAAAGTTTCTATATTCCCACCAAATGTGACACACTTAACTGATTTGCCTGTAAAAGCAGAGGGCTCGATAAGCGAGTGCTTTATGCCTATCGTTGAAGACCCAGTGTCCCGCAAAACTCTTACTACCTTACCCTCCAATATTCCGGGATGAAATGTAAGATAACCGACATTTACACATGCCGACATTGTTGGCATACAATGGCCACAATCAAGTGTAATTGTAGACTTTAATCTGTCTTTCGACTGACACTCATAACATGTATCATTCATTACCATACATGCGTTCGCATGATCATTATCATCATTACCTTTTTCCTTTTTAACACTGCAACTATTTGCATGTCTCTGTTTATTTTTGTCTCTCGACGGAGATCTGGCATTACCTTTGTTATTATTGACTGACTTTTTATTGCTATAATAAAAATCAGTAGAGTCATCCTTCCTGGCATCTCTACCATAAGATGATCTTTGCTTATAGTATCCTTTTTGATGTGAACCATCATAATCCCTGCCTCTGTGATACCCACGATCATGAGGTGAATATCCTCTATAACCTCGTCGATATGAATTCGAAGGAGAGCGATGACGACGGAAGTTATAAAAACCTCTGTCGGATTGATAATAATCTGAACGACAACGTCCATCAAAGCTCTTCGATCGAGGTCTGTGATCATGTTGTACCGCGCACACAGGCATAGGATCTCGAATAGTCGATCTATGAAGATCTTTATTCTGATGTGCGGTTTGATACTGTCTTCCGAGTTTTTCATACTCATCAATAGAATTAGGATGTCTTTCCTGTAAAAATGCTTCTAATTCAGTGCTGCATGCGGATAAAACTTTATCTCGCAGCATGAGATCTATAACACCTTCATATGTTTTATTTATACCTGATAAATCAATCCATCTGCTAAGGAAATGTTTAATAGATGCAATGAATTCACCAAAATCTGCATCCTTGCTTGGTTTTGCAGCATGAAAGCGATCTCTGAATCCAGACTCAGTTAACTGGAAACGTCTTAGTAATACCTCTTTTACGACATCGAAATCGCTTCTGCTCTTCTCATCAAGACTCATGAAACATTTAAGTGAGTCACCAGTCAAAAAATCAAGTAAAAGACTGCTCCATCTTTCCTTGGGTATGTTCAGAGCTGTGACCTTGATGATGAATCTAGATAGGAAAGAGTCAACACAATCGCGAGTCTGGTCAAAATGTGGCATTTTTAACTTAGGATAAAAAATATTTGTAGCAGCCGCAGTCTTAGTCTGTTCAGACTGCACTTTAGCTAATTCTAAAGCTTTTTCTTTTTCTGCATGAAGTTTTAATGTTTCCATTTCCATGGCATTTTTATGTGCTTGATCCAGTTGCATAAGTTCCATTCTCCTTAATTCCATTTCCTTATCTTTTTGTTCTCTGTCTTTTTCTTGCTGAGCTAATTCTTTATCACGTTGTGCCATTCTTTCCTTCTCAAATTCTCTGTCTTTTTCTTGTTGAGCTAATTCTTTATCTCGTTGAGTTTCTGCTCTCTGTCTTTTTCTTGTTGAGCTATAGTCAATCGTTCTAATTCCATTTTCATGGATATTTCTTTTTCCTTCAATTCCCTTTCTTGGGTTAATTCAAACCTCCTAAGCTCATCAGCTCGTTTAGTCATTTCGCGCTGTTCCATTCTTTCCAGACGCGATAAATATTCATCATATTTCGTATCTGCAAAACTTTGTAGTTCCGCCCCTGATTTTCCATAACTTTTTCCAATATCAATGAATTCCTGTAGTGTAGACATGATAATAGGTTTCTGAGTACCTTCAATAGTCTATAATATACACCAGGACTATAGAACTCACTATAATATGTACATGAATATATTAATCAATAACAAACAAGTTCCAAGAACATGTGACAAAGACAGTGAAAACAATCAAATGAGTTACAATGAAATGATTTTTCAATTATACGACAACACTTTACACTTATAAAGTAAATAAAGGAGACTTATAAACAGTAATGAGTAAAAGAAAAAAAAGAATTTACATTACAAAAATATAACAAGACAAGTCGTCTTAGACAAACGTGTAGACAAAGAAGTTTTAGATCACACACGACAACAATTGTCAACAGTACTGAAAGTAGGTTATGTAAATAAAGAGGACGTAATTCACTTGACGAAACTGCTAAGTACACAAAATATGGTTATATTGTGAACTGAAGAAACATTTATTTCCTGACTCAAAAGAAAAATATAATCAGTCAGATCCTCAGTCAGTAAAATAAGCATGTAAATCTAATAGAAGTTAACATTCACTGAAGCTTTCCTGGGAAAATTCCAGTCAATATTAAACACGACGAATATACGTATATACGAAAAACATGAATGGGGGAACACAGATGATAGTAAAAAGTAAGTCAAGTGATGATGAACTGTAGACCAAAGGTAATGCAAGGACAATATGATAATGTTCAAGCGCCCAAGTAAAATCAAGAACTTATCTGTTTAGTTGTCCTTCTGAGAAATACATGAATGCATGTAATTCTAAAGCAAGTGTCTTCAACAGCTGAGGTCCATTGATGGTAGACCTTGACCTTCGCAGCAGGGAACCGTTTGAAAGTATTGCTTCGGTCTTCGAACGTAGTTTCTTCAAACGATCTGCGTCGCAGCTTCAGATGAATTTGATGAAGAGATACATTCTCCACTGGTTCAGGTTCTCGAGTGGAAGATTACCGTTCTATCTGCGTGAATCAGTCTCTTTGGTGGAAGAAAAATTTCAGATTCTCAAGCAATGTTGTCTGCTAACGTTGACGGCATCGATGTAGTGACGTCACTTTCTGTCCTGCGCATTTCAGTTGCCGGTTAGGCTTGAAAGAATGATTTTGCCTTCATAACGTTCATCATCAGTTTGACTTTCTTCGATACTTGAAGGGGGGAATCCAGTATTCACGAAATCCAGACACTTTCTGACACCAGTATGTTACGAGCGCTTCCGGGACCCCTGTATGTTCTGGGTGCTTCGATGACTTCTAGTATTTGAGGATGACCAAGTTATTATATGCGTATTCAGTTTATAGAGTCAAAGTCCCTCGGGTTCTTATCACTTTTGTAGGATTCCGTAATACTGTTCGTTGGTATCGATAATGTCTGCTTTAACCCTTGTGATTCATTATGTGCTGAATATATTTCATATTAAATATTCGACCCTTGACTGACCTGTATGAGTCTCTTGTCTTATTGATTATATTGGCAGTGTGAGATGCATGCAGCGTGTTAAGACATTAATCATCACTGGTCATGATCAGTTGAAGATGAATAGCATTTAACTCAACTCCGAATACGATAGTGATAAGACTGTGATTTTGACGACTCAAAATATTTAATTAGTAATTTCATACCATGAGCAGACACCAACTACATGGGAACAAAAGTCACATCACATTCATATACGATCTGTAAGAGTTCTCATTATTTCATAAGCACATGTTCACAATCTCTATCTAGAGTTCTGGTTAGAGGTCAGTTCCTTTTAACGGCCAATGTCCTTTGGCATAAATTCAGAGGCTAACTAGACTTACTCCCGTCGCTAGTTTTTACAATAGCCTGTTGCACTAGACTTAACTATCCTGCTAGTTTTGCAATACACTTATTATGCTAGGCTTACGTCTACTGCTAGTCGTTTAATATCCGTTACACTAGGCTTACGCTTGCCGCTAGCTGTACAATATCCATCTATACTAGTCTTACACTATTGCTAGTAACATAATGTTCCTTTGGCATACCACGCCAGGCTAATCTGCCATAATTATGCAAACTGCGTTATTCATACGACGACTTACGTTTGGTTCAAGAAATACACTGCTCAAATGGCTTCCCAGCCACACAATTAAAAAGTGGTTGTACCACACAATATCAGTGGCAATGGCCACACTTCTGAAACACACTGCCACACATACACTGCCGTTCGGGTCAAAACCCACAAGTCGAATGACGTTACAAAGACACACGCGTCATGCATAGAGATATGCATACTTGTCGTTACTATATTCAATTGCGATGTTCCACGGTGCAGCAATCCGAGTTGGCCAAACTCAAATGCTTGCACACATGCAACAATCATCGACATCGGTCGATGAGATATATCTCTATTCGTTTGAGGTGTTCCATGATACAGCCATTCGGATCGTCGACAAATCCAAATGTCTGTAAGCATGAAACAATCATCGACATCAGTCGCGGAGATATAATCATTTGAGGAATGCGCCATGCTGCAGACATGAAGCAATCCTCAACATCATCATCCCCCTCACTTCCAAACGTGACACTTGTGGCACGGATGATAGTGATGGAGAAGACGCCCGTCTCCCCAAACATATCAATATTAGTACTACCTACTTATAAGTATGATAATCATTAAGTAGACACATTAAATTTTATAACATTAATAATAGCACTTGTCAACATGGTGACTAAAGAGTTAATTCAATTTCTTCTCAAAGACGTTGCGCGATAAAAGATCTGCCAAGTTATTGTCTGAGCCAGCAATAGGCAGAATCGTAAATGAAAATTCTTGAATTAACAAATACCATCGGTGTATTCTAGCGTTACGCATTGTTCTAGCTGTTATGTAAGTAAGAGGACTATGGTCTGTCATAATGTAAAAGTGCGTGCCGATGAGATATCTTGACAGCTTCTCCAGGCACCAGACCATAGACAGGAGCTCACGTTCCCCTGTCGCATACTTCTGTTCAGCTGGAGTCAGTTTCCTCGACACATAGAGACATGGATGGAGTGTTTCCTTGTAACATTGCAGCAAACAACCACCCATGGAGTAACTCGAGACATCTGATTGGAGTATGAATGGAATACGTATATTCGGTAATAACAAAATAGGTGCATTGCTAAATAATTTCTTAATTGTTACCAAAGCGCTTTCGCAATCTTTGTCCCAACGTACCTTATTAGGACTACCTTTGGTCAACAGTGCGGACAAAGGTGTAGATAGTTGTGCGAAATGCGGGATGAACTTATGGTAATAGTTTATTAGGCCTAAAAGGCTTCTAACTTGTTTCTTAGTTGAAGGGGTAGAAATCTCAAGAATTCTTTTGACTGTATTGTCGTCAGGATACAGTTTGTGGTTACCTATTCGGTGACCAAGAAAAGAAATTTCCTGACAACCTATTTGGACCTTTGAAGGTCGCACAGTCAAACCATGCATACGTAACGTATGTAGAAGGGAAGTTAAACCATCAATATGGTCTTCCCACGAGTCATGAAATAGGCAGATGTCATCGATGTACGTGATGACATCTTTACGATCGCCAAGAAGGCGGCGCATCATGCGCACAAACGTCGCTGGCGCATTTACCAACCCAAAACACATATAATTCCATTGGTAGAGCCCAAAAGGAGTTGTGAAAGCTGTGTAAGGTTTGGCATTTTCGGCAAGAGGAATTTGCCAGTAGCCTTTAGAGAGATCTAGTTTGCTAAAGAAAGTAGCATTAGATAATTCAGACAAAAGATCATCTAAAAGTGGCATAGGCTCACCGTCTGTGATTGTAATTTTGTTCAATCGCCTAAAATCAATACAAATACGTAAAGAATCATCCTTCTTTTTAACAATCACCATTGGGAATGCATATGGTGATTCCGAAGGAGATATCACACCTAAACGTATCATCTCCTTTAACTCTTCTCTACCCTATCTTTGTGGTGTAAAGATATAGGATAGGGTCTAAGTTTGATAGGTTTATAATCAGTAAGAGTAATATCATGGGATATAAGCGATGTCTGACCTGGAAGGTCGGTGAGAACATCATTGAAAGAAATGAGAATATCCCGAACTTGATCTTGTTGTGACGAAGATAGTGACGAAGAAATAGTCACGTCTTTCCAAGATTCCGATGATTGCAAAGAAGGTAGTTGAAATTGTAAAGGGATAGACGAAGTAGTATCTTCTTCATGAACAACTGCAAAAGAAGCAGTATGATGTGAAGAATCATCAATAGAGTTAATAACAGGAATTAATTCCTGTGGTCTTTCAACTGCTAATTTTAGCATGTTGACGTGGAAGGTTTTGATTTTACCTCTAACGTTCACTGAGTAGTCAACATCTGTGACTTGTTTGATAACATCAAATGGACCTTGCCATGATATCAGTAATTTGTTATCGTTATGAGGTAGCAACAACCAAACTTTTTCCCCTGGTTTGAATGATCTTAATATTCTCTTTTGATTATGTAATAATCGTGATCGTTGAGTGGCTGATTTTTATACTCTGGGATGCATAAGTGCACGCATCGATGATTCGTTGTCGGAGATCAATCACTAACTCGTAGCTGTTTCGAGTGGCTGTATCAATTGATGCTCCAATCAACAAATCCTTGAGTATCATCATTGGTCCGCGCGGATTCGAACCATAAACCAATTCGAACGGAGACCACCCCGTGCTCTCGTGGGGCACTTCACGAAAAGCGAAGAGGGCCGCCGGCAGAAGCCGATCCCATTCACGAGGGCATTCTTCAGTTATCTTAGATAACATCTGTTTTAGAGTGCTATTGTAGCGCTCGCACACACCGTTTGATTGAGGCCTATACGCACTACAAAACGAGTGGTGAACAGATAGCATGGATTCTAAATCCCTCATGATGTTGGAAGTAAATTGTGATCCTTGATCTGACAATATATCCTCCGGAAAACCGATTCGACAAAATATCGAAAATAATGCATCAGACACGGATGCAGTTGTGATGGTTTTCAATGGTATGGCCTCTGGCCAACGCGTGCAAAGATCTACGCAAGTTAAAATATAACGAAATCCATTATTTGAAACAATTGATAACGGACCCACTATATCTACTGCAATCTTTTTGAAAGGTCTCTCAGGCACGTCTGTAATCTGTAAGGGTGCCGTATGGAACCTGCCCTTACGTGCTATACCTTGGCATGTTGTACATGATTTGCAGTATAACTTTGTATCCTTATTAACCCCAGGCCAATAAAATTGTGACGTAACACGAAACAATGTTCTTTTGATCCCCATATGCCCTGCCATAGGGGAGTCATGACCTGTTTGTAGGACCAATGGTCTGTATTCTTTAGGTACTATCACTTGATGTATAATTGTTTTGCCATCATCATAATATCTAGTGAGTATTGATTTCTTTATCTTGAACCATTGTTTAGCCCCTCTTGTGTATTTAATAGTTTTTTGTTCTGCTCGGCTAAACAATCCTTGTAAAGTTGGGTCACTCTTCTGTTTTTCTGCAAAAACAGAAGGTGAAACAGTGCCAACTTGAGACATAATTGTATCTATTATAGGAAGAGGTGGTGTAGCCATATCCGTAGCTAACTGTTGTGCTCTCGTTACAACAGCATTTGCCACCTGTGGGTGAGATTCAACCCACATTGCAATCTCCTCAGGAGTGCAATCTTTAACTCCTGGTATGTTTCCTATTATAATTTCAGTTATGGGTGCTCTCAAGCCGCAGGCATAGACAGTGCCTGTGTAAAAAGGAGTATCAATGTATACTCGTGCCACAGGGAAAGTTTCTATATTCCCACCAAATGTGACACACTTAACTGATTTGCCTGTAAAAGCAGAGGGCTCGATAAGCGAGTGCTTTATGCCTATCGTTGAAGACCCAGTGTCCCGCAAAACTCTTACTACCTTACCCTCCAATATTCCGGGATGAAATGTAAGATAACCGACATTTACACATGCCGACATTGTTGGCATACAATGGCCACAATCAAGTGTAATTGTAGACTTTAATCTGTCTTTCGACTGACACTCATAACATGTATCATTCATTACCATACATGCGTTCGCATGATCATTATCATCATTACCTTTTTCCTTTTTAACACTGCAACTATTTGCATGTCTCTGTTTATTTTTGTCTCTCGACGGAGATCTGGCATTACCTTTGTTATTATTGACTGACTTTTTATTGCTATAATAAAAATCAGTAGAGTCATCCTTCCTGGCATCTCTACCATAAGATGATCTTTGCTTATAGTATCCTTTTTGATGTGAACCATCATAATCCCTGCCTCTGTGATACCCACGATCATGAGGTGAATATCCTCTATAACCTCGTCGATATGAATTCGAAGGAGAGCGATGACGACGGAAGTTATAAAAACCTCTGTCGGATTGATAATAATCTGAACGACAACGTCCATCAAAGCTCTTCGATCGAGGTCTGTGATCATGTTGTACCGCGCACACAGGCATAGGATCTCGAATAGTCGATCTATGAAGATCTTTATTCTGATGTGCGGTTTGATACTGTCTTCCGAGTTTTTCATACTCATCAATAGAATTAGGATGTCTTTCCTGTAAAAATGCTTCTAATTCAGTGCTGCATGCGGATAAAACTTTATCTCGCAGCATGAGATCTATAACACCTTCATATGTTTTTTTTATACCTGATAAATCAATCCATCTGCTAAGGAAATGTTTAATAGATGCAATGAATTCACCAAAATCTGCATCCTTGCTTGGTTTTGCAGCATGAAAGCGATCTCTGAATCCAGACTCAGTTAACTGGAAACGTCTTAGTAATACCTCTTTTACGACATCGAA
Source organism: Oreohelix idahoensis (assembly GCA_024509875.1). Classification (NCBI taxonomy): domain Eukaryota; kingdom Metazoa; phylum Mollusca; class Gastropoda; order Stylommatophora; family Oreohelicidae; genus Oreohelix; species Oreohelix idahoensis. The sequence goes on along the minus strand of JAMPIV010022395.1, from coordinate 8,557 downwards.
ATCGCTTCTGCTCTTCTCATCAAGACTCATGAAACATTTAAGTGAGTCACCAGTCAAAAAATCAAGTAAAAGACTGCTCCATCTTTCCTTGGGTATGTTCAGAGCTGTGACCTTGATGATGAATCTAGATAGGAAAGAGTCAACACAATCGCGAGTCTGGTCAAGATGTGGCATTTTTAACTTAGGATAAAAAATATTTGTAGCAGCCGCAGTCTTAGTCTGTTCAGACTGCACTTTAGCTAATTCTAAAGCTTTTTCTTTTTCTGCATGAAGTTTTAATGTTTCCATTTCCATGGCATTTTTATGTGCTTGATCCAGTTGCATAAGTTCCATTCTTCTCAATTCCATTTCCTTATCTTTTTGTTCTCTGTCTTTTTCTTGCTGAGCTAATTCTTTATCTCGTTGAGCCATTTTTTCCTTCTCAAATTCTCTGTCTTTTTCTTGTTGAGCTAATTCTTTATCTCGTTGAGCCATTTTCTCTTTCTCAAATTCTCTGTCTTTTTCTTGTTGAGCTATAGTCAATCGTTCTAATTCCATTTTCATGGATATTTCTTTTTCCTTCAATTCCCTTTCTTGGGTTAATTCAAACCTCCTAAGCTCATCAGCTCGTTTAGTCATTTCGCGCTGTTCCATTCTTTCCAGACGCGATAAATATTCATCATATTTCGTATCTGCAAAACTTTGTAGTTCCGCCCCTGATTTTCCATAACTTTTTCCAATATCAATGAATTCCTGTAGTGTAGACATGATAATAGGTTTCTGAGTACCTTCAATAGTCTATAATATACACCAGGACTATAGAACTCACTATAATATGTACATGAATATATTAATCAATAACAAACAAGTTCCAAGAACATGTGACAAAGACAGTGAAAACAATCAAATGAGTTACAATGAAATGATTTTTCAATTATACGACAACACTTTACACTTATAAAGTAAATAAAGAAGACTTATAAACAGTAATGAGTAAAAAAAAAGAAAAGAATTTACATTACAAAAATATAACAAGACACGTCGTCTTAGACAAACGTGTAGACAAAGAAGTTTTAGATCACACACGACAACAATTGTCAACAGTACTGAAAGTAGGTTATGTAAATAAAGAGGACGTAATTCACTTGACGAAACTGCTAAGTACACAAAATATGGTTATAATACTAACTGAAGAAACATTTATTTCCTGACTCAAAAGAAAAAATATAATCAGTCAGATCCTCAGTCAGTAAAATAAGCATGTAAATCTAATAGAAGTTAACATTCACTGAAGCTTTCCTGGGAAAATTCCAGTCAATATTAAACACGACGAATATACGTATATACGAAAAACATGAATGGGGGAACACAGATGATAGTAAAAAGTAAGTCAAGTGATGATGAACTGTAGACCAAAGGTAATGCAAGGACAATATGATAATGTTCAAGCGCCCAAGTAAAATCAAGAACTTATCTGTTTAGTTGTCCTTCTGAGAAATACATGAATGCATGTAATTCTAAAGCAAGTGTCTTCAACAGCTGAGGTCCATTGATGGTAGACCTTGACCTTCGCAGCAGGGCAACCGTTTGAAAGTATTGCTTCGGTCTTCAAACGTAGTTTCTTCAATCGATCTGCGTCGCAGCTTCAGATGAATTTGATGAAGAGATACATTCTCCACTGGTTCAGGTTCTCGAGTGGAAGATTACCGTTCTATCTGCGTGAATCAGTCTCTTTGGTGGAAGAAAAATTTCAGATTCTCAAGCAATGTTGTCTGCTAACGTTGACGGCATCGATGTAGTGACGTCACTTTCTGTCCTGCGCATTTCAGTTGCCGGTTAGGCTTGAAAGAATGATTTTGCATTTAAAACGTTCATCATCAGTTTGACTTTCTTCGATACTTGAAGGGGGGAATCCAGTATTCACGAAATCCAGACACTTTCTGACACCAGTATGTTAAGGGCGCTCTCGGGGACCCCAGTATATTCTGGGTGCTTCGATGACTTCTAGTATTTGAGGATGACCAAGTTATTATATGCGTATTCAGTTTATAGAGTCAAAGTCCCTCGGGTTCTTATCACTTTTGTAGGATTCCGTAATACTGTTCGTTGGTATCGATAATGTCTGCTTTAACCCTTGTGATTCATTATGTGCTGAATATATTTCATATTAAATATTCGACCCTTGACTGACCTGTATGAGTCTCTTGTCTTATTGATTATATTGGCAGTGTGAGATGCAGCGTGTTAAGACATTAATCATCACTGGTCATGATCAGTTGAAGATGAATAGCATTTAACTCAACTCCGAATACGATAGTTGATAAGACTGTGATTTTGACGACTCAAAATATTTAATTAGTAATTTCATACCATGAGCAGACACCAACTACATGGGAACAAAAGTCACATCACATTCATATACGATCTGTAAGAGTTCTCATTATTTCATAAGCACATGTTCACAATCTCTATCTAGAGTTCTGGTTAGAGGTCAGTTCCTTTTAACGGCCAATGTCCTTTGGCATAAATTCAGAGGCTAACTAGACTTACTCCCGTCGCTAGTTTATACAATAGCCTGTTGCACTAGACTTAACTATCCTGCTAGTTTTGCAATACACTTATTATGCTAGGCTTACGTCTACTGCTAGTCGTTTAATATCCGTTACACTAGGCTTACGCTTGCCGCTAGCTGTACAATATCCATCTATACTAGTCTTACACTATTGCTAGTAACATAATGTTCCTTTGGCATACCACGCCAGGCTAATCTGCCATAATTATGCAAACTGCGTTATTCATACGACGACTTACGTTTGGTTCAAGAAATACACTGCTCAAATGGCTTCCCAGCCACACAATTAAAAAGTGGTTGTACCACACAATATCAGTGGCAATGGCCACACTTCTGAAACACACTGCCGTTCGGGTCAAAACCCACAAGTCGAATGACGTTGCAAAGACACACGCGTCATGCATAGAGATATGCATACTTGTCGTTACTATATTCAATTGCGATGTTCCACGGTGCAGCAATCCGAGTTGGCCAAACTCAAATGCTTGCACACATGCAACAATCATCGACATCGGTCGATGAGATATATCTCTATTCGTTTGAGGTGTTCCATGATACAGCCATTCGGATCGTCGACAAATCCAAATGTCTGTAAGCATGAAACAATCATCGACATCAGTCGCGGAGATATAATCATTTGAGGAATGCGCCATGCTGCAGACATGAAGCAATCCTCAACAACCAGTGCCATCCTCCGAGCATCTCCTGGCTGTCACCATAGCAACGGAAGACGAGGATGATGATGATGGTTGCATGGAGTATCCATTGCAACCCACAGAATCCTTTAAAGATGTCAAGTTCGGCAACAATCTCTCAGTAGAACAACAAACAGAAACCAGGGCGCGACTGAAGCAGTACAGTGCAGTCTTAAAAGATGCACCTGGTCGAACAAATCTCATCGAATTTGATATGAAATTAACAAACGAGACCCCTGTTCGAACCAGAGTTTACCCCATCTCGTACGCAAAAGCTGATGCACTTCGCGGAGAAATAGACAAGCTGCGTCAGGCAGGAATTACACTGACTAACAAAAAAAAACTTTTTTTTTCTTTCTCTAACATTTCTATGTTTTTCTGGTCAATTTTAATGCGCTGTTTTTAAATCTGCAAACCGTTTTTCTCTATCAGGTCGGGATCTCTAGAAATATGCAATTGAAGTTTTTTAACAACGCATACAGTATTACAACATCATTCGTACAAGAAGTATAACAGTTATGTAGGCTTGAATTTCTTTGCAGTCGACTTTCGTCGGTGAATGGCATGTGGTACATCGCGATGAAGCATCCAACAATAATCGGCAAGCATGGTCACACTCCACCGTCCTTGATAACGTGACTCCATTACGGCGATATCTTGATGGAATCATTCTCCATGTTCATCGCTGACTTCGCCAAGGTTGTCAGGGAAAAAGTTAAGATGCGAATCGAGCAAATGGATTTTGAGGGACATGCTACAGCCCATAATTATGTATGCATCTATGCACTGCTTAACAATATGCAACATAGACGACAGATTTGTGATTTTCCAGAAAGTTATCGACGATTGATTTGAATGCCATCCATGCGCGAAGTTCCCTACCATGTAACAAGTTCTCGAATTGTTTGTCTGCAATAACTTTCCTAATCTGAGGTCCTACAAAGATACCTTCCTTTATCTTTGCATCGCTAACTTGCGGAAACTTTTCTCGAAGATAAGTGAAAGCTTTGCTCGTTTTATCTAACGCTTTTACAAAATTCTTCATGAGCGCCAACTTTATATGTAACAGTGGTAAAATGAAGGTGTCTTTGTTAACTAATGGCTCGCGTATTACATTTTTATGCCCGAGCTGCATACGATCCCGGATAGGCCACACCTTTCTTGCATAATGTTCCTGTCTGTTGCGGCTGTCCCATTCACATCGAAGCAACAAAATTGTGTATACCCAGTCTGCATGCCCGTGAGAATTGCAATGACCTTTAGGTCTCCACAAATCCGCCATTGGTAGTCATTGTACTTTATTTTTTCCAAACGTATAGCCATATTGTCATAAGTTTCTTTCATATGAACAGAGTAGGCGACTGGAATTGATGAAAAAAAATTTCTGTTATGCAATAACACGGCTTTTAGACTAGTCTTGGAAGAATCGATGAAAAATCGCCATTCGTTGACTATGTGCTCATGACCGTTTACATCTTTGCAATAGCAAATGTCATCATCCGTCTCAAAGTATTGAACAAGTTCTCTGTGTCTATGACGAAATTTAGATATCAGAGTATTGGGCGCTAAAAGATTCCATTCTTTGAGTCGCGAACCGAGTAATTCCGCTTGTCCTTTGGTAAGAGCGAGATCACGTATTAGATCTGAAAGTTCTGAATGGTTAATTAAGTAAACACCATCATTCACTGGTATGTAATCTGAGTCAGAATTAGTTTCTAAAGCAGGTAAACTATCACTTTCTGATGGTTCATTTACGTCCAACGGATATTGTTCTGGTGGTACTTGGATCGGACACGTAATTGGATCATGAGGCACTGTTTTCGAAACCGATTCAATATTTGGATAAACCACAGACTTTCTAGTTTTAAAAGTGAAACCATGGATATTTGTCAAGCAGAAGTAACAATCAGTAGTGTGATTTGTATGTTCACGCCATATTACTGGCACGCCAAAAGGCATCGACTTATGCTTCGGCGATTTTCGTAACCAACCTGCCAATGTATCGAACAAACCGCATTTGGCTTCCAAGATTTATTTGCACATCAACTTTCGAATCGAAATAAAGTTCATATGCTATCTTTAGTAATGGTGTAAAGTTTTTCTGGTCAACACGATCGGTAAAATATCCGCACACGTAACAGAACAGATCAGCCGAATTTCTACAACTTCTAGAAGCCATATTTTGCTCAGAATTATTTCAAAATACAGTAACTATTTGAAAAAATCGCGTAACATATGTCATGCATCTTTTAACAGTATAAAAAGTAGAATTATGTTGCTTTTTATTAATTTTTAATAAGTTATATAGTAAAAATGAAACGGAGCAAATAACGGTTTCCCAAAAATATATTTATTCACAAATATCTTAAGAACCCGACGTGATAGAGATAAACGGATTTCAGATTTGAAATCAGCGCAAGAAACTGACCTAAGAACACTTATTCTTATATAAGAAAGAAAAATGTTGTTTGTCACTGTTATCAGCGAGTCGACATCTCCTTATAGTTCGAGTGTAGTGCTGTTACAGAAGCCTAATAAGGAAGTTCGGCTGTGTATAGATTACCGGCTGCTAAACGCGGTAACGGAATTTCAGCCCGAACCTCTCCAAACCGTTTCTGAGTTGTTCACCAAGCTCAGCAAGGCAACAATTTTCTCCAAGATTGACCTCAGTAAAGGTTATTATCAAATACCAGTCAAGGAGGAAGTTAAACCTTTGCTAGCTTTCAGCACTATTGAAGGACATTACACATTTAATGTGATGCCGTTCGGATTGCATAACACACCAGGAGTGTTTATCAGGATGATGAGAAAGCTTTTAGAACCCTTGCAAAGTCCACACATCCATAATTTCATGGATGGCATATTAATTGCATCGGAAACCTACGACTAACATATTGCTACGGTTGCTATGTTCCTCGGGAGACTACAGGAAACTGGTCTCACAGCCAGACCTAGCAAATGTCTCATCGGGTTTGAAAAGCTAGACTTCTTGGGGCATACTATTTCCCACGGCTGTAGTTGGCCTGTTCAGAAGAACGTGGAGAAAATAGCTGCAGCCAAAAGACCCCAAACGAAGAAAGACGTACGTTCCTTCCTATCACTATGTGCATATTATCAGAAATACATCCAGATCTTCAACGGACTGACAGCACCCCTGACCGACCTCACTAAGAAAGGGTGTCCTGAAAAGGTCATTTGGGATCAAAAGTGCGAACACGCGTACAGCACTTTGAAAGGACAGTTGTCTGCATACCCCATTTTAAGGTTGCCTGACCTCAAGAAACCTTTTGTACTGCGAGTTGACGCGTCAGGTCAGGGCATCTGGTCAACATTGTTGCAAGCCGAGGACAGTGACCCGAATATGCTATTCCCAGTAGCTTACGGCAGTCGGAAACTGAACAAGGCTGAACGCAACTACAGTGTCGTTGAAAGAGAATGTCTCGCTCTGATTCATGGCATCAGACGCCACCATGAGTTTCTGTATGGTACTTCTTTTACGGTGCAAACAGACCATGCTCCATTAGCTTTCCTGGGTGCCAATAAGGAATTCAACGCAAGAATAATGCGTTGGGCCTTGTTATTGAGTGTTTATTCCTTCAAAGTAGAATATATTTCAGGAAAACAGAATGTAGGAGCTGACTTCTTGAGTAGAAACTGGACTACGGAGGAAGAGGACGAAATTGTAAATACCAATCATCCTAAAGCTACCGATCAGGGCAGCTTCTTTGTCACGAAAGAAACATGAAAACGAGTTTCCATGTCTCAAATTAGGGGACGATTGTGACGGACGGCTGTAGCTGACCTGAATTATTAAGATGACAGGGTATTTCCCTCTCTATAACATTAGAACCCCTGAACATTTGTTGTAACTTTTCATCAGCCTGGAACGTTGCACCTGGGCTAATTAAGCATGCCGCATTTCCACGAGGATTCTACACGTTGGATCATTAATATGTGAACTGCTACCTTCTGGGCATTTTTAAATCGCATGGCCTTTGATGGGAGGTTAAATCACGCCTACGACCATCTCTGAGAATGATTTATAGCAATCTTTTCCTTAAACGCCGGCCCAAAGAGGACGTGGCCAGAGACTCACCCCGGTTTCTAGAGCAATTAACAGCAGTTCATTTTCCTTACCTTGCTGTCACGCCGCCTAGTGAGAGTTGCCAAAGCTTCTCGAGGAAAGCGGTCCCATCAAAGCCAGGCTGGTCTTCAGAATCAACGTAGAAGCGGTATACGATCTGAGGAATCAGGGAACTGCCAGCTAACAAAGTTAGTTTCTCGCAGAGATTTCGCACCCTCATGCGAGCAGCCTGAGACGAACGGAGATCGGAAGCCAGGGGGGCATTGCGGTTAACACAACGGCGTAGAACCTCGATTTTTCTCAAGATGAAGAAAAGTGTTAGAATCTAACATGTTCCACTCATCTTGCATTCCAATTAAATATATAGAGAACCTGAGAAACTGCATTTTATCATTCGTTCTGACAGAATTCTAAGATTCACTAGCATATAGTTGGATTCCTGCTAGATTTCATCTAAATTGTTGGCTATTGGAGTGAATTCTTTTCTGTGCAGACGGTAATTTATACATTAGCTTCGAGTGGTCAGTGGTCTAGTTATTTCATTTTTATTTCACTGGATTGTGGTGTAAATTTAACCTTATTAAATAAACCCATTTTCAAAGTTCTAGTGCAAACTAAATGTTACATCTATAAGCTTTATTTTCCTAATACAATAGCCGCGTAAATTAATTTTGCAGTCGTTAAGGGAATTATAACTTTAATACAGTTTAGTTCTGTATAGATAGATGTGCTTTTAACTATTAACTTCACGGGGAGCTTTTCTTGAATTTTATTAATTGAAGACGCGAGTGCAGAAAATAGTCTAACTGTAAATGTATCGCGCGGTAGATTTTAATATGATTTCATTGCATTTCATGTTTTCTATTTGCATCCAGAATGATCTTTCGAACCTAGCATCTCAGCAATTAAGCAGCAATTAAGCAGCAATTAAGCAGCCATTATGCAGCAATAAAATATATACAGAGTCCTGCCGACTCAGTTCGATTACTCCAGTGACTTATGAACATATTTAAAATTTAATCTTTGTGGCGATCCTGTTGGGATTCACCTATCTGAAGTTTACAGAAATAAAGCAAACCCAAAGACTGTTTTAAGATCCCAATTCATACAGTCGTTTTAAAGTTAACAAACTGGAAGAAGAACAGTTGCCAGTAGCAATATTTTACTCACTGCTCTATTTGTGAAGAAGATCATAGATTTACCTGAACACTGTCTGTCAAGTATATT